>JAPDNY010000004.1:171591139-172113639 GCA_029375565.1 Gekko gecko | reverse complement strand
AAACCACAACTATGCTCTCTTGACAGTGATTCCTGAATGCTCAGTTTCAAAACTCCTGCAGAATTATGCATCAGTATGCAAACAAAGTTACCCTGATACTGAATTTTGTAAATCAATTTTTTGTAAGGAAATACTTTTATTCAATTGAGTAACCAGACTGGAAGCCTGGAGGCAGGCCAGCCAATTGCTTACTATAGAGTCAAGTTGGGATTCCTTTAGGGCATTTCCATAAGATCAGATAAGCTACCCAAAGGGGCTGTCTCATTTTGATTGGAGGGATTGGCTTTGAGAGAGGAGGGTAACTAGCAAGATCGCCACCAACTTTTACAGGAATTTTTTCCCTTAGAGAAATGCCAAGAAATAAACCAGGCTGTAGCTTAACCACAAAAGGCTATTTTATTGAAAGAAGAAAATACTAATGAATTGAATGCATACAGAAGTAAAAGCACATGGTAAAAACGTACACACAAGCAATGTTCCCTCTAAGCTCCACAGTGTTGTGAGCAGAAATTCTACTTTGTGAGCGGAAAAGGTACTAGCATTAAAGCTGTGAACGAGTCTACATTTGACTATCACATAAATTAGGGTTTTTTAGATGATTACTTCCATAATCTTGTAAAAATCTCAGAATAAATTCTATCAAAATGTATTTAAATGATATTTTGAGAATAATTTAAACATTATAAGAGAAAACAGCATCAAGTCAAATTTCACCCACCCCTTTCCACTATATTGGTAGACCTGGCCTCTGGAGGTCTACCCACCCTGGTCCACTGTATTGGTAGACCTAGTCTCTAGAGAACAGGTCTACCCACCCCAGTCCACTATATGGGTAGACCAGGACTTGGATCGTCACCTTATTCAAAGCCTTAGAAAACATACCAGCATTGGGTGGGAAACATACTAGCATTGTAGTCTACTTTGTTTTTGTTTTATTTTTTAAGTGAAATACGACAACCAGCATTACAGGTCAAATACAACAGAGGAGGAACAATCACTGTCAGAACCCTGCCTAACCTAACAAACAGGAAGTTGCTTAAATGTTACAACCTGTCCAAACTACTTATTTATTCAAATATTTGTATCCCACTTTTCCCTGTAACTCAAGGCAGCTTACAAATCACACTGAACAGCACAATAGGCTTATGTTTACACACACACACACACACACACACACACACACACACACACACATAATTTTTCCCAGCTCCATTGTAGCCTGTGGAGACCATTATAGTCAATGGGTCCCATAGACTATAATGGAGAATCGATCTGGGGATATCTGGGGCTCTAGGGGGGTTGTTTTTTTTAGGTAGAGGTACCAAATTTGCAGCATAGCTGCTGGTGCCTCTCCTCAAAAATCCTTCCAAGTTTCAAAAAGATTGGACCAGTGGTCCAATTCTGTGGCCCCCAAAAGAGGTGCCCCCATCCTTCATGATTTCCACTGGAGGGGGAAACTTTCTGTTCAGAAGTAGAAACCTCTGAGTTGGCATCTAAAATTTTGTGCACCAGTGCCCCCTAGTACAGCTTAAAGGGAACTATGCACAAAAGGTACTAGAAACATAGGAAGGAGCGGGAATATAGAGAACATTTTTGGGTAAATTATAGTTACCAGTCCAGAAGAGGAGAGGTCCATGGAGAAGAGATTGTGCGATGAATCAGTGCTTCATAAGCAAAGACAGAAAGAGACCCAAACAGGCTTGGGGCTGAGTTGTCAGTAGGCACTCAACACAGACATACATTGCATGAGGCAGAGCATGTCCTGTTGTAGGGTAAATTGCTACCTGAGGGCATGGTGACTTGACTGCCCTCTAAAACAATACCTGGTGGGTTTAGCTAGCAGTGAAACAATGTGTTGGGGAAAGACTAAACAGCATTCCCAGGACTGTCGAAAGACCTGGGAAAACTCATGATATTTGCATGAATGCAGCTAATGATTGCTTGATAACCCTCTGTTGTTGGAAGGGGAAGCTGCTGGGAATGGCTGAAAGGTGTTAAGTAGTTTCGTAATTAAGGTGAACATGTCAGGGAAGGTCAGGCCAGATGAGGCAAGGATTAGTTTAAGGAGAAACAATGTCTTTTCATGGAGACCCATTATTGCCATTGTGCATGGTTGTTAGCAAGCAAACCCATGACTTTGACATCTTCCAGAATCTCTCCCCAGACATGTATCTGGCCTGTGGTTGCTGGCATCCATTTTGCAGACCAGGCAGTGCCCAGAATGTGTGGTTTTGGGGTGCTGTTAAAATGAAGGGTGCTTGGACCTACTCCTTTCAGAAGCCAAACTATACCTTCAGCAGAAGGGGATGTCTATGGACTAACAGCCCTTCAAGTCGCCTCGGATGAAAAATGCAGTACCCATTCAAGTCAGCTGCCCTGGTGGTGGAGGAGGGAGTCAGGGACCCAGACTGTGTTGTCAGATTCTCTTACTGGATCTGTACGTGCATTTAGCCTTTTGCTGCACCTCACGAATGTTAGCATGTCTAGATGGGCTTGTCCACACACAAGGTTGAGGTACCAGTGAGAAAGGAGGATCTCTAAATCCGTCCTGTTCCTTAGGGTGCGTTGCAAGCTTGTTCACATGCAAAGCTTTGCAAGACTGTAACTGATCCTCCACCCTGATGTGAATGACTCAGGCTGGCCTGACCTTGTCAGATCTCAGAAGCTAAGCAGGGTCAGCTCTGGTTAGTGCTTGGATGGGAAACCACCAAGGAAGTCTGGGGTCGCTGTGCAGAGGCAGACAATGCGAAACCACCTCTGAGCATCTCTTGCCTTGACAACTCTATGGGGTCACCATAAGTTGGCTGTGACTTGGTGGCATTTTCCACCACCACGTGATCCTCTGATACAAGAGTGTTAGGCCCACCTGAATTTCCCTGCATGATGATGATGATGATGATGAAGATAATAATAATAATAATAATAATAATAATAATAATAATAATAATAATAATAATAATAATAATAGTAGTAATAATAATAGTAATAATAATAATAATAATAATAATAATAATAATAATAATAATAATAATAATATACTTTATTGTCATTGTACATAGTACAATGAAATTAAACTGCAGTCCTCTCGGTGATCTACAACCCTCTCAATGATCTACAACAATAATCATACACACTCACACTTAAAGTTCACGTAACAACTGAACCACTGATGTCACCCAGTCCGATTTCATACAGCATTTAAGGCAGTGATGGCTCTCGAGTAAAAACTGTTTTTTAATCTGTTGTCTCTGTTTTAATTGTCCTGTATCTTTTGCCCGAAGGCAGCAATTCAAACAAGAAATGTCCAGGGTGTGATGAATCCTGCGAAATGTTCTTTGCTTTTTTCAAACATCGAGAACTGTACAATTCCTCCAGGAATGGGAGAGGGCAACCAATGATCTTCTGGGCTGTGGTAATAACTCTCTGGATGATGATGATGATTGATGATGATGATGATTATGACATTGAATTTATATCCCACCCTCCCTGCATAGTGGGCTCAGGGTGGGTTCCATCAGATATAATATACACTAATTTAAAACAGTTTAAAATACAGTGCAGTTTCTGTGTATCCAGTCAGAGCCTCAACAGATGTAACCTGTCACAATTGGGTTCCCGATAGATGGATACAAAGGAGGATGCCCGCTGCCTCAGCTGAAGACCTGGTGGAAGAGCTCCATCTTGCAGGCCCTGTGGAACTGTTAAAGATCCAGTAGGGCCCTGATCTCATCAGGGAACTCCTTCCGACAGGAATGGGCTAGGGCCGAGAAAGCCCTGGCCCTACTTGAGGCAGGAAGTTTCTCTCCCCACACTTTTTTATATGTTGTAAAATTTGACACAAGGGAGGGTTTTAAACATTGTAAGCCATGGAACTGAGGTGATACGGAAGAAGGGGTACAAGGGAAGAGAAGAGGAGAAGAGAGAAGAGATTGGATTTATACCCCGCCCTTCACTTCCCAAAGGTGTCTCAGAACGGCTTACAAATTCCCTTCCCTTCCCCTCCCCCCAACAGACACCCTGTGAGGGAGGTGGGGCTGAGAGAGCTCTGATAGAAACTGCTCTTTTTCAAGAACAGCTCTTATCAGAACTACGGCTTGCCCAAGGTCATCCAGCCAGGTACAAGTGGAGGAGTGGGGAATCAAACCCGGTTCTCCCAGATTAGAGTCCACGTACTTAACCACTACACCAAACTGGGGGAGAAAGAAAAGAAAATTCCTTTAGAAGACTTAGCCAGAACATCAAAGTGATGTGTATGAAATAAAAGAGACAAAAACAAGCTTTGATTTTATGTGCTAGAGGATTTTTTAAATTACTTCTGTAAAATCCTTGTTAATGTGCCCTGTGCTTTCCCAGTAATCTTGCTGTGTGGCTGCTTGAAGGATATCCACTTGAGAGATGGTGGTAGTGCTCTTATGGGGTACCTCAATGGCTGTTGTCCAGACAAGTGACCCTGGGCAGATTTATCCCACAATCCTAATCACATTTACTTGGAAACAACTTCAGCTGACACCACTGGGCCTTGCTTTCAAGAAAACATAAATGTAAGCAGACTCTGATTTCTTGAGGTAAAGCTGAAAAGATACTTTGTGAAGTTGGCCAACAGCACAAGGTAAACTTTTGAGAATCCAGGTCAAAGTCCATGGGCCTCTCAGTGACGGAATCACTGTGGTGCATGTATCTTCACTCAGCATGTACATTTTAAAACCAGAATGCAAATACTGTTGAATATTTTAAATAAAGAAACAGAAAGAGATTATGAAAACAATGTTCTGTTTGGTGAGCATAGTTTGTAATTGGGAAGCTAGTTCAGCTTTGATTATAGTGGACATTGTCTTTCATGAGATATTTTTGAATGTGCATGTTTACTCTGCTGTCCTTATTTCAAACGAGAGGCAATTTGCTAAGTTAAAAGTCAAAATCTGCATTTAAATGGAGTGCATTGTACACCACCACTGGAAAATGTGTGGAAGGATAATGCAGTTCTGCAAACTTCTTAATGCCAACTGAAGCACACAAACACACAAAGAAAGTTTTATATTGGAATGTAGATTCTTTTAAAAAAATACATTTTTATTTCATTTGACATCAAAGTTTTGGGGGATTTAAAAAAAAACCCCTTAATACAAAATAATCTAACTCCAGTTTCACTGTCTTGTACATTGTTTGGGTTTTTTAGTGCAAACTTGTTAATGTTGACTTTCTGACTTCGGTAGAGCCACCTGTGTGTGATTATATTTAAAATTATATAACTATGTTCTGTCTAAATTGCCATTCTTCTGGAACAGTCAGATATAAGAACAGGACTGCCAGGGGCTCAGACCTAGAGCTATAGGGCAGAGCCAAAAAAAGCCTTGACGGAAATCCAAAAGGGTGGGTGAGCCTAGGGTGGTATCCCGTGCAGCAACTCATGATGATTCCATTGTTGCAAATAACACATTCTACATTAAATATACACTGCTCGAAAGATAAGCTGTTTGTGCATGGGGGGGGGGTTATCTCCTTTTTCATGTATGCTCTATAATACACGCACAGGCAGAGGACCCGCAGGGACTTGTAGGAGAGGAACATATCACTGAGTTGCAACAGACTTATGGCGACCCCATCCACAGGGTGTTCCCAGCAAGAGAGAAGCATGGGTGGTTTGCCATTCCCTTCCTCTGCATAGCAACCTCAGTCTTCCTTGGTGGTTCCCCATCCACCAAGCCTCATTTCCCTCTCCCTATCCTTTCCTCTTTCCCTTCCCTGGAGCCCCTATAGCCATGCCTCATTTTCTGCTTCCTTATATCCTTCCCATCCAGGAGCCAACCTACCTTAATCCACCTTTCTGTCTTCAGCTTTCCATCCCCTCCCCCTAGAAGCCTCTTCCTGAGGGGGGGGGGGAACTCTGTGTGCTTAACATAAGAACATAAGAGAAGCCAATGTTGAATCAGGCCTATGGCCCATCTAGTCCAACACTCTGTCACACAGCGGCCAAAATATACCAGGTGCCATCAGGAGGTCCAGCATTGGGGACAGCCATTGGACCAGGCTAGTCCCAGGTGTGCTGTGCCAGCTGCTGAGGCCAGTTCAGTTGCATGACAGGGAACTCACAAGGATTTGTGTAGTGTACTTCACTTTCCCCTGTATTCCCTCCCCACACTATTTCCTTTTCCCTCCTCCTGGCAACATCCATATCCTCACTTTCCATGTGTCCTTTTCTCCTTCCCTCCACAAAGCAACCCAACTTTTATGGCTCCCTCATCTTCAACTATATTTTTATTATATACATTGGGGACCCAAAGCAACATACAACATTCTTTTCTCCTGTATTTCTTCCTCAGAACCAGCCCTGTGATGTAGGTTAAGCTGAGAGTGTGTAACTGGCCTGAAGGAACCCAGTGAGTTTCCACAGCTGATTGAGGATTCGAAGCTGGGTCTCCCAGAGCCTAGTCTGAAACTCTTTAACTACTATACCGTACTGGCTTTTGTGCAGTGGCTACTGTAGAACACTAGCAGGTAGCCGTGCCTAGGTGAGTCATGAAATTTGTTTGGTAGCAAGTTGTCTGGTTGTTGCTACTGACCTTGGCCTCATGGAGCCCTCCCTCAAAAGCCGAAAAAGCGTGGAAAGGGTGTTGTGTCTCCTCCACCTTTTACTGACAGAAACCAAGACTGGAAGGCTGGCAATACTTTGTTGTAATCTAAGCCTTCTGTCTTTTTGTTTTGCCTTTGTGTGTGTGAGAGGACACTTGTGCATATCCATGTGCATTGCTCTTTTACTTTGGGGATGCCCAGTAGAGACTGCTCTGTTGTTTATCCTATCCTCCTTCCATGAGTTTGCCAGAGAATGGCTAACCATTACCGGTCCTTATGCAGTTCCGCAGGGCCTGTAAGACGGAGCTCTTCCTCCAGGCTTTCGAGTAGGGGCTGCCACCATTACTGTACCACCATCGCCTTGACATCACGGGGCGTACTGGCCCTGGTATGCGACCGTAGTTATAGTGGGACCCCATTAGAGCAGCAACAACTGTGCCCACTGGAGTACTGATGTTACGGGTTTTATGTTAGGGACTCATTCGCCCTGTAGACCGCGGTTGCAATTGTTTTATAAGCAATGGATTATTTATTGTTTTAATGTTTATGTATGGCATCTGCCTCTATGTTTTACTGTTTTTATATGGCATTAGCCTCTGTGTTCGCCACCCTGAGCCCATGCTGGAAGGGCGGGATATAAATCCAATAAATAAATAAATAAATGAGAAAGTGAGATTGTAGGGAATTTCTGGAGTCCTCCTTGAAACGATATCTCTTCGATAACACCACCACTTCTACAAGAGTTGCATGATACATGATGGTGGTAGCTGTTGTTCTTATGGTTCCAAGGAGTTCATTTCCTTCTGCCACCAGGCATGCAAATCATATCGGATAGTCCAAGTGTACTTGAGAAGATGGCACCCACTTACAACTCCACGTGGTCTGTATATCGCCTTGTGACTCCTTTCTTTCACTCCCTCTTGGCTTTGCTGTGTGTTTTAAGTGACTGTTTTTGTAATCTGGAGGCTACTGAAACATGCGTTCATTAGCATTAATCTTGATAACGTCATGTGGAGCAACTTAGAACATTGCAAGGAGGATAAAGCACTTTTGGCCTTAGGGACTTTTTAAAATGAGAATAATTTATTCGCCGTCATCTCCTGTGGAATAGATTCTTGCTGTTGCTAATGTAAAAACCTGCTGCTAAATGCTTAGATTGTGCATATTAGCTGGTTGGTGGCTGAATCCTTGCTATCGAGTTGCCCAAAAAATTGAAATCGTTAATTTCGGGAGGAAAAGAAAACAATAGTGTGCCCCTTTCAGATTTGTGACTGCAATTTGTAGACGCCAGTAAACTTACTTTGATTTGCAATTAAGTCGGTCATGGTAATTTGTGGAGAAATGGGATCATGATGGGGGGATAGAACGGTTTCCATTAATAGGCATGGGAAAGGATTGTGCGTGTGTGGGTGTGGGTGGGTGCGTACAAGCTGTTTATAGTGAACAAATGATTAAGTCAGTATATGTTCGTCTAAACAAACCTGAAACAGTTTTCTTGACTGCTTTTGCTCTCTTGGAACACCCCTCTCCCCCCCCAATAAAACTGTGCTGTTGTTATGAGACGGAGTGGGACAGACTGAGAAACTTCCCTGGATACATCTTTTACAATCGGGCCAGCTAGAACCATCACTGTTCTATTTTTATACTTTGTTAGTTTTTCTGACAAGTCCATTGAATTGTTTATATATCCACTAATACGATGGCTGGTACAGATTCAGAGCTGAGACGTATGCTGGCAGATGTAGATACCCTGGGAAGGCTGGTTGCTCTCACCCTGGCTCCTTGCTTCCACCCTCTCTAAAACAGACAAGGGTCTTCTTCCGACATGTATAACACAGGACCAGCATTGAAGGCCTGTATCCCCCCAGTAAATTGTGCCACTTGCCTCTTTGCTTTTACAATTGCTGAAGTGGGTCGGTGGAGAACTTTGACATACCTGATGCTGCCGTTCACATCATGGACTGGAGGGCGGTGGTAGAGAAACTTTCTGGTTTGTGTGAGAGAAAACAGCTGAGGACACTAGAAGAAGCATCCATTGGTCCTAGGATTCCAGGGCAGCTCCTGGTACAGAGTTGTTTTCTGTTGCCCCAGAAGGTCGGATCAGAACCAACGTGTTGAGATTAAATCAAAGGAGCTTTTGGTTAAACAGTAGGAATAACTTCCAGACAGATTGGTTCTTCAGTAGAACAGGCTTCCTCGGGAGGTGGTGGGCTCTCCTTCTTTGGAGGTTTTTAAGCAGAGGTTAGATGACCATCTGACAGCAATGCTGATTCTGTGAACTTAGGCAGACCATGAGAGGAAGGGCTGCACCAGTACTTAGTTCTTGTGGCCCTTTCTTACACACCCAGGGAAATGCTGATCTCTACTTTGGGGTCAGGAAGCAATTTTTCTCCAGGCCAACTTGGCCAGAGATCTTGGAGGGTTTTTCCTCATCTTCTAGGCATGGAGCATGGGTCACTGGGGGTGTGAGGGGGAAGTATTTGTGAATTCCCTTCTACCGGCAACAGTTTTAGAGGGCGATGGGGGTCAGTCTGTGATTTGTCTGTGGATGGGTATGAGTGTCTCCTTCACCAGAGAGCCAGTTTGGTGTAGTGGTTAGGAGTGCCGACTCTAATCTGGAAGGACCAGTTTTGATTCCCCACTCCACATGCAGCTGCTGGTGTGACCTTGGATCAATTACAAGTTCTCTCAGAGCTGTTCTCTCAAGAACAGTTCTTGAGAGAGCTCTCTCAGCCTCACCTATCTCGCAGAGTGCCTGTTGTGGGGAAGGGAAGGGAGATAGTGAGCCACTTTGAGGCTGTGGTCACACACACCAGTTGAAGTGAAGAAGAAACAAGGCTATTTTCCTCCGGAGGAATTTGACATGCAGTTGCAAGATCACACATCCCTTTGTAGCTGTGGGCTCAGCCCATCACTGTGTGATCAGATGCATCTGTGGGTGAGTAGGGTTTTTTTGGCCATTTGTTTCCCATGCACATAAACGAGGAATCGCACTTCCAGACTGAGGGCCCCCTATATGGAGTATGTGATCATGAACATACTGCAAAGGGGGGGGGGCGGCACCAAGCTGGGATGGCAGGATCAGACCATCCCAATGGCATGAGAACATGCTTGCATGATCAGGCAGGGGAAAGTCCATCCGTGGCCCATCGGAATCCATTAGAGCCAGACTTTCTCCGGTGTCTTTTAACTCCACTTCTCTGCAGAGCAGCATGGGTTGCCAATGACTGTGGGACTCTTCCCAGATGTTTCTGTCTAATCATGCCCTTTAGATCCATCAGGCATTTGCACTTATGTTCAATCTAAAGGGGTGTGTGATCGCAGCCTGAGACTCCTTTGGGTAGTGAAGGGTGGGGTATAAATTCAATGTCCTCCTCCTTCTCCTCCTCCTGATCACCTGCCCAATTTGTGGTCTTCATGGTGGTGTCACGGGCTGGGCTTGGGCTGGGAGGCAAGAGTCAAGTCCGGTCCGAGGTCATTGTCAGGAGAGTCAGAGTGAGAGCCAAATCGCGAGTCTGAAAGAGGGGTTGTCCAAAGCAGGGGTCAGGAAAGCAGGAAACCGAGCCAGAGTGGGGGTCCAAGAACAAGAGACGAGGGTGGATGCGAGACATGCATGGAGGTGACTTGTTGCTTCCACAAGAGCCCAATCCCGAGTGAGAGTTATATAGGCCTCCGGCTGGGCTTCCCAAAGCGGCGGCGCCACTCCTGCTAGTACTCAGGACTTGGCACTCGCCTTCCCTGCCAGCGTGCATCTTGGCGGTGGGTGGCTAAGTCTCTGCAGAGCCACTCCCTCAGTTGAACCACCCATGGAGGTGAGTCAGGCGGGCTCCCCAGTTGCACCTGTACCTCATCAGCTGCTACAGGGCCAGGCGTGAGGTTTTCAGGTTTAGGTGCTGGCAGCGGCAAGCTGTTAACTCCTGAAGAGTCAGAGGGGCCTCTGGCTGCGGTGCCAACTCGGATGGGGACTCAGTGCCATCATCGTTGCCCATGACAGGTGGTACTGAAGTTTCAAACAAATAAGGGTGATGGGATAACACATCTATCTGCCTTTTGTTGTTTGTGGATCACCTTTATGAGGTCCCCGGCACTGGTTATTGGTCTTCCATTGTAACTATCCAAAGCCAGTACAAACCACCTTCCTTCCTTCCTTCCTTCCTTCCTTCCTTCCTTCCTTCCTTCCTTCCTTCCTTCCTTCCTTCCTTCCTTCCAATTTGAGGCAAATGTAAGAACTGCCATTGGCTTGCAGGGAGCTTTAAAGCAGCACCCATCCAAGGGCTTTCAAAATGGTCGCCTGGAACTCAAAGGCAAAGTGTTTGCAGGAACAGTGAACAACACACAGCATTATAGTTTGGTAGTAAAAAAAAAAAAAGATTTGCTCTGGTGAGTTTCAGTCTGTGACAGAATCTGCTGGTTCAGACAGATGAGCAGATAAAGCAAGTGGACCATGAGAGGGTCGCTGCAAAACACCGAGGAGGGAGACAGCTTTGATTGGATTGCGAGACAGTTCTGATAGGGACTATAATCTCTTTGAAAAGCTGCTTAAAGAAATAAAAAACAAAACTGCTGCTCATTTGATCCATTTTGCATTGTCAAGGAGTCAGATTCCGTAGATGTCTTTTTTCTCTCCCCCCCCCCACTAAAACCATCATTATCTTCTACAAACAATAACTGCCAGCAGATGTTTAATTGGTGCAATTTTTTTTAAAGAAAAAGCCTGATCAGTCTCCTAGAATGTGACAAAACAGTGGCCAGAAAGCACAGCCTATTGTCTGCTAACTATCTTGTATTTTGTGATGCCTCCTGTCTTGCGGCTCCTTTCTCTTTTTCAAAGGCGTCATTCAGCTCTTCACAAAGAATCTCAGACAGGCGGGTAGAATAGGTCCCGAGGATACCAGGAGCATCCGGTGACTAGTCACAGCCTACGTATTATACTCCTTTTGTTCTTTCTCCTGTCTCGGTACAGGGCAACACACACAGACCCAGCACTGTAGTCCTTTCTAAGCAATACGACCATGCGTACTGGGAATGCACTAACCGAGGCTTGTACTACCTGTGATAGACTCGATTTGTGTGGTCACCATTTCATGTTGTATGTGGACAGAAAATTCACGTGTTGCCCTATTTGCAGAAAACAGTGACTGCACATAGTGGGAGCGGCATGGGTAGCACACGCTCCTGTTCCTGGGCTCCCGGTACATGCCGGTGTATCTTCTGAAGAGTGCTAGCCAGGGCTCTTTTTGTAGCAGGAACTCCTTTGCATATTAGGCGACACACCCCTAATGTAGCCCATCCTCCAAGAGCTTACAGTAGCCCCTGGAAGAAGAACTCTGTAAGCTCTTGGAGGATTGGCTACATTAGGGGTGTGTGGCCTGATATGCAAAGGAGTTCCTGCTACAAAAAGAGCCCTGATGCTAGCACTTTTCCAGAGGGGGGGAAACCTGTTATGGAGATAGGCCCACTTGTGATCTCAATAGGCCGATGGGATTTGAAGGCCTGCTTTCCCACCGTCTGAGCCTCCCGTTTAAGCCTCCCAGGGTTGAGAATTGTCAGCCCCCAGCCACATTTTCCAGCCTCCAAGGAATTTAGGAATGGGAGAAAAAAATGGCCCGCTCATAGTGACACTTTAGGATGGGTGTCAAACATGTGGCCCGGGGGCCAGATCAGGCCCCCGGAGGGCTTCCGTCAGGCCTGCAGTGGAACTGGCCATCTCCTGCTTCCAGTTCTGCTGCTGCTGCTGCTGCATCATAGCTTGCTTCGCCAGACTCTCTTAATCGCTCAGCCATTTCATGTTTCAACCTGGGTCCTGGACTCAGAACTCCGAGCATGAGATTGCTGTGGCGAATGTCAATAAATCAAAAGTAGGTTTTGCAGCTTACAGAGCTAATGTTTTAAGCTTGTTTTTATTTTAAGTAAAAAAAAAAACCCTTTGTGTTTGTGTCCTTTATAAAGTTTATATCTCCGCTAGCTGGCATTACATTTTATGACACACATGGCCCAGCCCAACAAAGTCTCATTTATGTCAGATCCGGACCTCATGAGTTCGACACCCCTGCTTTAGGATCTCTCCTTGTTTTTTATGGTAAAGATCATAGAAACTAGGAGAGGCAGCCCTGAACGTCACCCAGAAGTGTGCTCCCCGGGCATTGCCCCCAAATTCCTCCAGTGTTTGCCAAGACAGTGTTCGGAACCCAACTGCCATCCCTTCTCCAAGACCTACCTGGTAGTGGTAGATTCCAAACGCCTCATGAAATGGAGGCACATCTTATTGCTGACACAACATCCTGTGAGCAACACATGCTCCTGACCCCCCCCCCCGGGAGCAGCAACATTATCTGCCACTTCTCATATCTGAGGCATTGTTGTAACCTAATGGAGGATATGCTACAATGCTTCTCACTTGGTCCTGGTGCCAAGTAAGTCTGAATGGGAAAGGGATAGATATGGTGGTGAGAAGAGCTGGCTGGCACCAGAGCAAAGTGGGGCCAAATTTCAGCGCAATGTGTTCATTTCTAAATTAATTGCATAGATTAATTGCAGTCATTTCTAAATTAATTGCATACCTCTTGCTAGTTATTTCAGTTTTTCAAATATTCCTTCAAAATGAGTTGGTTCCTAAAGCCTGCTTGTGTAGCTCATGTGGGGTGTATCAGTTCGAGCCAGGAGTTTATTCATGGGGGGAAGGTTCTTATTATCCTTTACCAGAGGGCTGAACCCACATAGGCTTGCTTCAACACTGCCCCCTCCCCAATTTGGTCTTCATTCATTTCCCCCCCCCATGTATTTAGGATCCAAAACATAACTTATCCCTCATTTATGAATTGTATACATGACGAAAAGACAATCACAGTGTGGTCCTAATGACAGTGACAACCTTCTCTGTCCAGAGTTCATGGGCTTCGAAAAGTGTAACACTAAGACTGCATTGTCGTTCACTTGTTTATTTTTATTTATTTGTTATTATGTATTTATTATTTCAATTTATACCCCACCCTTCCCGCAAGCGGGTTCAGGGTGGCTCACAACAATAAATTCAATATGATCTTAAAATAATTCAATCGGGTAATGAATAACGATATTAAATCAATACAATAAAACTGATTTAAAATATTTAAAGTGGGCAGTACAATATATTCAGCTGGGAAATGAGTGGGCCAGCGCCAGGCCATAATGGTCTCATGCAGCAACGGCTGGTAGATGCCCGCTGTGTGCTGGCTCGGCTGGCCACCACGGTTACCATACACTAGAAACTGGATATGCAGTCTGAAATCAAGTCAAACAATGGAGCCGAAGCTCAGAAAGCCGGGTAGTTAGTCAAAGATTGCAGGAGCTAGGAGCAGGGCTACAAGCCAGGATCAGATTCGAGGATACACAGTTGCTTCCGCACTGAGGCAGGTGTGTGGGGGTGTTTATGACTAGGTTCTCCCTTCCCTGGGAGTCAGTCTGCCAAGACTCACAGCCCCTCACATTGCCTATGCAAGAGCTGAAGTCTGGCACTCTTCCTTTGCTCCTGAACATCCAGTCGCTGGCATGCCTTGAGTCTGGGACACTCAAGAGAACTAGGTGGGGATTCTCGCCTCGGGGGGGGGGTGCTGGGCCAGGCTCTGGATCAGCCTCTCCCTCTGGCCGCACCTCCTGTGCAGTCCTGGGGCCTCTTCTCCCTCAGGTGCTGTTAAGGGTTCCTCTGCTGGGCTGACTCCAGAGGAGGCTGGGTTGCTCCCTGCCTCTTCTTCATCTGAGGAGTAGTCAGCCTCAGCAGAGCCAGTACCCATGACACACTGCCTCAAAAGGTCTGGCGGAACAGCTCCGTTTTTAAGGCCCCATGAAACTGTAACAGGTCTCTCAGGGCCCTGATCTCATTGGAAGCATGTTCCATCAGGCTGGGGCCAGGGCCGAATAGAAATGGTAGGAAGACACATTGGGTTAGATCCAGGCTAAATCATCAGTTCACACAAGGCACTTTGGCCGGTGGAGCATAATGTTTTGCTCCCCCCTTCCCCTGAAGTCCACTGATCTCCATGAAGCACTGCTCCCACCCCTCGAGAAGAAAATTGGAGGTCTGTAGCAGGAAGGGGGAAGTTACGGAAATCACTCCCATCCCTTCCATGCGTGGAAAATTTAGTCTGTCTGAAAGGTCTGTGTACAGAAGAATTTCTGTACACGGAAGGACAACTTCCCTGCCTCTCTGCCTCCCTTTGTAGGCTGAAATGCTCCCAGAAACTCTGCTCCTGGGAAATGGGTGGAGCCATAGGAACTGCATAAAGGGGCATTTCAGAAAGGAAAAAAAAAACACCCCACCACCACTTTGAGCCCCTGGATCTTTTGGATGGAATCCAGGTAATTTATTTCCCTTGAATGTGCAGGACTGAGAATCTTACTTTGGGGAGGAGGGAAAATGACAACAGCAACTAAGAACTGGGGATACACTCAACTATTTACTAGAGAATATTGTGCCCCAAGCATTCATCCTACAAAAAATGTGAAAAAACTCTATAAAAAAAGAGAACTAGAAATAAACTTTAAGTTTATGAACAAAGTGGGGTCATGTTGGAGTCAGAATCACAGAGTTGGAAGAAGAAGAAGAAGAAGAAGAAGAAGAAGAAGAAGAAGAAGAAGAGGAAGAAGAAGAAGAGGAGGAGGAGGAGGAGTTTGGATTTATACCCCGCCCTTCACTGCCCAAAGGCGTCTCAGAGCGGCTTACAAACTCCCTTCCCTTCCCCTCCCCACAACAGACACCCTGTGAGGTAGGTGGGGCTAAGAGAACTTCTGACAGAAACTGTCCTTGAGAGAACAGCTGTGCCAGAGCTTGTGACTGACCCAAGGTCACATCCTCAGGTGCAAGTGGAGGAGTGGGGAATCGAACCCGGTTCTCCAGATTAGAGTCCGCGCACTTAACCACTACACCATCCAGGCCGTCTAGTCCAACCCCCTGCTCAATGCAGGATCAGCCGAGAGCATCCCTGACGAGTGTTTGTCCAGCCGCTGCTTCAAGACTGCCAGGGAGGGGGAGCTCACTGCCTCCCGAGGCAACGGACTCTACTGTGGAACAACTCAGACTGTCAAAAAGATTTTCCTCATATCCAGCCAGTACCTTCCTGTCCGTAATTTAAATGCATTATTGTGAGTCCTATCCCCTGCTGCCAACAGGAACAGCTCCCTCCCAGCCAGTTTGGCGTAGTGGTTAAGTGTGCGGACTCTAATCTGGGAGAACCGGGTTTGATTCCCCACTCCTCCACTTGCACCTGCTGATGTGACCTTGGGTCAGTCACAAACTCTGGCACAGCTGTTCCTGAATGAGCAGTTTGTGTCAGAGCTCTCTCAGCCCCACCTACCTCACAGGGTGTCTGTTGTGGGGAGGGGAAGGGAAAGGAGTTTGTAAGCCGCTTTGAGACTCCAAGTGAAGGGCGGGGTATAAATCCCATCTCTTCTTCTTCTTCTTCTTCTTCTTCTTCTTCTTCTTCTTCTTCTTCTTCTTCTTCTTCTTCTCTGAGTGACAGCCTTTCAGATACTCATAGAGAGCAATCACGCCCCCCCACCTCCTCTTCTCCAGACCGAGCATTCCCAACTCCCTCAGCCTTTCCTCATAGGGCATGGTGATCATCCTAGTCGCTCTCCTCAGCACCCGCTCCATTCTGTCCACATTCTTTTTTCAAGTGAGGCCTCCAGAACTGCAGACAATACTCCAGGTGCAGCCTGACCAATGCAGTGTATAGTGGGACTACGGCATCTTGCGATTTGGATGTTATGCCTCCTTTGATACACCCCAAGATCGCATTAGCCTTTTTTGTCGCTGCATCACACTGGCTGCTCATATTTAACTTTCAGTCCACCTGTATCCCAAGATCTTATTCACATACACTGCTACTCAAAAGTGTATCCCCCATCCAGTATGCGGATTTCTCATTTTTGTTACCCAGATGTAGAACTCGGCACTTATCCTTGTTAAATTGCATCTTGTTCACATCCACCCACTTTTCCAGCATGTTCAGATCTCAACTGAACTCTATCTCTGTCTTCTGGTGTGTTCGCTGCTCCTCCCAATTTGGTGCCATCTGGAAATTTAATGAGTAGCCCCTCTACACCCCAGATCATTTGTAAAAATATTGAAAAGTACCGGGCCCAGAACCGAGCCCTCTTGCACCCCACTGTACACTTCTCTCCATTCACATGAAATGCCATTGACAACTACTCTTTGAATGCAGTTCTTCAACCAATTTCCCTATCCACCTAACAATCCTAGAGTCCCATCCACAGTCCTCTCGTTTACCCATCAGAACATCATAGGGAACCCTGTCAAAAGCTTTACTGAAATCCAGGTATCAATAGAATCACAGCCAAGATACGCCTACAGGACAGCCATGATCAACTTTATCCAGATTATGGCAATACCGAATATACAGTATGTTGAACCTTGTAAAAGACTGGGTAAATGCTAGGCGATATTATTGTAAAATATAATGTCCCTGTTGGTATTTGAAGAAAGGAAGCACCATCCGACATTCAACAGCTTTAACCTTCCTTCACTTCCCGTTTTCCAATAATTGATGAACGCCGTTATGTGTATCTAGCACAAAGGGAGGGATTCTGTTTAACTTCATTTTCCTTACAAGCTGTTCCAGTACGTAAAACAAAGGGCACATTTCCATTAAACGGCGTCGTCGTGATAAACTGCGTTACCAAATTATCAACCGGGATCGTGAATGTCACGCATGTTAACAGGAGATTGTGTAAGAATCTCCGTATGACTTTACACAGAGCAAAAAGGAAAAGGAAAAGAAATGAAAAGAAAAAGAAAGGACTGAGGAATGTCAGCAGGAAGATAGGATCTTGGCTTCATAATAGACTGTGGGCCTTTCTATTATCGCTCCATTTGGTTCAATATTTGAAGACCCGCCGCTTTGATATTAGCCCTTGAAGATGGATGCCTTTTTGGGAGTTCATAATAGAAAGGAAACAAATGTTAATTGTGCCTTCTGCACTGTGGACGCTCCTTCAGACATTCTGCATTCACATGCGGCATCCTAGGGATGAGCCGGTGAAGCTGGGCTTGTAAAATCCGTTCTGGAAATGGAATTCTAATAAAAAGACAGATGGTATAGATTATGCAAAGTAAATAGAAAGGATGAACAAAGCTAAGTACAGCCTGTCAGGACTTTGATGTACGCACATCTCGGAATCAGAAGCTCTCTCTTACATATTTATATTTCAGAGGCAGCAATCCACAAATCACTTAAGCTGGCGCTTTATGCTGGAATTGGCTAAACTCAACTGAAGTAAACAGAACAAATCTAGCTTAGTTGTTTGTGGTCTGCAATCCTCTTATGGGATATAGAGCCCATCAACTCAGGGACTTACAAGAATATGAAGTGCTGGAGACATTTGTACACTGTTTTCAGAAGGGGGTCCTGTTTGCGTTGCAAAATGGCACCCCGCATGATGGCAGAGTTTGCTTCACAGTGGAAAAGCCAAGATGCCAGCTTCAGAGACCCCTCAGAGAGGGGGCAGATTGCCTGAGAGACAGCCAAGAGGAAGCCTGAAGTTGGTGAGATCAATAGGCAGGTACAACACCATCCGAGCTAGTAAACTGTCTTGAATGTTGGGTTCCAAGAAGGCGAAGGAAAGAAGTGGAGAAAAATGGAACGTGGCCCTGCAATGCCAGCGTTAATCTGGTGAAGTCTGGCAGAACACTAACGGTGCAAACAGTCAACTGTTGTGGCATTTTTAGATGCCACAAGCAATAGCGGGGCACAAGATGAAGAAGCAATATGGACGCTTGCAGCCTTTGGATGTAAGCTGGGGGGAGGGCAAATTCCACTCACCTTTTCCACTGGTTGCACGTCTAGGGGCAGAATGCAGAGAGGAGTGAAGAGGTGAGGCGGCCTCTTACTGAACCAAACCCTCAGTCCATGAAGGTCAGTACTGTCTACTCACATTGGCAATGGCTCTCCAAGGTTTTACCCGGTCAGTGACTCGGCAACTTTAACTTCTTAGGGCACTGATAGCCACACATTCGTAAATGACAAGCAAGGGGTCCGATGAAGTCCTCATGAGGGGGGGCGAGAATCCCGTTTCCATCGGGTGCCCACTTCCTCTCCAAAGAAAGAAAAGAAAAGAAAAACCACACATATGATACTGTGGTAAAGCTAGGTGGTGACTAATCCCAAGGACACTCCTGGCATCCTTTCAGCTTATTCTACTAGCTTCTCTGAGATTCTTTGTGAGGAGCTGAAGGATGCCTTTGAAGAACAGAAAGGAGCCATTAGGCAAGAGGCATCAGAAATACAAGACTGCTAGCAGGCAATATCCTATGTTTCCTTGCTCCTTCCTTCCCCCACTGCATCCCCCTCATTCCTTCCCATTGCCTTCTGTTTCCCTTCCACTTTCCCACTGCCACCACCTCATCTTCCTGTTCTCCCTTCCCCCGTAAGCTCCTCCCCTTCCTCCTTCCCCCTCCCTCCACCCCTACCTCCTTACCCCTCCCCCACCCCCGCCACCACTGCTTTCTCCTGCTTTCTTCGGTCACTCTTTATTTTAAAACCAAGTCTGGTTGCCTAGGGGTTCCTAAGCAGCCTCAGAAATCTATTGATGGTTTTGCCATTGGGGGGTGTTTTCACCTCAGCCAGTGTAATGTTTTGGGGTTGAAATGCCCCATGAGTTTTTGCAAAGGGAGACTGATCCAGAGAAGTATGGATCTGAAGCTCTGTAGTGGTAGGTAAGTGGACCTGACACAATGGGAACAGTGTCACGTGGGGAAGAAGGTGGTACCATACATGAAATGGTACCCAAACAGTGTATTGGGATGTGAACGTTTAGGGAGAAAAAAGGAAAATGCACCAAGGGTAGGAGGCTTTGGGGAGATGTTAAGCCTCTTGCAAGCCATCTTTACAACTTGAAAATGTTAATGTGCAAAACTTGGACAGAGCTGGTTCAAACCTTGAATTGCTCGAGAAAGGAGTAAGGCACTGTGTGTAGAAGAAAGTTCGTCTATATGGATTATAGATCGTGGCCTTACACCAAGTGGGGAAGAGCTGTGGTTTATTGGTAGAGCGTCTGCTTTGCATGCAGAGGGTCCCACGTTCAATCCCTGTTATCTTCAGTTAAGGGATCTAGCAGTAGGTGATGTGAAAGACCCTCTACTTGAGACCTTGGAAACCTGCTGCAATCAGACTAGAGACAATACTGGCCTTGATGGTCCAATGGTCTTATTCGGTATAAAGCAGCTTCATGTCTTCGAACATTCTAGCCAGGGAGTAGCCATAAATGTGCCGATGACTTTATCTTTAAAAATCCAGAACTATATTAGGGAAGTGAAGATAGAGAAATGTAATTATACCTGCCCAACACACATGTTGTTCTTCATTTTTACCCTTGGGGTTCTGAACAGGAGAACTGAATACCTGGAGTCTCTGCAAGACTACAAAGCATGGCAAAAAAGCGAATTAGAATTTGGAAAGTAAAAACGATGATGTCTAATATAAAAAAAAAAGAGTGAAAGGTTCTACTTTACAAAGACATTGTAAAGAAGTTAATTGTCGTATAAATTTGTCGTATGGAAATGCTGCTCGGAGGAACCTCTAATTATAAATATAATTACAGTGAAGCACCTTTCCTCGTAAAGTGGCAAAAGATGAATTGCTTCGACGGCTGGATGATTTCCATTCATTTCCGCTGCCTTGTCAGTTTAGGAACAATAACATATTTTTAGCGGGAGAGTGGCATGAAAGGGGCTGGAACCGTATTGGGCGCAAGCAGCGTGAGGGCAGGGCAACCGAGAAAAAGCTGGATTGTTAAAGCCATGCTGTGAACTCATTGCAGGGAAACCTGGGCAACATATAGTCGAGGATAAGGTGCATAGGCAAGTCATTTGATTTGTTGGGCTTCCATCAAGAACACACAGGCCTCGGGTAGATGTGTAGCATTGGGGTAGGGTTTCTAATTCTGGGCTGGGACATTACAAATGCTGGCTGTCTATGTCAATGGTTTTGTATCCTTGAAAGTTTCCTGTAATTCTATTACTGAAAATTCCTCGTAATCATATTGGCTGCAGCACATCTTTGCAGCCCATTATCATGATGGTGGTAGTTTTTTAACCTTGTTACCAACCTGCAACCTGTCCCCCCCCCGAGCACCCAAATCTCATGCTACACCTGTAGTCTCATAAGACACGGGATAAAGAATTGTGTTTTATCTTTGGGGGGGCAATGGCATAAATAGACCATGTCATAGCAATGAGCTAGCAGCCCGAACCGGGGCCCTTGGACCCCAGTAAAATGTACTAGTAACCCCCCCTTCCCCAGCATGCTCAGGCTCTACAGGATGGAATCTTTGGACCAAGCAAATAGTCTTTTGATCCATGGCCTTGTGAAAGGTTAGTACTGAGGCAGATCAATGGTGGGAGATTAGTTGTGAAGACCTTGGCTTAATTCTTACATTTTCGTGCCCAAATGCCGCTCGGAACTCTACTGAGCCCAAATATATGTAATTGCAGTTGCCTGCACACATCTTTAGCCACCCATGTCTTACTCTCCCCATATTTATTAATGTATTTATTTTGAAACTTATCTGTACTGTTTTTCTACTGGACGAACAGGTTGGGAAGGCTTAACAAGCTGTTCTGCATTATGGTCCATATTCTTGAGAATAATGAAGGAAATATGGGTCCCTCTTTTCTCCCAACAAGGTCTCGTAAAAACCTCAGAAGAGCCCTGCTGGATCAGACCAGTGGTCCATCTAGTCTAGTGTCCTGTCTCACACAGTGGACAGCCAGTTGCCCTGGAGGGCCAAAGAAACAGGGCATTAGAAGCTGAGAGCCTCACCTGCTGCTACCTCCTAGAAGTAGTACTTGGAGGTTCTCTGCCTCTGTAGATGGAAGCTGCCTTCAGTCACCATGGCTGGTAGCCATTGATGGACCTCTTCTTCATGAAGCTGTCTAACCCCCTTCTAAAGCTCTTTATGCTTGCGGCCATCACAGCCGCCAATGGCAGTGAGTTCTACAGTTTAATTACTCCATCTGGCTCACAACATTGTTCTCTGAACCTCCATTTTATCCCCAGAACAGCAAAACTGTAAGGGAGGTTAGGCTGAGAGAGAGTGACTGGCCCACGGCCGCCCTGCAAGCTTCTGTGGGAGTGTGGGAATTCAAACCCTTCTCTCTGTTTCTGCCTTCCTCTGTGTGTGGTGTAGTGGTTAGAGTGTTGAACTAGGACCTAGGTTCGAATCCCAGCTCTGCCATGGAAGATTGCTGGGTGACCTTGGGCCAGTCTCAAAGTCTCAACTTAACTTACATTATGGGGTCATTGTGAGGATAAATTGAAGAAGAAGAGGATGACATAAACCAGTTTGGGTTTCCATCGGGGAGAAAGGCAGGGTAGAAATTAAATAATTAAAATAAATTTTTCACAGTATCATGTATGGAGCAATCCTAAGCAGAGTTGCACCCTTCGAAGGCCATTTGATTCTCTTCAGGATAGGATTGCCATCCCCCCAATGGGGGTTCCCCTGATTTTGGGGGCCCCAATCCACTGCTCCTGAAGAGCCCCATTGCACCTGATGTGCCCAGTGCAATAATGTCACCTGGAGGTGACATCATCACGCTGGGCACGTTGTGTGGGGGACGCTCTAGCATTTGCCTAAAAACTCTGTGGTGACCATAGAGCTTTGGGCCAAATGCTAGAGTGTCCTCTGCATGATGTCACTTCTGGGTGATGTCATTGTGGTGTGCACACTAAGCACTCACACCCGAAGATCCCAAGCAGCAGGATGAAGCCCCCTGCTGGCAGACAGTAGATATCTGGCAACCCTGGTTCAGGATTACACAGTTACACCGTAAGCTCCATGGGATCGTGGGCCTGACTTTTTAGCTTCCGAATTGCGGCAAAACACCTTGCATGCTGATGCAGCTGTATGAACCACAGTTTCACTGTCTCCCTTCCTAGGAACCTATAACACGTCTGCCAAACTTTTCTTTCCTATATACATAAAAAAAAAGGAATAATTGGAAAGGCCTGGGGGAAATAAAATCTGCATTCTAAAACAATATGCCACAGTATGCATGGGAAAATAAAAATGTTAGCATGCATGAGAGGCTTTGTCTAAAATGGGTTGTGACACTGCAGGGGAAAATCTTGTATAAATCATTTAAAATAAATAAAATGAGTAATTTCGTTTCTAATAGAGTAATAAACCTATGGGGAAATCTGCTGCCTGGTGCTGCCAAAGCAGTCTGTTATACCCTTTGAATGAGAACTGTCTACTTTTCTGAGGGGGGGGGTTCATTGGAGGGGGTATGGAAGGTTTCTAAGGGGCTAAGCTATTTGCTTATGTATGTAAACACTCCTTTAAAATTCCAAAGCAACTCCACGAGACAGGAATTTAGATCAAAGAACTGGAAGGGGAGAACGGGGTACTGAACCAGTTCCCCAGTGGGCTTAGACCAGAGTAACTCTTCATAGGATTGCTCTATAAATCACCTCCCCCGAGTGGTTTCTCCTCTGCAAGGTTTCAAAAGCATGATTGTGAGAAACCTACGATTAGAACTAGACAATGGGATGAATCCCACCACCATTTTGCTCTGTCTCACTCAATTCCCCTCTTTGTTAAATCCCCTGACCCACATGGTTTTTGTCCATGCAAGTTCCACGACTCCCAGCATAGCCTTCCTGGATGGTCAAAGGGGGAACCCTCCTCCCTTTTTCACAAGTGGAAAAGCTGGTTGGATACCATCTAGTTCAATGCTGACGGAAGCTAGGATGATTTCAGCCGATACTTTGTGCTGTTTCACTGGCAGCCCCAGTGCTTTGGATGGGAGGAGGGGGAGGGGGAGGAGGAGGAGGAGATTGGATTTATACCCCACCCTTCACTCGGAGTCTTAGGGCAGCTTACAATCGCCTTCCCTTCCTCTCCCCACAGCAGACATCTTGTGAGGTAGGTGAGGCTGAGACAGCTCTGAAAGAACAGCTCTGAGAGAACTGTAGCTTGCTCAGGGTCACCCAGCAGCTGCATGTGGAGGAGTGGGGAATCAAATCAAATGTCCAAGATTAAAGTCTACACTCATAACCACTACATCAGAGTGTGGAGAGTTTCATCCCTGGCAATAATCAGGGAAGATGTAAGAGTGAAATCGTCCTGGCAATCATCAGGGAAGATGTAAGACTGAAATCTTCAAACCTACCTGGCCACTGTGATTACCTTTCAAGGCACCCCCATCTTCTGAGATTAGGCAGGTGGCAGCCTGGGAGAGGGCCTTCTTGGTTGGGGCACCAAAGCTCTGAAACTCTCTCCTCTTCTGACTTCTCCTGTTGCTGTCTTCTGCCATCAAGTGAAGACTTTTTTTTTGTTTAATTTGACATTTGCTCCACGATCCCTCCTTTTTGTTCAACGTTTTAATTGCTGGGGTTTTTTTACATTTTTGCGTGCATATTTTAGCTCTGGTTTTAGTTGTTTTAATGATGTTTTTTGTTGTTTTAAATGGTTTTTAAGATGTGATTTTATTGTGTACATTTTTATCTTGTTAGCTGCCTTGGTGGCCCTTATGTTGGCAGAAAGGCAGGATGCTAATTTTGTGGAATCAAATAAATGAAAGGGGGGGAGAACCACTGGAAATTGACCTGATAAACTGCTTGTTTGAATAAATGGTTGTTGATGTGATCTGTGGATCTGGAAATCACACTGAGTTTGTGACAAAAAGTGGTATACTGAATAAACGTTTCAAATAAACAAATGCATGCTTCCATCAGCATGGGAGGAACCACTGCTTTCTTCTATACCTCCTCTCCACCTCCGTCTATGTACCTCCATCTCTACAATTGTACCCCCAGGCCAGCATAGTCCAGCCAGTGTTCCGTCTAAGCTGTGCACTTGAGCGGCCACTCACTAACCCAGGAATCCCCACTCAGCAGCAATCTGGAGCCACAGCAGAGACGTGCAGTGCCCATTGCCCATTTTAAGATCACAGCAGTTCTATTCTGCTCAGGATGTGAGCTGCTCTGCTCAGTGGGGGGGGGACATAGAGGGAACGTTGGTCCAGACCCTGACAGATCACTCCAACTGCTTTGTGCCAATGAGTAAGCTCTCCCATTCATACCATAGACACCTCATTTGACTTCCTACTGCTGCCCTGCTCGAAAGTAACCTTGAGATTACTTTCTTTTCTTTTTTAAAAAAAAAGTCTTTTGGTACAGGAAAGCAGGGGTCAGCATGCAGCATAAATTGAGCTGGGGGGGGAAATACCCCCCAAATACCTTACTGGTATTTTCCAGGTATTATTTAAGCTGAATACAGATTCGGGGAATGTGATTGGCTACTCATATATTTTTTTGGCTTCTGTTTGGGTATATTCAACTATCCCGGAGAGGAGCATTTTTGCTGCTCAGAGCTGCAAGTGAGGATCGGCTGGGGCAGCTGGAGCTGACAGCTTCACGCTCCCTCAACTGGATCTGGGCTGGCTCCTGTTGCATCCCAGTTTAAACCGAGCTGCAGGAGGAGCCAGCCCAGGAACAGCCAGGGCGGCAGGGGCTGAGAGCTCCACACTGCCTCGACTGGGGCCGACTGGCTGCAGCTGAGGAGGCGCGGAGTTCTCAGCTCCCGCTGCTCCAGCTGATCCTATCGGGTCTGCATGCGGCAGTGAGAGATCTCCCTGCCCCACACAGATCCTGGGGACAGCTTCTCCTAAAGGTAAAGGTAAAGGTTCCCTTGCTCGAAAGCCAGTTGAATCCAACTCTAGGGTTGCGGTGCTCATCTCAATTTCAAAGCCGAAGAGCCAGCACTGTCCGAAGACATTTCCGTGGTCATGTGGCCGGCATGACTAAACACCAAGGCGCACGGAACGCTGTTACCTTCCCACCGAAGTGGTACCTGTTTATCTACTTGCAATTTCTTGCTTTCGAACTGCTAGGTTGGCAGGAGCTGGAACTAGAGACGGGAGCTCACTCCATCATGCGGCACTCTCGGGTCTCGAACTGCTGAACTACTGACCTTCCACAGCCTGCAGTTCAGCGTCTTAACCACTTGAGCCACCGCAGCTCCTCCTACGGCGCAGTTTAAACCACGCTGCAGGAGAAGCCCTCCCAGCCAGGTCTGTGTGTGATGAGGAGAGACCTCCCCGCTACATGCAGATCCTGGGGGACTGTTTCCCCTGCAGCACAGTTTAAATTGTGCTGCAGGAGAAGTCTATTGGACCCGAAAATTTCGGGATTTCTGAAAAATCCCGGATCTGAATACCATATCAGTATTGGGATCTGGGATTTTTCTGAAATAGTGATTCCCCCCCCACAAACCCCGGTCCAATAAACCTGAACTGAAAAATGCTGATTTCACACCCACACACACTTCCAGTGGAAAGTGACATCAAGTCATACCTGACTTACGGCAACCCTGTAGGGTTTTCAAGGTAAGAGCTGTCCAGAGGTGGTTTGCAGTCGCCTGCTTCTGCACAGCAACCCAGGGCTGTCCTCGGTGGTCGACCCATCAAAGTACCGACCCTGCTTAGCTTCTGAGCTCTAATGAGATCAGGCTAACCTGGGCCATTAAGTTCAGGGCAATTTTAGACTTTTTTTTAAAAAACCCAATTTTTCTTTTAAACAGCAGTTGCCGCGACGGTTATAACTGTACGAAAGCCACTGGCTCAAAATAACATCAGCTGCAAAAGTTTCAAAGTTTATCGCCTTCCTTCTGATTCGCTCGTGGGTCGGAAATACCCAGAAATGCTTCCTGACGTATTGAATTCTCTTGTCTTCAGAATGCAAACGTAGTTAACTTGGTGAAGAATTTATCGTTGAATGGACATTTGCGCATCTGTTGTAAAATAACTTTCCGGGGGTTTCTTTTCCCAAACATGCCAATTTGCATCTGAAAGAAACAAAACAAGCCTAAATAGTTAACATTTACAGACTCAGAGTTCCGAGTGAAATCTTTATGCTTATTGCATTTTTTTTTTAAATGTAATGGGAGTTCATTGCAGAGAAGACAACCACTCAGCTGTGTTTGCTGACAGTTTGCCGTTCTTTTCTTTTCTTTCCTTTTAAACCCTTTGGAATGATTATAATTGCTTTTAAGAGAAGTCTGTTCTGTTTGTTTGGGGGTTTTTTTTGCTTGTTAGTAAGATTTAGTCCCTGATCCTAAAACCACTTCTTCAGTCAAATGCTCTTCCCTCTGGTGGAAGTTGCTGCTGAAACTGCGTGTTTTGATGATCCCCAGAGAAGATAAAAGAAAAAGATTAAGGCATCAAAAGAATGATAGAAAAGTAATCACACAACATAAAAGCAAACATCAGCGTGAAATGGACACAGCTGTCCATTTACATTTCTATATATCTGAAAATCCTGCCAACCTAGCAGTTCGAAAGCAAGAAATTGCAAGTAGATAAATAGGTACCACTTTGGTGGGAAGGTAACAGCGTTCCGTGCACCTTGGTGTTTAGTCATGCCGGCCACATGACCACGGAAACGTCTTCGGACAGCGCTGGCTCTTCGGCTTTGAAACGGAGATGAGCACCTCAACCCTAGAGTCGGATTCGACTGGCTTTCGAGCAAGGGAACCTTTACCTTTATATCTGAAAAAAACCCACTATATTCAACAGCAGCTGTTTTTTTAAAAAAAATATATCTATACATAATCTTGTGAGGTAATTCAGTGTTGTCATCCATCTTGTATGGATAGGAACTTCAGGTGAGTGTGATCTGATTCTTTAACCAAGTGCTGGGGTTGCCAGTCACTGCCAGGTGATTTCCCTTCACCATTTGGTTGGACTTCTCATTGGAGATAATTTCAGGGGGTAGCCATGTTAGTGTCCTGTAGCCCCTGAGAGCCAGTTTGGTATAGTGGTTAGGAGCACAGACTTTAATCTGGGAGAACCGGGTGTGATTCCCCACTCCTCCACATGCAGCTGGTGGTGTGACCTTGGGTCAGTCACAAGTTCTCTCAGAGCTGTTCTCTCATAAGCAGTTTCTGTCAGAGCTCTCTCAGCCCCACCTACCTGACAGGGTGTCTGTTGTGGGGAGGGGAAGGGAAAGGAGATTGTAAGCTGCTCTGAGAGTAGTGAAGGGCAGGGTCTAAATCCAGCCTCTTCTCTTCTTCTTCTCTTGGCTCTGAGATGGAGGGGGTTATATCCAATCTCCTCCTCCTCCTCTAATAAGATTTTCAGGATATGAACTTTTGAGAGTCAGAGCTTCCTTTGACACTGGAACTTGATGAAGAGATATCCGATGAAGGGAGCTTTAACTCCGGAAAGCTCACGCCCCGAAAATCTTGTTGGTCTCTGATGTGCTACCGGACCTGAATCCAGCTGTTGTTCTGATTTGCCATCAGACCTTTGTGAGGTGAGAGCTGAGATGTGAGAACGCGTTAAAAAAAAGAGAGAACATGCATTCAGCTCGGGAATCTAATCAGATCATGGATGGGGATTTCTACCAAAAAAAAAGTCACTCAAGAACTGGGCCTCACTGATTTGCAGGAGCCAGTATGGGGTAGTAGGTTGGAGCACTGAACTAGGCCCTGGCAGACCCAGGTTCAAATCTTCACTCTGCCAAGAAGCTCTCTGGGGGACCTTGGGACAGTCACTCTCTCTCAATCCGATCCTAAAAGGTGAGAGGTGCCCTGAGCTCTTTGGAGGAAGGATGGGATAAAAATTGATAAGATAGATCTGCTCAGCTGAAGCTGGGATTCGAGTGTCGTTTGGGAGTTGTTTTTGCATTTCCGCTTGTTATCTACAAGGTGTGAAACAAAGCCTGTCTGTCTGGTTTTTATCCTGCCCTTTCTGCAGAGAACTCAAAGTGGACTCCATGGATCATCTCTCCTCTGTGTGTTATCCTCACAACATCCCTGTGAGGTGGGTTAGCCTGAGAGAGTGTCACTGGCCCAAGGGCACCCAATAGTGTTGCCAACCTCCAGGTGATGGCTGGAGATCTCCTGTTATTACAACTGATCAGTTCACTTGGGAGAAAATGGCTGCTTTGGAAGTTGGACCCTGTGGCATTATGCCCCAAACCCCGCCCTCCTCAGGCTCCACCCCCCAAATCTCCAGGTATTTCCCAACCCAGAGCTGGCAACCTTATCACCCAGTGAGCTCCATGGTCTGCGTCCAGCTCTCTAACTGCTACACGACACTGCCTACTAAAGGAAATACCGAACATAATATAATGGATTGAGCACATCTGTAACATGGGCCACCATTGCTGAAGAGATTCAAGCTCAAAGCTCTGTTGGTCGTATGGAACGAGACATGTCATCTGTTGGGAGTTTGATTGTCTTCTCTAATTCCATGTCAAAATCATGTCCAGTATGTATGCTATTTGATTGGTCTCCGACTGGACTAAACTCGTCCTTGTTGTTGTCACGTCCAGTAGCATCTTAGTGACCAACAAAATAGGTATCTGAAGACGTGAGCTTTGACTGAAAAAAAAATTGCTGGTCTCTAAGGTGGTTAAGATGCTGAACTACAGGCTGTGGAAGGTCGGTAGTTCAGCAGTTCAAGACCCGAGTGCCACATGATGGAGTGAGTTCCCGTCTCTGGCCCCAGCGCCTGCTAATCTAGCAGTTTGAAAGCAAGAAATTGCAAGTAGATAAATAGGTACCACTTCGGTGGGAAAGTGACAGCATTCCGTGCGCTTTGGCGTCTAGTCATGCCGGCCACATGACCACCGAAACGTCTTTGGACAGCGCTGGCTCTTTGGCTTGGAAATGCAGATGAGCACTGCATCCCTAGAGTCGGATTCGGCTTTCGAGCAAGGGAGACCTTTACTAAGGTGTTACGGGACTTGAATTTTGTTTTGCTACTACGGATTAGCAGGGCTACCCACCTCAATCTAATTCCATATGACACACTGTGTACAGTTCTGGTCACCACATCTCAAAAAGGATATTATAGCATTGGAAAAAGTGCAGAGAAGGGCAACTAGAATGATAAAAGGGTTGGAACATCTTCCCTATGAAGAAAGGTTAAAACGCTTGGGGCTCTTCAGCTTGGAGAAACGACAGCTGAGGGGTGACATGATCGAGGTTTATAAGATTATGAATGGGATTGAGCAGGTTTTCTCCCTTTCTCACAACACAAGAACTCGTGGGCACTCCATGAAATTGCTGAGCAGTCGGGTTAGAACAGATAAAAGGAAATACTTCTTCACCCAAAGAGTGATTAACATATGGAATTCACTGCCACAGGAGGTGGTGGCAGCTACAAGCATGGACAGTTTCAAGAGGGAATTAGATAAACATATGGAGCAGAAGTCCATCAGTGGCTATTAGGCACAGGGTATAGATGGGAACTCTCATTCTGGGGCAGGTGATGCACTCTATTCTTGGTGCTGGAGGGGGCAGCAGTGGGAGGGCTTCTAGTGTCCTGGCCCCACTGCTGGACCTCCTGATAGCACGTGTGACAGAGTGTTGGACTAGATGGGCCATTGGCCTGATTCAACACTGGTTTCTCTTATGTTCTTATGTTCTTACACTGATATATTATTTTAGCCTTTGGGGAATCTTGTGACGAGTTTTTGCTTAAAAGAGGAAGCGTCGACGACCAGCGGCAACAACTTTGGGTGGAATTAGGTCAGTACAATGACATAATTTGAGAAAGGTTAGTAATCAGATGAACAGCACGGGAATGGCCTGTAGTCAGCAATAAAATCCCAGTAGTCTGTGAGGTACCCCAAGACTCTTGTTTATTTTCACTGTATTCATACACTAGGGACCGCATTCTTGCAGTTTTCACAGCAGGTTTAAATACTTGAGCCAAAGGGATAGATGCTGTATATGGATGATACACACACACACAACCACACAAACACATTGGCTTGCATCTTTGTTGACCTCGTTTTGATGGAACATTAACTTCCATTAGACAGTTCACTTGTATGTCACCTGAGATATCAACGTGGAGTCTATGGCAGGGGCTTTGTTGAATGGAAAGGGTGTTCGGGAGAGGGGGAGGGAATGCAGCTGAGATTTGCCAGAAGATCGAGTCCAAGTGTTTGTTGTAGAGTGCATAGCAGAAAGAGTTTTAGTGTAAATAAGTGGTGCAAGGATGCATGAAATTGAGAGAGCTCTAAAGGCCTCTGGGAATGGAGGGCATTTACGCTTCTGCTACATTTGATGCTCCTGCTCTAGTGATTTGTCTTTAAAATGGGGCGGAGTGGGACAGGAAGCCAAGTAATGCCCCACATGCAGTCCTTTGAAGTTCTTAGCACATTTTATCGATGGGATCCGAGAAAACGTTGCAGGGACAAAATGCTATCTCACGGCAAAGACGTGGCACACCAAATCTTCTCTGGTCTGCGCAATTCATGAAAAGGTAAAAAAAGCAACTTGGTTGACCAGAGGAGTTTTTATTAGCTGCGTTTGCTTGCAGGCAGACTCTCAAACACATCAAATACACTGCAGAACTGTTCCTAGAGTAACCCCCAGTCACTTCTACTTGAGAGCATTTACTTGAAATGAGAGCAAGTTAAGGTGTGACTTGCCACAGTTGCCGCATCCTCTGTGGCTGCTGCACTGGGTGATACAAGCATCTTCTGTCCATGTGCCACCGGTAGTAAGTTACACAGCATTCTAGCGACAATGTGCAAGCCAACTCTGGAAATTTGAACTAGTATGGGGTGAAGACGAAGTTCGGTTTGCGATCTTTGATGTGTGATGGCTCTTTCACACGTGCAGTGAATTACTAAATGAAGCAGTGAAGTATTAAACATGCATAGATTGACATCTCAGTGAGGTCGGAACTCCGAGTTGTAACCGGCCACTGTTCCAGAGACTTCAGTTCCCCACTGCCAAGACACATTTGTGTCAGATATTTACCTACATTGCCATTTAGGACATGATCTGAGTTTTTATTTATTTATTTACTTTATGTATATCCAGCCATTGGCTCAAGTGGTTAAGATGCTGAACTGCAGGCTGGGAGGTTGAAAGTTCAGCAGTTTGAGACCCGATTGCCACATGACGGAGTGAACTCCTGTCTCTGGCCCCAGCGCCTGCCAACCTAGCAGTTTGAAAGCAAGAAATTGCAAGTAGATAAATAGGTACCACTTCGGTGGGAAGGTAACAGCGTTCTGTGCGCCTTGGTGTTTAGTCACGCCGGCCACATGACTACAGAAACGTCTTTGGACAGCGCTGGCTCTTCGGCTTGGAAACGGAGATGAGCACCTCAACCCTAGAGTCGGATTCGACTGGCTTTCGAGCAAGGGAACCTTTACCTTTACTTTTCTCCCAATGAGGACCCAAAGTGGTTTACAAAATTCGCCTCTCCTCTATTTTATCCTCATAACAACCCTGGCAGATAGGTAAGACTGAGAGTGCATGACTGGCCCAAGATCACCCAGCAAGCTTCCATGGAACAAGCAGGAGCCTTCCAACCCACATCCTACTTTCTAGAGCCTGCGTGGTGCAGTGGTTAAGAGTGGAGGCCTCTAATCTGGCGAACTGGGTTTGATTCTCCACTCCTCCATATGATGCCAGCTGGGTGACCTTGGGCCAGTCATGGTCCTCTCAGAACTCTCTCAGCCCCACCTATGTCACAAGGTAACTGTGATGGGGAGAGGAAGGGAAGGCAATCGTAAGCCCCTTTGAGACACATGAAGCCTACTGAGTGACCTTGGGAGAGTCACAGTTCTCTCAGAACTCTCTCAGCCCCACCTACCTCACAAGGTGACTGTTGTGGGGAGCAGAAGGGTAAAGTGATTTGTAAGCCACTTTGAAGAAGAAGAAGAAGAGTTTGGATTTATACCCCGCCCTTCACTGCCCAAAGGCGTCTTAGAGCGGCTTACAAACTCCTTTCCCTTCCCCGCCCCACAACAGACACCCTGTGAGGTAGGCGGGGCTGAGAGAACTTCTGACAGAAACTGTCCTTGAGAGAACAGCTGTGCCAGAGCTTGTGACTGACCCAAGGTCACATCAGCAGGTGCAAGTGGAGGAGTGGGGGAATCAAACCCGGTTCTCCCAGATAAGAGTCCGCACACTTAACCACTACACCAAACTGGCTCTCAGGGAGACTCCTTAGGATAGAGAAACACAGGGTATAGAAACCTACTCTTCTTCTAGCCACTACATCACACTAGCGCTGTTGATACTGGTACAACCACATCTTCTGGGGCAGCTCTATGTGTCCTGTGTCCCACCAAGATTAAAATGGTGGCACCCTAGCAGGGGCTTAATAAAACTCCTGTTTGAGTACCTGCCTGGGATTCCAGAAACTGGGAGGGAGGATCAAGCACCTGCAACACACGGGGTTGGATCCAGCCGAATTTTTCACTATCTTCCACAATTACCCTTTTTATTGTAATCCCCATCTCACATGGCTACTTTGTATGTGGGTCCTGTGGTCTCCAGCATGGCCTTTTGGGGCAGTCAGAAGGGCCCCCTCCTTCAGCAGCAGAAAACCTGCTTGGATCCAACCCATAATTGGTTTTCTGTGTTCAGCTTCTGTGAGCATAAGATACATTGTCCAGCCCTCCTATAGAGGATTCCCAGGGCACTGGTACAGCAATGGCCCCGAGAGGCAAGTTCAGTACCCTGCACTGGAGAAAAGGAATACTTGTTCCCCTTGTGTTAGCACAGGAATTTTGATGTGGGATCTTCTACACCACCCAGTGCCCATAGTCAGAGACCAAATTTTGATTGTCGCCCTATATCCCTGGAGGGGAAAAGAGAGGGAGGCAAGCATCGCTCCTCAGTTATACCACAATTCAGGTTCTGAGTCAGAGCTGTTTATGGGAGAAACCACGGAATGTATGTTTTAACAGTTTCCTTCCTTTTAGATCCCCCAGATGTCGACAGGTTTTGGACTTCTGCCAAGTTCTTTCCTGCTGTCTTTTAAATCTCCTATTATGCAGGACTCTATCAAAGGGAGCAAATAGAAGCAGACCACAGAGTCAGTGGATTTTGCTAAACGTTCGCTTTTTCTCCCACAGGTTTGACAACACGGCCCTAAAATCTGCCCTTGATAAAGGCTGTGGGACGTAGTCTTGTTCAAAGTCGAGCCTGCTCACTTCTCGCCTCTGGTGCATAATTCATGCCCCTATCATTCACTGGGCTACTTGACTGCCGTATGACCGGCAAACCATTCCTTTTCGTCCTCCAGAGTTCCTTTTCTCTTCATTTCAGGGTTTTAAATCTGGGGAGAGGGAGATCTAAATTGCCGCAAACCCCAGATGCCCTTGAGACTCAGGTGGTTAGGACTTGATCTAGTTAGATGTTGTTAAAGGTAATGGCAGGTGTCACTGGAAAATGAGCCCAGGTGCTGTCAGAGGGAAGTTATTATTTTGTGCCTGGCTTTGTCCAGAGACAGCTGATATTACATTATTAGTATATATATTTTTTTTGCTTGGGGGGAACCTTATGATATTTTTACGATGGTGAGACACGGGTGTACTTGTTGCTACGATTCCCGGATCCTCCTCTTAAAGTAGAGCCAGCTGCAATAAAGCAAACAATGAACCGGTTGTCAGGTGTGCGACCAAAGCAGCTTTCTGTGGCTTTGACGCCTTGTAACAGAGGCTGAAACAAACACAAGGTAAGCGGGAGAATTTGATTCAAACAATTTAATTTAATTACGCTGAGTCTAATTGAAACGATCTGAAGAAGTCTGATGAAGTTCGTGCTGCAAACAGTGGCTGGGGTTTTCCATTGCGACGGGTAATAATCTGGGCGCTTATTCTGCGATCCCTTCCGCTTCACTGTGCTGCCAGCTGTCCGAACCAGCCCATTCCCTGAGATGGACAAAACCTTCTCAGATGGTGAAGGAACCTCCGGAATATGGTAGAACCCAGGGGACTGGACACCCACTTTAGTTATAAAAGGACAGTCCAATCTTGGACTCTGCTGAACCCAGTGACTTTGATATATTCCTCTAGCCCCATGTCTGGTTTTGTCATACACCACACTGGACTTTCCTCCTTTCATGGAGCCACTTTCTGCTTGGAATTTTTATTTTAATTTTTTAAAAAGTGTGTATAGAATCATAGAGTTGGAAGGGACCTCCAAAGTCATCTAGTCCAACCCCCTGCACAAGGCAAGAAATTCACAAATACCTCCCCCTCACACCCACAGTGACCACTATTCCACACCCAGAAGATGATCAAAAAAACCCCTCCAGGATCCCTGGCCAAACTGGCCTGGAGAAAAAATTGCTTCCTGACCCCAAAGTAGCGATCAGCATTTCCCTGGCTGTGTAAGGAAGGGCCACAAGAACTAAGCGCTGAGGCAACCCTTCCTACCCTCCCTTTCATGATCTGCCTAAATTAATATAATCAGCATTGCTGTCAGATGGCCATCCAGCCTCTGTTTGAAAACCTCCAAAGGAGAGTCCACCACCTCCCGAGGAAGCCTGTTCCACCGAGGAACCGCTCAGTCAGAAAGTTCTTCCTAATGTTTAGCCGAAAGCTCTTCTGATTTAATTTCAACCCGTTGGTTCTGGTCTGACCTTCTGGGGCCACAGAAAACAACTCCGTACCATTCAAATATGTAGGGAGTTTGTTTTTAATGTGGAAGAACATTTGGTCCCATGAACCTCCTGCCTGCAGTCTGAAATTATAGAAGTCCAGAGAGGGATGTATCCCACAGCATTTGTGTGCATAGACAGTTCAGCGCAGAGGCAGGGGAACCAGATAGTTATGAGGATGCAGGGCAGGCGTGGTGGTGATTATTCAGCAGAACCTATCAAGATAATGACTACTTAACATAGGCCAGGGGGATCTATGGTTTCTGGAGGGGGAAGCCATTTTGTTGAGTCCTCTGTGTTTCTAACCTATTTTTTTTTATGGTGTTGCTGTTTAGCAAAAATCCCAAACTGTAAATTTCAAGCCAATTGTCATATTTATTTGATAGCTAGAACTTATTCATCCTTGGACTGTGCGTTAATGCCCCCCAGTTGCATAATAACCATTCAAATGTGAACCATCATTTTGTATTATTTAATTGAAATGGATTTCAGGCTGTGCTCTGAAGTCTCACGTTCCCTCTCCACATAACAGTTTTGAGACAGGACTGTACCTAAGAGTTCTTGAGGAATCAGAGATTCAGGGGACTAATAATCTTTCCATTTGTCTTTGTGGATTCTACTGATTTTCTCCTTTACTTTTGAATTTCGAGTAGTTTGGTGATGATAAGATTTTCTCCTAGCGGAAAAGAGGAATATGGCTGTCTGCTACAAAAGAGGTGACCTTGTTCTACACTCATGCAAGGAGAAGTTCAAGGAACCACATGGCTAGCTAACATCATGCATTTTTAGCCAGTGTCGTGCAATGGTAAGAGACCTGAGTTATGGTACGGTTCTGGCTGAATACTGGTGATTTGTATGGGTTGTTTTAATCCCTAAGCCAAACTTGTGCCTGCTAAATATATTTGACTTATAGATGAACTTAAAGAATGGAAAAATAGACATCAATAGTAGCACTTGCTCTAGGTTTGGCAATTAGAAGTAGACTTTTTTTCTAACCTGCAGCTGTGCTGGATGACTAGTCTTTTGTTATGTTGGTGGTTCAGAATGGTTAGATGGTGTTTCTCAATTGATGTCAGTATGAGATAGCCCACTCGGTAACATACCCTCCCTCCTAAGACTAGAGCAGTGTATTCATTTGTATGTGCCTTAATTGCCATCAAGTTGCCTCTGACTTATGGCAACCCTATGACTTCATGACCTTCCAGACACACCATTGCTCAGATCTTGAAAACTGAGGGCCATGGCTTCTTACTGACTAATTCACATTTACTTTTTAAGGGATGCTGCATCACAGCACTGGAAGAGGAGGAAATTGCTGCCATTCCTCAGTCAGGTGCAATACAGTGCTGTAAGGAAGGAAAGTGGCTCCATATTGCCTAGCCAATGCTGCGATGGGGTTCCTTTTTCTGTTGCCCCAGCTCAATGGAAATTCTTTGCTCTCCTCCATATCCTTTCCTGGAAGAATCGGTGACAGGGGCTTCCAGATGAACAGTGCACAAATGGGGCTACACAGTTAAGATTTGTGTTTCAGGTCAGTGCATGGGGCAAGTAAACTATGTATTAATGCAGGAGTCCCAAAAACCTTTTGATCCTGTGGGCACCTTGGAATTCTGACATGGTAGAAGGAAGGTGCAATCACAAAATGGCTGCCAATGGAGGTGGAGCCAACCACAAAATGTCAGGCAGATAATTTCCACAGTAGTGAAATTCCCCGCATTTATGTTGTCAAAAATACATGTTATACGGAATTTTCCGCAGTAGATTTTCCCTCTCCAGGCACAAACCCGAAGCTTTCTCCTTCTTACCCCACGTTTTCAGAATCCTCAGTTTTAACAAGTTCCAAAAATGTGGGGTAAGAGGGAGAAAACTTTGGGTTTGCGCCTGGTGAGGGAAAATCTACTGTGGAAAATTTCATATAGAATCACAGAGTTAGAAGGGGCTATGCAGACCATCTAGTCCAACCCCCTGCCCAATGCAGGGCCAGCCTAAAGCATCTCTGACAAATATTCATCCAGCCTCTTCTTGGAAGCTGTCAGTGAAGGGGAGCTAACCACCTCCCTAGGGCAGTCCTTAAAAAAGTCAACTCGGGGAATTTCACTACTGCGGAAATGGTCCGAGTGAGGCTATGTAGAACTCTAAGAGTAACTCTTTGACATTTCAGGCAGAAGGTGTGCTTAACAGGATATTTTCTGGATAACACACTGCTCACCTTCAGTCACAGAGAAGATCCTTACGCTATGGTGGCAGCTGCTGCCAAAGTAATGATAGCCAGTCAAATCCCCAGTGGCCAATCAGAAGCCACCTAGCATGGGTGGCCAATCAGAAGCCCATCAGACCCCACTCACTTCCTAAAAGCACTTGAAAGGCACCAAGAAAGGTATCTGTGGGCCAATCAGAAGCCTACCAGACCCCACTCATTTGCTCACTGTGGGACAATCAGAATCCCACCAGACCCCACTCACTTGCTCACTGTGGGCCAATCAGAAGTCCACCAGACCCCACTCACTTGCTAAAAACACTCAGTAGGCACCAAGAAAAGTATCTTTGGGCACCATGTTACCCACAGTCACCATGTTGGGGATCCCTGCATTAACACTTCATGAAAAGAACTTGTCATGGACCAGCCTCAGCCTGAGGTGCAGCAGACTCTGACTTGCTGCCTAAGCCCTGCCTGGGAGAGGACCAGTCTGACTTGCAGCTTGACCAGTCTGACTGGCAACTGGAGCCCAGTGTGAGTAAGGACTCCTCAGAAGTCGAGCCTGGGCCCAGCATGACGAAAGATGACTTCAGAGTAGGGGACACTTGGGAATTCCAGTCAGATAATACTGAGCCGGCTGAAGTCAGGGAGCAAGTACCTCTGGAGGCACCCACGACTCCCCCAGATCCCGCCCCCCGCTCATAGAAAGAAGAAGGGCTCAGATCAGAAGGTAATAGCAAGAACTCAGACAGAGTAAAAGATTAATGGCCCATCGACAGCTACAAGATGAGTCTTTACAGGAGTCCTGCTAACTTGTCAGCTGCAGCTGATTAGGGAAAAGCTACATAAAGCTGGTGGGAGCTGTAGCCAACTTGTGGAAGCAACACGTCACCTCACAGTGAATTCTGCGACCACAGTTCCTGACTCTGCTCTAAACCTGTGACTTTTGGACCGGCTTGACTCTGCTTTTGGACTCTGCCTGACTGTAACAACTGACCTTGCACTGTTTGGACTATGCTGTGAACATTCCTTTGACCTGCTCCTGCCTGTGTGACCTGGAGCCTGAGAGACCAGCTGGGCTATGACAGATGTTTGAGTGCCCTTAAATCATTTCTGCATTAATCTCAGAATTTTTTTTTCTATTCTGCCTTCTTCATAGTCAAACATGGTGAATCACTATTCATATTACCCCATTAGAATTCAGTTCATTCTATATCATTGTTACATATTTGCTGAACTTCTTATACAAGCCCCCCCCCCCCATTTACCAAGTAAGTATTATATTTTAAGAGAGCTTTCTAGCATATGTTTTAAAGTTTGCCAACAGTGTTTCTGGGGAAGTCTGATGCGCGCACATAAATATTTGTTTCAGATACTTAACTTCCTTCATTGAATTTTCAATTGCATCAAACCAGAAAACTTTTCTTCTCTCTCTTCTTTTATTATCCGTGACGTGTGCCTCCAGAGACTCGTCATCCACTAGGTAATTTCATCAGTGTCAGCATGGATGTTAGCTAGTGGCCTTGACTTTGCAAGTTAGACTTTGACAAAAGATTCAAACCGACAACAATACGGCATTGGTTAGGAATCTCTTCTTGCTGAAATGTCAAAATCCTGCATTTCCTCAGCTGTGAATATATGTTTGTTTCCGCTGTCTAAATGTTTTATGGGTACTTGAGTATTTATGTTTTTAAGTATTTTATATGGCATGTGCCTCCATGTTTTACTGGCAATGTATCGTTTTTTGCCGTTGTGCGCCGCCCTGAGCCTACGTGGAAGGGCGGGATAGAAATCCAACAAATAAATAAATAAATAAATGTTTCTCACATCTGTTTTGTCTTATAACAGTGACAAAAATACTGAAGTGGGTGTGGGTGAATGTTAGCAAAGGAGGGGGCATATTGTTTGTTTTGCAGAATTACAGCAGTTTTGAGGGAGAATGTTTGAGGACAACATACAGTTTATACATAGAAAATATGTTTACATTTCTGTATGTGTATTTTTTTACAGTCCTCTCAGACGCTTGTGACTGAAAGTGCATTCCTAAATGCAATTGTTTATTTTATTTATTTTATCTTGTTTGATTTATATCCCGCCCCCCTCTCAAGCAGGCTCGGGGTGGGTTCAACAAGTCAATGCAGCAAATGTAGCGACTGTAATATACAATAAATAGAGTTAAAATAAGACAGTGGCATTAAGACAATCTAAAAACAGTCTTGGTTAGGGCATCAGGTGATTTGGATGGTCGCCTTGTAGATGATGCTGTGGTGGAAAACTCATTCGGTGGCGTCTCTAGATGTTTAATCACTGAACACATCTCTGCACCACAGGGGAGGCCCAGAAGTAATGGACATCTGTTGCTTCAGCCAAAGGCCTGGTGAAACCGCTCCATTTTACAGGCCGTACAGAATTGTAACAGGTCCCACAGGGCCCTGATCTCAAATGTGAGCAGGTCCCACAACATTCGCAAACAGAGAGAATTTCTTTCCTTTTCTAATTACACTCTTCTAAGTCCGTCGAAGTCAATTGGTTTAGAAGAGTGTAACTCTGCTTAGGATTTCATTGTGAGTCTCCACATGGGGAGAAACCCTCTTGTGACTGTAGCAATAATGGTCCCAGCAGCTGCTTCAATTTCCCGAAGAGAACCCCCTCCTGGTTACTGATAAGGCAGGGCTCAGAAACAGGATTTGGCCATTGGATTCACTTGTCTAGTTTTGTTTTGAATGTATCCATACTTTTCAGGGTCAGGGGCAACTTGCGTGGATCCTTCCCTGTCCCCAGGAATGCTGTCTCCGTTGGCCTTCTGTCGGACAGATGTCACTCATCCCACTCTGTATGTGTTTCATAGAGCCAAACTAGATGTGATTGAGGTGACCACCATGGGGATGCATCCAGGGGTTGTTTGGAGCAGGAGCGTGCAGGAGCAGAGCTCTGGCAGTTAGAAGCATAGGCAGCAGCAAGCCCCGCTCCCAGCTCCCAGCAGGAGCACAAAGCAGCACATGTACCATTCCTCCTGGGCCCAGATAGGCAATTCTGGGACTGGAATGACAGCCCCCAGAGTGGAAAGACAGTCCCTAGGGGTGGAGCCTGAGTGGTGGGTGTTGCCTTCTGACACACTTCCAGTGATGTCATGGGATGTGGCATATGCAAATAAGTTATGCTAATGAGTTATGCTAATGAGCTCCTACACCTCTTTTTCTACGAAATGACCCCTGGATGCATCCACCATTTTAGGGATTAAATTCCCTCTTGTTTATACACACTAGAGGGGCCCAGTCCTCACCAGGTCTTCAATGGGGAGGAGGCACATATTTTCCCCAACAGCACACCATTTTCAGGAGCCCATACACCAAGGGGTTGGGTTGTTAAAAATGTTAAAATATTTTAAAAAATAAGGACCTCTTCCGCCATTGCCATGGTCCCCATTAGGATCTGGCCTGCACAACATTTCTAAACAGAAGGAAATTCTTTCCTAGAATGGTGGGGGCATTCCGTGGTAGATTTGGGGATGGTGTCACATCTAGTTTGGCTCAGAGTTTTGCTGCGTCAAGTGTCCCATTCCAGTGAACCACTGTGAATGTTTGTGTCCTTCATTTGTATGAATATACACACAATGTACATTGACATACACAAAGTGCTTTTAAAGTGTTGAATACATGCTACAATCCATATTTCCATAATGATAGTATGTGTTCATATCATCCCGTTTCTATGCCTAATTGGGCCTCGATGCAGCAGTATGCTGCAGAAATCATAGCAGGATCGCTGCTATGTTTGAGAGAGTATGTGCAGCAAAATTCAGGATCATGGAAAGTTGAAGGCAGCAGGAAACAAGGAAGACCCAACCTGAGAAGTGACAGCCCTCAGTTTGCAAGACATGAGCAAGGTCGTTAACGATAGGATGTTTTGGAGATCATTCATTCATAGAGTCACCGGAACTCAGAAGTGACCTGACAACACTTAACAGAGGCATAGTCATTGTGGGAGATATAGTTCCCATTGTTCTCCTCAACTCCAGATTAGTGTTCCCTCTAAGCTGAGTTGGTGTGAGCTAGCTCACAGTTTTTTAGCCTTCGGCTCACAGATTTTTGTCTTGGCTCATGAAGGATGGCTCCAGAGCAAACTAATTTATGCAGTAGCCAAATTGCTGGCTCACAACTTCAATGCCAGTAGGTCATAAAGTAGAATTTTGGCTCACAAGACTCCACAGCGTAGAGGGAACATTGCTCCAGATGCAGCAGGATAAGGCTATCTGCAAAGCCTGAGAATAGTTAGAATCCCTGTGAAATCCATGCCCTGACAGGGCTGATCGAGGCTAACATGATCTTGTCAAACCTCGGAAGCTAAGCAGGGTCAATCCTGGCTAGTACTTGGATGGGAGACCAGAAGCAGGCCATGCCAAACCACCTCTGAACTTCTCTTGCCCTGAAAACCCTATGGGAGTAGCCAAACCTGCTTAATGCAAGAGCCACATAGAATAAACGTCAGATGTTTGAGAGCTGCAAGACATGAACAAACATTACACATTTTTACTGGGAAATACGCAGATTTGCTTTTTATTAACACTAAATGAGACTGCCAAAAATAATATCAAAAGCAGTAAAAACAGATATTTATGATTATATTTATTTGTCCAGTGATGATATTTGTTTGCTAATAATATTTAGCTTCCCCAGCCGCCTGCCGGGAGCCGCACAAGATGTGTGAAAGAGCCACATGTGGCTTCCGAGCCACGGTTCGGCCACTCCTGCCGTAAGTCAACTTTCACTTGATGGTCCTTTACAGGCACACATATGTGAAATCCTTACCTAGGTCATAGAAAGTGGCATACATAGTATTAAACAGTTTCTACTAAGGATGAGTGGGCTCCTCCATTTCTATCTCGATTGAGATTTCATATCTCTCCTTGGTATCTGACCTGATGAATTTCCATTGGCTTTTGAGGATCCTCAGTTAATCTTCAGTTAGCAGAACCCAAAGAGTAACCATGCTTTGCCCATTTTTCTGGGTACACCCGTGGAACAGCACTTCTTTGGAGGAGGGGTTGGCAATTTTTTGTTGATTTTCTCCTCCCACCCCAGGCCCTGCTTTGCCCCTCTGCCATTCCTGAGATTCTTTCGACTGCCACCAGAGTAAGTAAAGGTAAAGGTTCCCTTGCTCAAAAGCCAGTCGAATCCGACTCTAGGGTTGCGGTGCTCATCTCCGTTTCAAAGCCGAAGAGCCAGTGCTGTCCGAAGACGTTTCCATGGTCATGTGGCCGGCATGACTAAACACCAAGGTGCACGGAATGCTGTTACCTTCCCACCGAAGCGGTACCTATTTATCTACTTGCAATTTCTTGCTTTCAAACTGCTAGGTTGGCAGGAGCTGGAACTAGAGACGGGAGCTCACTCTGTCGTGCAGCACTCTTGGGTCTCGAACTGCTGAACTACTGACCTTCCACAGCCTGCAGTTCAGCGTCTTAACCACTTGAGCCACCACAGCTCCTGCCACCAGAGTAGCACAGAGGGAATGGCTCAGTAGGATGCAATAGGAACAGAGGCGAGGGAGGCCCACACCTCCAGTTTCACTCTGCTTGCCAGTAGTTCGGATCCAACCCACAGTTGGTCCATTTAATATCAACGGGAAGGATTTGTAACCACTTCTTCCACTCACGTCAATACACTTGGAAAGTGTTCCATTTTGGTTGGATCCTGCTTTCAGCTCTTGTCTCTCAAAGAAGAGCATTCGGCTGGTTTTAATCCAGTTTTGCGAAATGTAAAACCATTGATAGTATTACCCACACACCCCTAAAAAAAAAAAGTTTCAAAAGGCTTTCGTTTAATTTATGAAATAATCCTTTATCGCCACACAATGCACCTCTGTCCTTCAACCTGAGAAATGACAAGAGGCCAATTCTGGAATATTCTTTGGGTTCTTGAAATCTGTAGCCGTGGTCTGAAACAATGGCAGCTGCATCTGGTCTGCGAGATAAACTGGGGGAGGGAGGGAGGGAGGGTTGCTTGAAATAATAAAAAAAAATTATCATCATCATACAAAATTGCCTGTCAGATATTTGCATTCATTGTACCTTCTAATATATTTTAGAGCAAGAGGAACAGATAAATCACTCACATTTTGGGATTAGCCTTTTTTTCCCCCCCTGGAAACTCCTGCTTTGTGCAGAAATAGAAACAAGTCAGACTCAAATTCAACCTGATTCTCAAAGTTTCCCAAAGCCGTTAGGCCACAACTTTTGCTAGGTCCCCTTGTGATTCACAATGCTGAGGTGAACCCACCACCAGCTCTGTATTAGGACACGTCAGATATTAGACGACAGCCCTCATTTTGCATTGGCAGACAAAATTCTGCATGAAAGTTAGGGTCGCCAGTTGGCAACCCTTGGGAACTTCCAGTAGAAGGGCATTATGGAACATGATGCTGCAACATCACTTCTGGTTCCATACCCTGAAGTGGCATAATAGTGTTGCACAACAAGACAACATAAGAACGTAAGAGGAGCCATGTTGGACCAGGCCAATGGCCCATCCAGTCCGACACTCTGTGTCACACAGTGGCCAAAAATACCAGGTGCCATCAGGAGGTCCACCAGCGGGGCCAGAACTCCAGAAGCCCTTGTGCTGTTGCCCCCCCCCCAGCACCAAGAATACAGAGCAGCACTGCCCCAGACAAAGTGTCCCATCCGTACCTTGTTGATAACAGCCACAGATAGACCCCTGTTCATGCCATTCCTCCTCCCTCATCTTGCTCCCACTGCTCCACCAACCAGCAGTGGGAACCCATAGTCATAGAGGGAGACCTCGCGCCCCTCATGGAAGTGAGGATTTCAGCAGGATAGTTCACACAAAATACCAGTAGCACAGCAAAACAAAAGAGCTAGATTGGTAACACAACAACAAAAAGTGTCTGGGGATTGAGTGAAGCTGACTGTCGTCCTGAGCAATGAACTGCAAGGCAGAAAGAACCCCACAAGGTCACGCTTAGAAGTGAAGCACATTTCTAGGGAGGGCTGCCAAGAGGGAGGGGCTACGGACTGATGTGCCGCCAAGTCACAGTCCATGTGGTGGCCTCAGCTTGGGGCTTTCAAGGCAAGAGATGAGCAGAGGTGGTTTTCCTTTGGCTTCCTCTGCAGCACCTTCCTTGGTGGTCTCCCATCCATGTGCCGAGATCTGATGTACCATGCTATTCCACATAGAGAGAGGGATTAGGGGTACAAAATTCTAGGAGCTTCAGTCCCCCTGAAAGAAGAAGAAGAAGAGAAGAGATTGGATTTATACCCCGCCCTTCACTACCCAAAGGAGTCTAAGAGCGGCTTACAGACTCCTTCCCCTTCCCCTCCCCACAACAGACACCCTGTGAGGTAGGTGGGGCTGAGAGAGCTCTGACAGAAACTGCGCTTTCAGGAACAGCTGTGCCAGAGCTTGTGACTGACCCAAGGTCACATCAGCAGATGCAAGTGGAGGAGTGGGGAATCAAACCCAGTTCTCCCAGATTAGAGTCCGCACACTTAAAGGGAGGCAAGTTGTGGCTGGGAGACAGTGGCAGCATATCTGTTCTGATTGGGCATCTTGCGTTCATTCTTCTGACTGCTGGGAACTCAAGTTGTCAAAGCAGGAGCACAGCACTTTCTAAAGCTGCTTTCCGCAGCCCCCTGGTGGCTCTTGGCAGCGCTGCTTTGGTAGTGGGTGTGGGTAGAGGGCGTAAGTACAGCCGCAGAGTTTGCCAGCTCTGTGACCATGTCTTCAGGCAACTCTTCTAAACAGCACTTTCCCCACCCAGAAACAGGTCTTCAGAAGCAGGCCGTGTTTTGCACGTTCATGTCGTGCTGCATCCACCCGGCTGAGAAGCCGTCGTTGTTCGGCAATATCGCATTCAAGCCAGGCCACGGCACTGGAGCTCTTTTTGCCAAGTCTGACCTCTGTTTATCCAGGCCCAAAGCAAAAACCTTGTCCTGGGTTTCTGGAGTAGCCTCCGTACTTTACACTGGCGAGGAGGAGACGCACTAAGCTCCTGCCAGTAGCAGCCGTACTCTTCCCACGGTTGGCTGAAAGCCTGTTGGGTGCGCGACAATGAGCAAGCCAGCTTGGAGGTAAACTTGTATGAGCGTGCCAAGCTCTGCCAAATCAAAGGCTGCAGGTGTGACTTTATGTGTGTATTTCCAAAGTCAGATAGGAATGGGAGCCACCCTCCTTTTTTAGTATCTGTCTATACTCCAGCACTGATTTACTGCCTTGGCTTACACGTTTCAACCCTGGGCTATTCACTCTGATGGTCAGATACAGTCAGGGAGGTGGAAGAGCAGTGTGACTGGAGCCATTTGACTGGCAGGTGTTTCCACGAATGCCATATTGCTCAATATTGCATCGGGATGGCAGATTTCTCATGGCAGCGGAACAATAGAGATATTCAGAGGATATTCACAGGATATCTGCCTTGCCACCTAACGATAATCAGGACACTCGCGGGGTGCGTCAGTCGATTCACACAGAGGCGAAAGAGAATTGTCACTTTAGGAATTTGGAGGGGGAATGGTTGAATGCTCCTTACGGTTTTTCTCTACTGGGCAAGAGATGGAACAGTTAAATCCCCAAGTTTAGCTATAAAGGTTTCCCTTGCTTGAAAGCTAGTTGAATCCGACTCTAGGGGGCGGTGCTCATCTCCGTTTCCAAGCTGAAGAGCCAGCGCTGTCCAAAGACGTTTCTGTGCTCATGTAGCTGGCATGACTAAATGCTGAGGTGCACGGAACGCTGTTACCTTCCTACCGAAGCAGTACCTATTTATCTACTTGCAATTTCTTGCTTTCGAACTGCTAGGTTGGCAGGTGCTGGGACCAGAGACGGGAGCTCACTCCATCATGCAGCACTAGGATCTCGAACTGCCTAACTACAGACCTTCTGGTCCTCAGCTTAGCGTCTTAACCTCTGAGCCACTACGGCCCTAAGTTTAGAAGAAGAGAAGAAGAAGAGATGGGATTTATACCCCGCCCTTCACTTGGAGTCTCAGAGCGGTTTACAAACTCCTTTCCCTTCCCCTCCCCACAACAGACACCCTGTGAGGTAGGTGGGGCTGAAAGAGCTCTAACACAAACTGCTCTTTCAGGAACAGCTGTGCCAGAGCTTGTGACTGACCCAAGGTCACATCAGCAGGTGCAAGTGGAGGAGCGGGGAATCAAACCCAGTTCTCCCAGATTAGAGTCCGCACACTTAACTACTACACCAAACTGGGCAAATTTATGAAGGAGTGGGCATAAAACAGCTGTTTAGAAGCTCTGGCTACTGGCCTCACAATCATTCCTGACAAAAGGGTAGAGACCGCTAAGAGAGTTCTCAGTATTCTATAAGGAAAGTGATAAAAGTTAAGCTGATATAAAAATGACTGAAAGTTATAGTGCAGATATACCAACTGAGGGCAGTGTGCTGTCTTGGATAGAGTATTAAATTTAGTTGTATGATTAGTTTCGAGTAGGGCTGACAAGAGCAGACATTTGTGGTGAGAAAGAGGGCTTTTTGTTAGGGCTGAAATGTTCCTGAAGTTTCCCCTACTGACTACCTGTTTTGTGATGATTCATCGGTATCCACAGCCACAATCATTGCTGCCATTTCCTTCCTTCCTTCCTTCCTTCCTTCCTTCCTTCCTTCCTTCCTTCCTTCCTTCCTTCCTTCCTTCCTTCCTTCCTTCCTTCCTTCCTTCCTTCCTTCCTTCCTTCCTTCCTTCCTTCCTTCCAAATATGGGACTGTAGCCACTGCCACGCCTTTGTTTATTTGGTTAAAGGCTGTATAGGCTACCTTTCCTGTAGCCCAAAGCAACCCTGGCTTTCGGGGCAAGTAGGTGGTCGGAAAGGGGAAGGGGCTTGCACAGGGTGGGGGCACGGTGGTGTGAATGCTTTGGAGGTGTAAACTGTAACACACACACACACACCCTCTATGAGTTATCAGTGGAAGCTGCCACATTTAACTGTGGTTGGAATTCTTCACAAAACTCGCTCTTCCCTCTCCCCATCATTTGACTCCCGCCATGCCTAGGCTCAGATTGTCTATCATGTAAGTGCCGGATAAGACTTCTTTCCAAACTAAATCGTAGCTTAGTTGTGAAAGGAAATAAGCATTGCGGGAAATGTTTTGTTGATAAAAATACCATCTCAAAAATTCAGGAAGGATATACTCCTGCCTCCCCCCCCCCAATAGGTCATACATAAGGATGCCAGCCTCCAGGTGGGACCTGGGGATCCCCCAGAATTACTGCTTATCTCCAGAAAGCAGATATCAGTTCCCTTGAAGAAAATGGATGCTTTGGAGGGTGGACTCTGTGGCATTGTACCCCGCTGAAGTCCCTCTCCTTTTCAGGACTCACCCCCAAATCTCTAGGAGTTTCCCAACCTTGATCTCACAACTCTACCCCCCCCCATCCCCCGCCAATGGTCAGGGGGGACCTATCAACTCTAGTCATACAACACTTCATCAAGAAGGAGCCACATCGTATTTCTTACTTGATATTTTGCCATCTTGTGTGAGGAGAACAAGCTGTTTTCTTGGGTCTCCTATCTGCCTGCCTGCCTGCCTAAAAATAAATTATTGGCATGCCATATGTATGTATTTGAGAAATTTATTGAGGCCACTCATTTTTTTTTAATCTAACCATTACCTCTCTGTAATAATACTTACCGTGGCATAACCTGGCTTCCTCTTGTGTTTGCAAGGACATGTATACATAACCCCACATTAACATTCTATGTAAACCAATCCGTAGACGCCAGGAACAAAATGTAATGTCTTAGCCAGTCTTTTCTTGCTCTGTATTCAGATGTGGCACTGCTAAAATACCACAGCCAAGGCAGATTTGGGACCTTGGGAGGGTACACAAGATTGGACCAAGGCCCTTGACATTTATTTCTCAACATCCAGTGTGACTTCTTGTTTAATTCTGCAGCGTTTCTCTAACTGAGGACTGTCAAGGAAAGAAAAGGCCTTGCATAGGCAAACTTGATTTTTCACATTGGAGTTTCTGCAATTTATGCCAGAACCAACACTCAGCTGTATTCCCAGCATGCTGTCACCTGTTCGTTTAATAATGTTCAATACGTACTTTGTAAAGTGAAGATGTAATTGGGGGACAGGCAGTCATATTATTGCTTAAGGCAGGAAAGAGAGGCCAAAGTAGGGCTGTTTCAGGGACATATCTGGGAATGGGACAGCTGGCCACACAGCTTCATGCAGGATGGTTCCCTTGGGCTGCGATCTCACACACACTAAATTATCTACTTTCAATCCACTTTCCAACTGGATTTTACTGTGGTTGAATCTGCATTTGCATTTTTAAATCAGTTGCGTGCTGCTGTGATGCCATCTTTCTCTCTGCTTGTTTGACTGTTGTTTGGAGAAGATCCTTTTAAAGCAGTGCGGAGGTGCAATGACAGTGGAGCCGCCCCGAAAGGACGATAAACATATATGGACATGCAAAAGTATGCTAGCACTGTTGAGGTGTGAAAACGACACCAAATGTGGACAGCTTTTTTGAAGACGGAGTCAAAAGGCTGGGAGACTGGTGGGAAAGACAAACGCAGATTCGGCCTGTGTGAACTGGCATAATTCAATTCGAAAGTGCATTGAAAGTGGATTGAAAGTGTGTGTGACTGCAGCCTTGGTTATCTTGGCATGGTTGTACTCTGACTACTTCTTGAGACGACTAGGAGGAGCAGGAAGATGCCCAAAAATGGCTGCAGCATTTCCAGAGGTCATATCTGCACAGTCATTCTGCACAGGTAACCACCCAGAAATCTTTGCAAAGTTTTGGTTCATTGGGGAAGCCTCCCGGTACTGGTTGTGGACTCTGTAAAGACAGTCTACACTTTTGCCTGAATTCTGACTGCCAGGTGCACAGTGCTCTGTTGTCCGCACTCGCTCCCCATTTTCTTCTAGGTGGCAAACACCTCACCAGCTTATGCCCAAGATAAGTTACAGATGTCCTCCTCCTGTATCACCTGTCTCTGAGATTCAATGAGACAACTCTCTTAAAAAACACCATCCATGTGCCAAGCGCAGATAGTGGTGGAGTGACAGAGGCATTCTTGGTGAATGCCTCATAGATCGAACCCCTTTCCTATGTAAGATCACTGAAGATGTTAGAGCAGTTTGGACAGGTTTCTTAGGCTGGCCTGTTTCATGTGGCCTTTGGGCCTCCAGCTTGATTGGAAAAACTGGAGTGAATTTGATGTGATTGTATTCATTTTGTTGAAGCTTCTTGTTGTTGCTGGTTTTCTTCCTTGCATCAAAGCCTCTGAGTTGGAGAGATGGTCCTGAGAGGGTTGTGTTAGAAGAATCTCAGTTCTCTGAGCTGTAGGGTTGCCAAGTTGACTTACCTGCAAAGCGGTGGGATTCCTGGCTCCATCAGGAGTCTCCCCGCGTGCACCCCACAATGACATCACTGGAAGTGATGTCATCGCATCAACCACGTTGGGGGCGGGGGCACCGTGACTCAAGGGAAAACCATAGAGTTCTCCCTTGATCCACAGAGTGTCCCCCCTCACAACGTGGCCAGCATGATGATGTCACCTCCATGTGACATCATCATGCTGGGGACACCCTCTGGCAGGGGCCCGATTCGCTGCCAGCAGGTAACAGGCCTCCCAGGTGGGAATTTACCTGCCCCCAGTGGGGGCTTGGCAAGCCTCCTGAGCAGTGAGAATTACCAGGGTAGCGCTTGACCTGGACTGGTTCCCTTGGGAGGAGAGATCACTGGAAACTAAAGGCACCTGTATAATGCAGGCACTGTAGAGTAGCAAATGGCTACTCCAAATCACATCCTCAGGATGAGAAAGATGCATCCCCCAAGCTTGGCCCTGGGGTGGGTAAGTGGTGCTTTCTATTGCATTGTGGCTTCAAAATATAACAAAACCAAATTGGGACCCGTAGTTCTTTAAGAGGAGGTGTAGCCCTTGAAGATGGGATACAGAGTGGGGCGAACAAGCATAGAATTAGAAAAAAACTAGAATAACAGACATCCCTCGTATACCATTTTGATCTGAGAAATCCATTGCTCCTTGTCGGGGCCAGGGCCAGATCCTGCTCCCAGCAACAACAGCAACAGCTAAGTGGCACAGAACAGCTTCTTAGAGATGCTTTACAAAAAGGGGACTGATGACCCAGTCATAAAATGCCATCCAAATATCTCTCACATTTTGTTTACTTCAGTCTTTCAGTGAGTCAGACAATATATCCATTTCCGCTGTTTCAAAATTTTTTGTCAAGAGTTCGTCTTTCTCTGGTATCTCCGATTTCTTCCAATACTTAGCATAAAGAATTCTTGCTGCAGTAACTATATATCTATAATTAAGTGCTTAACTTTCTTATCTTTTACATCAGGCATGATATTAAGTAAAAACATTTCTGGTTTGAATGGTAGCAGTAACAGACATATTTTTTTGCAACATTTCATGTACCCTTCTCCAATATGACATCACATCTTTACACTTCCACCAGACATGAAAGAAGTTCCCCACCTGTGTCTTACATTTCCAGCATTTCTCAGACATTCAGGGGTACATTTTTGCTAATTTCTCTGGCATCTATAGAACATTTTATATAGAGTCTCTTTAAAGGACACCAATTTTGCTATTTTAACATTTGTTTTCCATATTTGGAGGTGAACACTTGGTAGTAATCCACATACACAGATTTATGCCAGTGTGCTAAAACAATGCCACAGGGTACTCCTGTGTATGTTTATGGTTTAATGTGAGACTTCATGTGTGCCATTTCCTAATAAATACAAGAGCCAGTGTTTGGGCTGTGGAAAAGTGGGATGATAACTCCACTTGTCAGTTGTCAGTACTGCTGAACTGGCAGAGACTGACCAAGAGAGAGATCTTGGAGTCATAGTAGATAACTCAATGAAAATCTCTAGACAGTGTGTAACTGTAGTAAAGAAGGCCAATGCTATGCTGGGGATTATTAGGAAGGGAACTGAAAACAAATCAGCCAGTATCATCATGCCCCTGTATAAATCATTGGTGCGACCTCATTTGGAATACTGTGTACAGTTCTGGTTGCCACATCTCAAAAAGGATATTATAGCATTGGAAAAAGTGCAGAGAAGGGCAACTAGAATGATAAAAGGGTTGGAACACCTTCCCTATGAAGAAAAGTTAAAACGCTTGGGGCTCTTCAGCTTGGAGAAACGACGGCTGAGGGGTGACATGATCGAGGTTTATAAGATTATGAATGGGATTGAGCAGGTTGAGAAAGAAGTCCTTTTCTCCCTTTCTCACAATACAAGAACTCGTGGGCACTCCATGAAATTGCTGAGCAGTCGGGTTAGAACAGATAAAAGGAAGTTCTTCTTCACCCAAAGAGTGATTAACACATGGAATTCACTGCCACAGAAGGTGGTGGCAGCTACAAGCATGGACAGTTTCAAGAGGGGATTAGATAAACATATGGAGCAGAAGTCCATCAGTGGCTATTAGCCACAGGGTATAGATGGGAACTCTCAGTCTGGGGCAGGTGATGCACTCTATTCTTGGTGCTGGAGGGGGCAGCAGTGGGAGGGCTTCTAGTGTCCTGGCCCCACTGCTGGACCTCCTGATGGCACCTGGTATATTTTGGCCGCTGTGTGACAGAGTGTTGGACTAGATGGGCCACTGGCCTGATTCAACATTGGCTTCTCTTATGTAACTCTTTTCAGTCATGAAAATGAACTTTCTTATGCTGGTTCTTTATTGATTTCTTGCTCTGGATTTGGACAGTTTGGCTGTTTATTTATAAAAAGTTGCCCATCCCTGAGTGCCCCAGATTCAGAGCAGTGACTCCACATACGTGGGGCCAAACTGTATGTAAGTGATCCTTCCCCTCCCCCCACCCTCCAATCACCATCACAAACCAGAAACCACCTCACCTGCGCAGAGCATAGTAATTCTCGATGTACTCCTCTGCACTCTTTTGTTGGATTAATGTTGTGGAACAAAACAAGGAAACCTGCCCAGAATAGTTGGATGGCACCAAAGAGACACGATGTCAAATAAAATGCATATTGTTCAGAGGTCTAGAAAACAGGAGCGGAAGTGCCCTGATATAATGTGTAATTAGGGAGACAAAGATCAGGGCTTTAAAGTGTGAGCTTAGCTAAACAGATGTCCAAGTAGCATTAGCAAGTCAAAACGTTTCTAATTACGCTTTGGCTGGAAACGGATTTGAAATACGGTGCTGCCAGGGCTGGTAGGATGAGCTGTAATCTTCAGATGCTTTCTTGGTATAGATTGCCAGGCCTCAGGTACTTTATCTACTACAAGTTTTAATTTCAAATCGCACACTCCTTGGTGCCGGATAATGGGTTGGGAAGGATGGTACGATAATAGTCAGGAAGCTTCCTCATAAGTTTCAACGGATTCACTGACAGCACGTGGCAGCAGCTTATTGTAATACTCATCTGCATTCATCAGCCTTTATTTGCGACTGTTGTTCTAGAACCCACACTATTAAGAAGCTAATTATATGCAAATGTGCATATGTAGAGCCCCAACTTGCATTTAAAAAAATAAAATAGAAAAGCAGCTTCAAGAGAAGGGAATTTGTAGTGAGGCAGGCAGTGGGGTGGAGGGTATTTAACCTTTCCCCTGCTTCCAGTTTCTGCAATCTGCATTGTCCCTACAGTCTACCCCCTGGTTCCATAGGGATCAAAATGTAACATGTAGTAACCTCAGTGTTGGTTTTGTGCTTGTGGGAGTTAGTTACACAGGGAAGAACTGAAAAAAATATGACCCCTCCATGTATCCTGAAATTACATAGTTCCCTTCACCATTGTAGGGATCCTCTGTCCTCCCCTTCTTACTGCTGACCAAGGGGCTAATATCCATATTATTGTATTTTATTATTTTATTATTATATTATTTATTAATATGTAGAACTGTGTTATCTCATGTAAATTTTATTCTGCTGTGAACCGCCCTGAGCCAGCTTGGCCGGAATGGGCGGGATAGAAATCAATAAAAATAAATAAATAAATAAATAAATAAATAAATAAATAAATAAATAAAGGAGTGTGCAGGTCGGTTCTGTAAAACGATTTCCCCCTTACTTCCCTCTGCCTTTGCCCGTGTGTGCTGCTTGGCACTCTTTTCCAATCACATTAAGGTGCATGTCCCAAATCTTTATGGCCTAACTCAGGATATCAGGATAGCTATATGTCTTGCCCCTTCCCGGCAGGTGGGCAAATGGTCATCTTCATCCTGGCCTGTTTGCCTCCATAATGGAAACTTATCTCCCCTCTGCCTCAAATTTGAGGAGTTTTAATGGCTCCATTCCCAGGACAAAATGTTTTCTTTGTGGTCTGCCCCCCTCGAAGAAGAAGAAGATACTGGATTTATACCCCGCCCTTTACTCAGAGTCTCAGAGTGGCAGACAAATTCCTTTCCCTTCCCCTCCCCACAACAGACACCCTTTGAGGTAGGTGAGGCTGAGAGTGCTCTTTCCAGAACTGTCCTTGAGAGAACAGCTCTGACAGAACTATGGCTTGCCTAAGGTCATCCAGCAGGTGCAGGTGGAGGAGTGGGGAATCGAACCTGGTTCTCCCAGATTAGAGTCCACACACTTAACCACTACACCAAACTGCAAGCAGGGTATCCTACATTTCTGTATCATAACAGAGTCCAGGATCTTTATCCCATATCCTATGTGACAACCACACACGAGTTCTTTAATTCCTTCCCATGTGGTTTCAATCAGATTGTATGCACGGAGAAGGGACTTCACCACCACCACCCCCGACCATTTCCTTACTAGAAATTATCCAGCAAGGGCAATATTATACAGTAAGGCATTTATATGTTAGAGACCACTGAAGACATGTTTGGTCTTTTATGACTTAGTATGCAAATGCTTTATTACTGAAGGACATTTTGTGTATTTGTTTAAAGGCAGTTGTTTCTCTTGGATGATGTATGATTCTGGAATAGACTTGATCTGTTCCTCCACCTTTTCTGGTTTGCTGCAACCTCGATCCTCCATTTAATGTTGTCTCACATTAAAAATTGGTTCATAGTGGCCAGAGGGGCTGGGGGTTCTTAGTCTGTATCATCAGATTCAGACAAAATTCAATAGATATCATTCGACTGAAACAAAACAAACTGCTTGATTTACCATTCTTGCCTCCAAGTAGATGCATCCAGGTTTGGATTCTTACAACTGGTAATTTTGCAGAGTGTTCCTAACCTCCTCCTTAACTATGCTACCATCTGGATTTTGATCGAAGCAGTGCCAGGATGCCTTGGCCCATTCCTGAGTTTAGTATTAGAGGCGTCTAATTTATTACATGTTGTCGTAGGTGTTTTGGCAGCCCTTAGAAACCTGCTCAGCTGGGGGATGCAGTGTTCATATAGACACTGTCTACAGTTTATTTGCTTAATTTGGTTTTTTCCAGGTTTAAACTTGCGGAGGGCTGTTATTTTCTGTGTTGTTTTCTGCACAGTCCTAGATAAACGATGCGTGATTTCAACTAAATGAGGAATAAAATGTTATAAATGAATTAACCCAGGACAGAGATGTATAATTCTGTGTATCTCCCCAGGAGCTGAAATGAAAGCCAACAACAGCATACAGTATTTGCATTTCCCCCCCTAACTCTAAAGGAAAACAGAGGACAATCTCTGGATCAGGCAGAAGAATGATTGTTCTCTGCCAAGAATCTTGTGTATCTATCCCTGCGCAGTGTCAGCCATATTAGTTAATGAAAAGATGTGTATGTCTCACTTGTGGGATTGCAACATTTTTGGCATTCCCTCCCATTCCCCAACAGATGGGAGAAAAAGCTGAAATTTGGTTCACACAGATCCCTAAAAACACTTATGACTAGAACATTCTGATAATGGGACATGTTTATGACTAACTGTTGTTACTCGTGATGTAAAGCAAGGGTACCAAACAGCTTTTTTAGCGAGAGCTGCTTTCTGAAGGGAGTGTGAACACAGATACTTCCAGGGGCAGGGCAGAGATGGCTAGTTACTAGGGTTATCCTAGTGGGGGCAGAGGAACTCCTTTTCTTGCCTCATGGTGTCTGTCCTCACAGCACTGAGCAGCAGGTGGAAAATATGGTGGATGGAACAGCATACTGTGACGTTATAGTGTCATTTCCAGTCATGTAACTGGAGGTAATGTCACCATATTGCAGGCTGTTCTAGGATTCACCAAAAACTTTATGGTTTTATCATGGAGTTTTGAGTGGATCCTAGAACATCCTGTGACACAGTGATGTCACTTCCAGTTGTGTGGGTGGACATGGCATTATGACATCATGGGACACCATTCTAGAAAGCCTCTGAGACCCCCAGTCTCCCAGGGATTGGCAACCCTATGAGTTCCCTATCTCCCACGCACTCCATCAGCACCAAACAACTGATGGGGCAGGATGTTCCTGGACTCAAGTGACTGCCTGTTGTTTGGTTTTGGGTTGGAGATTCTGCCCTTCAGCAATGAACAGCTGATAAGGATGGGGTGTCAGCGTGGGCCTCCAGGCAGCTTGTGATTGACTGGATGACAACCCACTGTTATAAAGTGTACCTAGTAACATCAACTACTCCTTCAATTTTTACTGACGGACCCAGAACATACATTCATATACCCTCTCTTTCTCTCCCTCCTGCTATCTCCAAAATGTTAACATTCAGAATAATCCCATTGATCGGTTCGGGGTAAAAAGAGAGAGAGAGAGAGAAAGAAGACTACCTCATGCAACAGGTAGTTTAAATCTGGCATGAACTCCCTAAAGTGTAGTGGGGGCCTATGGGTTAGATGATTTTCAGAAGAGATTAAGCAATTTATGGAGGACAAATCTATCAGTAGTCACGACTGACTAGAAAAATGCCACGGCAGCAAAAAATGCAAGCAACATGCACAGAGGCAATGTCTGTCTGATTGCCAGGTGCTGTCAACAAACATCTGAGCTTCCCCGGGGGCATCTACTTGGTCATTGCTGTAGAGTTGATGGATGTTTGATATTATCTTGTATGGCAGCTCCGATGTCCTTATATCCCCAGATTTCTATGCAAGCAGTAAGAGAACCCTGTCTTGAGATGCAGTGCCCTCTTCAGCACTCTCCTGTGAGGAGCATTACAACCATGCAAAGAATAAAGGTTATTTCATGTTTTGCACAGCAAAAAGGCAAGGCTTGCCAATAAACGTGCACCTCACAGGGAGCTGTAGTCAGTCCTGGTTCTCTGGAAAATGTACCTGTATGTTAAGCACGTTTTGAAATGACTGCTTTCCATTTCGGGGGCCACACTTCAACAGTATTTGGTAATACGTGATAACATACTCAGGGCTTTTGAGAGCACAAACTAATAGCTGAGATGGCGGCCTCGTGAGATCCCTTCTTTCTTTACATATTTAATAGGTGTGAGCTGCTCTTCTCGTAGGAGCTCTATAAGATGGAGGTAACACTCATTCAGTTGCCAGCTTATTTGTAAGGATTACTGAGGTTATGCTTATGAGGTGGCATAAACTTTCTAAAGTAGTATATAAATTCAAAGAGTGGGATCGAGACTAACATTTCCTGGGGTGACAGGATATCTACTCACAGAGTACACTTTTCCTGGCTTCCATCTCCCATGGGAGCCCCAAATGCCCCCTGAAACCCTGTTTTGGGAGGTCCCCTCTCTCCCAAGTCAAGGGCATTTCAGGCTGCCACAGTGGTGGTGGGGGAGGAAAATCAAGTTTTGTGAGTGGATATCTTTGTGTCTAGTCTGCTTCCAAGTCATAGTGAGGACACTCCGCCCTCTCCAGGATCTGCCTTAAATCTCCAGGAATTTCCCAACCTGGAGTTGGCAACCCTAGGTGAAGATATTATACAGTAATGGGAGCCATTCCTGAGGCAAAATTTGGAATGCACAGTTGTACATGTAACTTGAGGAAACGGTACAGAAGTAAGACCCGTTCTGCTTAGGAGAAATTGCCGCTGAGCTTGGCCAGGGGAAGCTAGAGCAAAATACGTCAAAAGGTATTCATCCAAGCGCCGTTCATAATTCAAAATGATTTTGCTCAGAAGAGTGATGAGACGGAGGGACCTGTGGCATTCGAAGTTCATGCAAATCTCAATCCCTGTGCACCATTTCTAAAACTTCATTTTGTGTGGTTCGTAGCGAAACCTCCCTTGAAAAAGTATCTGGAAAGTGTTCTTGACATTTGACATTCCCAGAGAAGGTTTTACAGAATACAATTGATTTCTTTTTTTCTTTTAATAGCCACCTCCATCATTTAATGATATGATTAGAATATGTGACATAAAAATAGGTAAGGAGAGCTCTTTTTTCTGGACTGATGTTTTGTAAGAGATGCACAACATAGTGGCATTCTCTCTCTCTCTCTCTCTCTCTCTCTCTCTCTCTCTCTCTCTCTCTCTCTCTCTCTCTCTCTCTCTCTCTCTGACAAAATGAATGTCCACCTGATCAAATGCTTGGAAATGTTTATTTTGCTGGATTTAGAATAACTTTATTTTGACTAGGCTTATTTGGCCCTATGCCTTGATTCCTCCATTTTACTCAGAGGTAGAACCAGATGCTCAGAGGCAGACGTGGAGTTCTCAATCTTGTCTCGTTCACCAGTATAAAAAGAGAGGGTAAAGACAGGGGTGCCACTCTCCAGGTGTGGTGGGGGCATAGCTCAGTGGCAGAGCATCCATTTTGCATACAGAAGATCCCAGGTTCAGTTCCCAGACTCTCCAGTTGAAAGGATCAGGTGATAAGGAATGTGTAAGACCTCTACCCTGGAGAGCTGCTGCCAGTCTGAGTAGACACAGTAATGACCTTGATGTACCAGTGGTCGTATTCAACATAAGGCATAGGCTCATGAGTTCTCCCAGGATTACAGCTCATCTCCAGACGACAGAGATCAGTTCTCCTGAAGAAGTCAGTGGCTTTGGAGGATGGACTCTTATGACATCACATCCCTGCTGAGCTCCCTCCATTCCACAAACTCCGCCCTCTCCAGGATCTGCCTTAAATCTCCAGGAATTTCCCAACCTGGAGTTGGCAACCCTAGGTGAAGATATTATACAGTAATGGGAGCCATTCCTGAGGCAAAATTTGGAATGCACAGTTGTACATGTAACTTGAGGAAACAGTACAGAAGTAAGGCCTTTTCCTGAATAATTCCTGCAAATTTATGCACCAGTATTCATCTGTATCCATATGAATTCCATCTTTTATTAGTACCACATTCAGTAGCAATATATAATCACTTACATCATGATTAATGAATCACATTTATGAATTTTCCATGGATCCTGATGATGTCCTTGTGCATTTATATGGTTCTGCTCCAATTTTCTGTCCAAATTGAATGAATCACTTTGTTCTTCTCCTGTCAGTCATCATTAGTTGTGGTCTTCTCCTACTTCCCCTTTGGTCAGATATCCCGATGTCCCTTGAGGCTCTTTATTTGTGTAAGTTCCTGCCGAGCCTTTGCCAGTAGAAGAGTGTCATGGATCAGCAATTTCACAGCCAAACCACTTCCTTTTCAGCTAAGATTTCTGCCATCACTACTTTGTCAGAAAAGGTAAAGTTGTGAGGAACAGTTCCTCTTTTTCCCCTCTCTCATCTGTGTCTTGTGAGTTTACTTTTCAAACATCTTGGGAAGTGGATATGAAACCATGGTGGGGGCGGCCAATAAAAATATTCCAGTCAAGAAACGAAGGACAATATTAGCAGGATAATCTATCCTTACAAGTTTGGTATCTTGAGGAAACCACAGTAAATAAAGAACAAATGATGATATTGTGCTATATCACCATGTGGATTAAATGCTTTCTGCGCACCTTATTTCAAACAGAGTACCCTGAGGGATGTGTAGGGATTTGTACACCTCTCAGTTATCACTATAAAATTCATCTATTGGGGGAAAACATATATACAGACAGCCTTACAGTATGTAAATGAACAGATCCACAGAATAGAAAGGCCATGTAAAATTATGGATTTTAAATGGAATCTCTTATCAAATGCATTATTTCTTTATGAAGCAGTTATAATTATATCCTTTATAAACATAAAATGTTTCTCTTATTCCTGATAAAGGTTAATTAGGGGGAAATATCCTATTTGAGGTTTTTAAAAGTTGTATTGGTTGAATATTATATATTATAACAGTGTATATTGGTTTGGAAACTTTGTTCAGCTGGGATTAGTAACAATTTTTAAATTGAAGAATCCCTTCGGCATCAATACATATACAGATCTAGAAATTCTCCATTCTCTTTGGAGTCTTAATGTCTGAGGAACCCAAAATCCTTCCTATTTAAGTTCTTTTCCTCAAAATTCTGAACATGGCTGTTCCACAAAATGTCAATTGACTGTTTTCCCTATAATTTATGCCTGACATATGATTTGGGGCATTTACTGGGGTTTTTTTTCTGCTGATTGCAAAAATGTGTCAACTGATGTATAATTAATGATTAAAGCCTTTGAAAAATTCCATCTGTGTGCACTGATCCAGTCTTAGGAGAGAGTGTTTGTTATCATCTACTGAGTATTTTATACCAAGGGTTGATTAAATAGGGATGGGCATAAACCGGCTGACAAACTAAAATTCATCGCGAATTTTGACCAGTTCGTGGTTTGCGAAGTGATGTTCACAAACTGAACAGCTACCATGAACTTCCATGAATTTTGATGCATTTCATGGTGGTTCGTGAAGAGCAGAAAAACCCTGCTTTCTGCTCTTCATACACACACACAAAACAGCTGTTGGGCTGAAATGGCTTTGAGCCATTTAAAAGTCTGCTTTCTGCTCCCTGCTGCTTTACACAAGGAGCAGAAAGTAGGTTTAAACTTTAATTGGCTCACAAACTGATACAAACTTCAGTTCATGAACCAGCCTATCAGTTCATGGTTCAGTTTGTGGTTCAGCCATGAACCATGAATCGAACCACAAAAATGTAGTTAATACCCATCGCTATGGATAAATATTCACAAATCATAATGATCATCACCACAGCAAAAGAATGACCAGCCAGCCAGCAGATTATGGGGTAAGAAAAAGCTGCTTTTTTAGTCTTCATGTTTGTTGACTGTTTCCAGAGTTCTAAAAGCATAATGAGGTCAAAATTACCCTTTCAAAAAATGTGAAATAATACTCTGATAGAACAGGAAAGTTGCAAAGTTTATGGCTGGTTTGATGTATGTGCCTGTGTGTATATTTGTTCGATATCTTATTTTTCTTCCCCATGGTGACCCGGAGCGGTTTACAACAGAGTTCTGCTTTCCTTTATTTTATACTCACAACAGCCCTGTGGGGTAGAGTAGGCTGAGAGTGTGTGACTGGCTGGGGTCATGCAGCAAGCTTCCAATGCAGAGTGGGGACTGAAACCTGGATCTCCTAGGCTGTAATCATACGCACCAGTTGAAGCAGAGGGGAAGCGGGGCTATTCCCTCCGGAGGGATTTGACACGCAGTTGCAAGATCACACCTCCCTTTGTAGTTGCAGGTGCAGCCCATCACTGTGTGATCAGACACAACTGTGGGTGAGTTGGGTTTTTTTGCCATTTGTTTCCTGTGTGCATAAATGAGGAATCGCAGCTCCGTACTGAGGGCCCCCTATGGAGTATGTGATGATGCGCATACTGCAAAGAGGGGAAGAAGCGTGCTTGAGCAATCAGACAGGAGAAAGTCTGCCCATGGCCTGTTGGAACCTGTTTACTACCAGGCTTGTCCCAGTGTCTTTTAACTCCACTTCTGCAGTGGAGCAGCACGGGTTGCCGACGACTGTGGAACGCTTCCCAGATATTGCTGTCTGATCGTTCCCTTTGGATCTATCAGGCATTCGCACCTATGTCGGATCTGAAGGTGCATGTGGTCACAGCCCTAGAGTGTAGTCTGATCACTTCAGCACACTGACAATGAGAAGACACTTAGAGCATTTTTTTTCCAGAATAGATCAAATGAAAAGTCATTTTTCATAGGAGCCATGTAGTCTCCCAGAATGATCTACAAATCTAGGGAGGAGGGATCACTCAGAACTTCTGAAGGCAAATGTGGACAATCAATGTTTTTAACATACTGTTCTCCTAACTTGGAATAGCTTCTGACAACTAACAGAGGAAAATAGGTTTATAGTGCCCCTGCATCCTTCAGGTCAAAAGGGCCTCCTCAAACGATCAAAGTTAGAGATGAACCAGCAAACATATGTTTTTTCTGTGCTTCCAGTACTCCACAGGTTTCCACTGGTATCGATCTGCAGCATAACATACTTCTACATCACCAGTTTGAATTGGTTTCTTTTCAGGCTAGCTTAATTGCTGTCGCCATTTCCTAGAAACCAAGTAACTGCAAATTTGTGATATAAGCTCTTTTTCTCTCCCCCCCTATTTCTCAAGGGGAGATCCCATAAAGAGGTTATTTTTACATTTTACTGTTCCAGCTGATGAGATTGTTGTCTTATCCATTTTTTCCCATTACAAACCTTTGTTTTAATTGCATTCAGCTATAAATGGCAGTTATGCCTTGTGTCAGATTTTATTAGCTATGCTTTGTGTACATGCTTGTTTAAAGCATAATCTATTGAGGGGGGAAACAGATGGGGGGGTCTTTTGCACACAGATGGTTTAATTGTGTGTGGTGAGAGCTGAATAAAGTTTGATGAAACAGTCCATATAGCATGCATACATGGAAGTTCCAATAGATAGCATGATGACTGTGATATTTGTAGGGTTGTCAGGTCTTACCTTTCCTGTGGTGGAGAGGGGGATGCTCCCGGCTCCTCCTTGAGATGTTCCTTTCCATGCACAGTGCAATGGCATCACTGGTAGTGACATCATTGTGCCGTGGCTGTCATGCAGCGATGGTCTAGCATTCAGGGCAAAACTCTATGGTAACCATGGAGTTTCCCCCCGAATGCTAGAATGCTGCCACATGATGGCCCTGGTGTGATGACGTCACTACCCGTGATGTCATCATGACAGCAGCATCACTGTGGGGTGCCACTGTTTGGGGGTGGGGCTTCCCCTGCTGGCCAGCTGGCTGGTGGCAGATTGGGGGCCCCAAAAGGGGGGTGCTCTGCCCCAACCGAGGGGATGGCAATCCTATATATTTATGGTGCCCACTCATCTTCATGTGCTGGTGAGTACAGGACCCTATTCCCACTGATTATCAGTTCAGCAGGGGAGGGACCATGGCTGAGTGGCAGGGCATCTGCTTTGCATGCAGAAGATACCAGGTTCTATCCCCAGCATCTCCAGTTAAAAGGATCAGGTAGTAGGTGATGTGAAAGACCTCTGCCTGAGATCCTGGAGAGTTTCTCCCTATCAGAGTAGACCAGGGGATCCCCAACCTTTTTGAGCTTCCAGGCACCTTTGGAATCCTGACACAGCCTGGTAGGCACAGCCACAAAGTGGCTGCTGCAGGAGATGGAGACGGCCACAAAATGGCTGCCATAGCTTACCTTTAGTCACACAGTGAAGATCCTTGTGCTGTCGTGACAGCTGTTGCCCAAGATGTTTTGAAAAAAAAAAATCTGCACAGCCAGTTAAATCTCCCATGGCCAATCAGAATCCATGCTGGGCCAAAGCTCCACTTTTTAGAAACACCAGGAAAAGTGTCTGCAGACACCATGTTGCCTGTGGATACCATGTTGGAGACACCTAGATTGGACAGTACTGGCCTTGATAGATCAGGAATCTGGCTTAGTATATGGCATCTTCATGTGTCTTCTGCAAACAGAGGCTCTTTGAACATTCCTAGGTTTAAGAAGAAGAGAAGAGATTTGATTTATACCCCATATGACACATGCCTCCTTTTATACAGACAGTACTGTGAGGGTCTGCGTGCGGTGCCTGGTCAGAGCTGCTACTGATTTCTTCTGACCAGTCCACTATGCAAATCTACAATAGTCTCTTCGGGGTAATTGTTTTACTTCTTGGTCAGGGATATTTGTAAGGACCACTGCTAAGTGTATTTACTATGAAATAGATAGGCATCACAACTTGCTAACTTTAAAACTGAATAGGCTTTATTTACAAACGACACAACAGGGGGATGGAAGTTGTACAGAGGGTATTTTGTTTCCTTTCAGGCTTTAGCTCTTTCCTTTATGTTAACTTAGGCTATATGTTTATTACTTTCAGTTCATACATAGATGTTCATCAGTTCACAACACACACCTCAGATCTCACTCTCTAGTCACTCGTTTAGTGGTTTTCCTTGGGCTCTTACTAACAGGTCCCTCTGAGTCTCCCCGGTCACCAAACCAGCTTTCCAGACTCCTGCCAGACCATTCTTTAGCCCTTTCTAAGCCACCTCCAGTTCCTTTTTAAGGAGAGATATCTCAATGGTGTGGGACTCTATTGTGTTTAGTTTTTAACTGTCTGGTCACTGTCCCCTTCCTTCTGAGGAACTCAGTAAACCAGGTTCTTCCACACAGAGCTACAGAGCTTCTTCAGTTTGCTGACAGACTCCTTGTTAGCTCTCTGTCCAACAATGAACTAAACTGCTGCTTCTCAACTGCCAGTTTCAAACGGAACATTTGGTCTGTTAAATGCCAATCACTGAGGCTTCTGAGCTAAATGGCCCCCTCCTCACTCCGTCATGTGACTCAACAGTGTTCTATGTTTACTTTCTGCTGGTCCCAGATCTTTAAGTCCATCACACCCCACCTTTCACTTGGAGTCTCAGAGCAGCTTACAAACTCCTTTCCCTTCCCCTACCCACAACAGACACCCTGGGAGGTCAGTGGGGCTGAGAGAGCTCTGAGAGAAACTGCTATTTTTTAAGAACAGCTCTGACAGAACTATGGCTTGCCCAAGGTCAACCATCAGCTGCGTGTGGAGGAGTGGGGAGTCAAACCTCGTTCTCCCAGATTAGAGTCCGCGCACTTAACCACTACACCAAACTGGTTCTCCGTGTGTGTGTGGGGGGGCTTCTTATTTAAATTAACATGATCATTAGTCAGAAGAAACCCCCCTCCCCAATCTTTCTGTAATTTGTTTTTTCAAAAAGAAAAATAGAAAGCATACTTGGAATTCACTTTCTAAGATTTTACAGCACTTACGTATGCGCTAAACGTGCGGTGGAAAAGAACACCTCTTTCTGCTTGGATGCCAAATGTCTATAAGCGCTTGTTAATGCTGTTTCTAAAATTATAGTGTAACGAGCAAAAGCGGAAATTGCTATCATAATCAAAATAATATTATGTTTTCGGGAGAAGGCATTATATTTTAGGAACAAAAATGGAAAGCATCAGCGGAAGCTCTCTGCTGAACCGTGTTAAAAAGATGCTGAGATAATAACCATTGTGAGGTATCTCAAGATTAGTTCTGCTTGAACACACGGGAAGCCACAGGCCTATCAAGGTCAACGTTTTTAACGGGAGATGCCAGACACACTGAATCTGACTCCTTCTGCATGCAAAGCGGATGCGCTACCTCTGAGCCAGAGTCTCACTCTTTAGGCCTACAACAAATAGTGTAGAAGAGAGAAGAGATTGGATTTATACCCCGCCCTTCACTATCTGAAGGAGTCTCAGAGTAGTTTACAATCTCCTTTCACTTCCCCTCCTCACAACAGACACCCTGTGAGGTACATGGGGCTGAGAGAGCTCTCCCAAGAACTGCCCTTGAGATAACAGCTCTGAAAGCTGACTGACCCAAGATCACACCAGCAGCTGCATGTGAAGGAATGGGGAATCAAACCCAGTTCTCCCAGATTAGAATCCACCCTCTTAACCACGACACCAAACTGATGGGGTTTGTTATAATGTGTGTTGTGGGACACAGGAGGGAGAGAAGTTGAGCTACCGCTTTGAGTGGCAGCCGTGCCTTTCACCCAACGTCAACTTCCAGCCTGAGAGAAATGAATATTTTGCTCACATAGCCTTGAGGAAGCTCCCATTAGGCCAGCGTTCACGGGGCTGTGCCTGATTCTCTAATCTGCCACTACTGCACTCCTGTGCCGGAGGATCAGGCTTTATTTATTATTTACATATCTATTTCTGTCTCTTATAATGTTGACATGGGGGGAGAAGAGCAGCAGGGTGTGGGCGTGGGCGTCACAGCGTGTGTCAGAAACCGTCGTGATTGTCAACAGTTACATAGACATGCTGACAATCCCAAAATGCCATTTTGGGGGGGAACGTCCAAACATTCAAAGATACCCTGGTGAATTGTGATAATCACCTAGATGCCAGTGCTAGTACTCCCAGGTGCAACTGACAAAAGGTGGAGTTATGTATCTATTTTGGGGCATTCTTGAGCTGTGCCTCAGTCTGTCAGCATTTCCTTGTGATTGATAACAGTCACACCGTTTCTGACATCCTCTGTAAAACTCCCACACACACACACATAAATCTGTTTGTATATTCCGTCAGCTCTTATTATAGAAAATTACTGTTCCAATCTCTGTTGCTTCTGAGCCTCTCTATCCAAGACAGGATGACGTTTCAATGTAATGCAAAAAAAATTAAATCTCCGATTACTATATATCAGTGAGATAAAGCCTTTCACATAGACTTTCACATTTTAGAGCGATACTATAATGCTTAACTAGGAAAAAATATGACAAGTTTTATTTAAGAATACTTTATGTCATGTTCTCATATACATTTGGGATTTAGGCCAGGAAGCAATCGAATGACAGCATAACAATAGATTAGCATCGAGTAAACTCTTCTGGCTTTGGGCTTAATGGTGCGTGAATAGAGTATTTTGTGTGCTCTCACATTATAGCAGGTTGAGATTTGAATTTCTTTTTTATTTACTGTAGTGTTCAGATCTCAGATATAGGGCTTTTAAAATAATGTACACAGATGTAGGGATAGAAAAGAAATCCACTGGTTAGTTAATCCGATTCAAAATGTATGGTTTTGAGTGGAGTCCTAAATTTACACCATGGGACAGATCCTTGGCCATTAAACATGGTCAACTTCCTAATGCAGTTCAAGAGGAAAACAGGCATATTTTAGGATATATGTAGTGTATTGTCTGCTTAGTCTACTGTTGGCTGTTTTTAGGTTCCTCCCTTCTCTTGCTTTCATTTATGACTTGGGTGGTCATAGAATCATAGAGTTGGAAAGGGCCATACAGACCATCTAGTCCAACCCCCTGCCCAATGTCTCTCCGAACTAACGTGTATCTTCTTTTGCACTAATAGCCAATTTTTGTTTGCTTTCATTTAGGGGAAATCTCCCCTTTGTGATCTGTAACAGTACGTTAAACTGTTATATCCCTAAATTCCTGGTCTGGTTGTTCCACTGCTTCATCAAGAAGATCAAGGGGGGGCTGAAGCATATAATTTTCAAAAAGAGATTATGCCATGAAACTTCCATAGGCTCTTTTAAGTGGCGATGACCAGTGGAATTAAATTATTTAGCGTTGCAGTCTCTTTTGTCTTCTCCGCAAGGCGATTTTGCTGGTGACCGAAAGAACTGAGCCTGCCAGTCACTCCCTTTACAAGTTGTAGCTGCTGATTAAAACAAAGATCATGTTAATCAATTTAAAACCTCTGACGTCTGAGTAGAAGTAGAGGTCATCTGATAGCAGGAGCAATCTGAATAGGATGGTGTTAAACTGTTTCTAAAAAGCTATTTATCGATTTCATAACAGATGAAAAATGCATGCAGGTATTCATTCTGGGAAGGGAGGGGGAGACACAGATGGCAATAAGATCCAGTGGCACAGGAGAGGAAGGACCCTTTTAAGCCGCATGGATTTTCAAAAGAGAAATTAACACTCCTGCAGTTTACAGTGATGGGGGGGAGAAAATGGAAAGCGACAGAGACTAATAAAAGTCCATTCGCATCTTTAGGAAGTTGAAAGGATTTTAAAAACACGTGCATGAAGGAACTATTTTTAATTGATTTTAAAACACTGATTGATTAAATGTGGACCACATCACGCCAGGCCCTCCTGTCTTCCGTCGTGCTCCGGAGCTTGTTTAATTTCATGTTCGCTGCCTCGATGACACTGTCTAACCATCTCATCCTTTGCCGTCCCCTTCTTCTTTTGTCTTCAGTCTTTCCCAGCATCAGGGTCTTCTCCAGGGAGTGCTCCCTTCTCATTTGGTCGGCAAAGTATTTGAGCTTCAACTTCAGTATCTGGCCTTCCAGGGAACAGTCAGGCTTGATTTCTTTTAGGACTGACTGATTTGATCTCCTTGCAGTCCAGGGGACTCTCACGAGTCTTCTCTGGCACCATAATTCAAAAGAATCTATTCTTCGGCACTCGGCCTTCCTTATAGTCCAACTCTCGTAGCCATACAGTACTACTGGGAATGCACAACTGAACAACAATAACAAAAGAGTTCAGTTTCTGCTAGCAAACAACACTTCCATCAACAGCATGGAAATTATTTCCTGCCACCCCTCTTGCACAACAATCCAGTAGTCTCCCTGAAAGGCTGCTCCTGGAAGGACAGGGGACCCTCCTGGATCCACAAGACAGGGCAGACTGTGGGTTTGCAGGAAAAAGTGGGGATCAGTGGGAATTGCCTCCCCTGCTGCCAACAGAAAATTTATTTCCGGATCCAACTACGTCTGAAACTTTTTAAAAAAAGAGTCATAATACAAATATTGTACAAGTGTAAAAGAATGATCCAAAATCAGGATTGTTGGCAGGGGGGATCAGGGAGCAGTACTGTAGAGTTCCTTGAACATTAAAGAACTCCCAAAGAACCAAAAATGTACAGTAGGCAGGCCCGTAGCCAGGATTTTTAAATTCAGGCGGCCTTTAAATAAGTCAGGGGGCACCCCGTACAGACACACATACACACCAAGGGAGCACCACAAATAGAATTTTAAAAAATGGAAGTTGGGGGGCCTGGGCTGGATGGGAAGTTCAGGGGCCTTGGCAGTAAGTCAGGGGGCCAGGCCCCGAGATGCCCCACTGTAGCTACAGGGCTGACAGTAGGGTTACCCAACTGTGACACCGACCAGCACCTTTCCTGGTGCCCACCAAGGATTCTAGAAAGTGGGCCAAGAGGGGGGGAGTTCACATGTAACACAGACAGTGGCATTCTGTAAAGAACATTCCCCCCCCCCCGTTGTGTAAATACATTAGATGTCTGCAAAATGAAGACAGATCCTGCCAGATGGGGGGTTCCTAACTGGCTCAATAAGTGTACTTTTTTCTGTGCATATGCAAGAAAATATTTTTGAACAAGATGACCCCACCGTTTTGTGGTTGACTCTTCCTCCCCTGGCAGCCATTTTATAGTTGTGCTCACCAGCCCTATTTCAGAATTCCAAAGATGCCTGCAGGATAAAACAGGCCGGGGACAGCTAATGTACAGGTTAATCAAACCTGACAGGGAAGCTTATGTTGAGACATATATCTTGTGCAGATTTTGTGTGTTTTGTGTGAGTGCTTGTGAGCCTAGAAGTCATGGTGACTTTTGGTGACCCCTAAAGGGCCATGGTGGCTCAGAGGTTAAGACGCTGAACTGCAGACCTAGTGCCACATGATGGAGTGAGCTCCCGTCTCTGGCCCCAGCTCCTGCCAACCTAGCAGTTCAAAAGCAAGAAATTGCAAGTAGATAAGTAGGTACTGCTTTGGTGGGAACGTAACAGCATTCTGTGCACCTTGGTGTTTAGTCATGCTGCCCACATGACCACAGAAATGTCTTTGGACAGCGCTGGCTCTTTGGCTTGGAAATGGAGATTAGCACCACCCCCTAGAGTCAGATTTGACTAGCTTTTGAGCAAGGGAAACGTTTACCTTTACCTTTAATGGGTCTAGGACATTTTTCAGAGAGGTGGCTTGATAGTCTGCCTCTGCATCTTGGCCCTGGTATACCTTGGAGGTCGCCCTTCCAAGTACTTGCCAGGTCAGCCCTGCTTAGCTTTCGAGATCTGACAAGATCGGGCTTGCCAGGGCTATGCATATCAGGGCTACGTTTTTTGTTCTTTAAAGTTTAAAGATAATGTGTTTGGGTTTTTTTCCTTGTGGTGGCTGGGGAGAATTAGGTGATTGTTCTTCACACAGATTGAAATTAGGAAATCCTTTTCTTTCTGGTGGGATGGTGTTGGGTGCATTTAATGTTGCATGAAGATCTGTGACTCTCTCTGTGCACATTATTAGGATGGTGCTGTTACCATCCATGTCTGGAAGGTGTGCATTGAGGGACAGGTCTATGCAGTTGCTGAAATACAGATTTGGCTAAAGATAAGCACAGGGAAAATTTAGTCGACAGCTCCACATACTTAAACCCTGATTCAAAAGGACATAGTAATCTCCCAAATGTTGTATTGCCGCAGCTATATTTACACTTCATAGAACAGCATTTACGGAAGGTACTCCAAACTTTATCTGAGCAGTTGTCAAAAGGTGATGAATGTGGTTCATGGTTTGTAACCTCAATGCTGATCCCCTGGGCGCCATTGGTTCCCTGAAAGCATCTGTTTAACGTGTCCAGGAAGGTGTGTTATTTCTCTGGGTTGTCTGTACAGCCATAGATTTTATTTCTGCTTTGGAAACTGTGACTCTGCCAGTCAGAAAGAGGAACACATTTATGCCACAGCCCACAGTACTCACTGTGGGGCGCGTAACCCTAAAGTACACGACAAATTCATTGCTGGGATTTTGAACCAAAAGAAGTGAACACATGTTGTTACTACAATAACTTTTTAAATGGTTTTTGAAATATACTGGGTTCAAACATGTGGAGTGATCAGCTCTTTTTATTAAGTGATTTCAGCAGTGAGATCAAAGACAAAGGCCCCTGTCCAAAGCCAGGTTTTATGCACTAGGAAAGTCACACCCAAAACACACCCCGCTTCCAGTGATAGGCTATTTACACCAGACTACCTTTCCAGGTGACCCTATTGGGCTATTCTAGGATCCGAGCATTCCTATTGGTGCGCTCCTAGGATCTTAGCCGGCTATTGTTCTAGATATTAAGCTCAATACATTGCAGTTTTTAATTAACCTGGCCTCCTTTTCTGCTCACTCCCCCCTGGGGAAAGCAAATTGACTCAGACACTGATTGAAATTGTCATTGAAATTGTTTTACTGTTTTAACAATTTTAAATCTGATTATGTTTGTATCTGAATGTTGTGCACTGCCCTGAGCCCCAAGTATGGGGGAGGGTGGTCTAAAAATCCCAATAAATAAACTTTAATTCAACCAGTAGTTATAAAAATGTTTCCTGGTGAAACTAATCTTTCCCAGAGGCATGTCAGTCATTGGTAGTTCCTGAATTCAGAGTGCTGATAGCTGTAATGGTGAACAATTGCCTGAAAAAGAGCTCGCTATCCTTCCTGATCTTCTTTTTCCTGAAGTTAGACATTCTGGTACCTATGCGGGGATCCCTCTAGTCTGGGAAGAGTCCATTGTTTGAGGTGGGCAGGGTAGGGAAAGGTCAAGAGCTAACCATTCAGCCTAGATTCCAAAATGACTATGGGGAGAAAATCTGATGTTAACCTTGAGTTTCTGGCCGATGGCCCACAGGTTTTGGCAGCTTCGGGTCTTTCATTGCAATCTGCAGTCTTTGAGTGGGGGAGGGGAATTTTCTGATGTGGAGCCATAGGTAGAGCCAGCATGCTTGGATGCTGCTCTGCCTCAGAAATTTTTCGAAACATGCAAGGATTTGGTGACTTCCATACCGAAGTTCCTCAGCAGGTGAACTGATGTGGAACCATTCCTGATGGTAGATATTTTGAAAACCAAATGGCCACAACCAAGCACCACGTGATAGAATGCAGAAGAGTAGCCTTAGTAATTACTGGCTTCAGGATCCAACATTAGACCTGGGCCGAGGGTTTGGGGCACCCTGGATGGTCCCAGCTAGGCTGATCCCATCAGATCTTGGAAGCCAAGCAGGGTCAGCCCTGGTTAGTGCTTGGATGGGAGGCCACCAAGGAAGTCCAGGGTTGCAACACAGAGGCAGGCAATGGCAGAGCACCTCTGGGTGTCTCTTGCCTCGAAAACCCTCTGAGATCAGCAAAAATTGGCTGCGTCTTGATGGCACTTTCCACCATCTCCAGGCAAACTATGACTGTGAAAGTGCCGTCGAGTCACAGCTAACTTGTGATGAAGGTTTTCAAGTTGAGAGACGCTCAGTAGTGGTTTGCCATTGCCTGCCCCCGTGTCACAACCCTGGTATTCCTTGGAGGTCTCCCATCCAAATATTATTGTTATTGCCTTGACCTGGATAGCCCAGGCAGGCCCAGTCTCGTCAGATCTCAGAAGCTAAGCAGGGCCGACCCTGGCAAGTACTTGGGTGGGAGACCTCCTTGGAATATCAGCAATTGGGAGGTGGGGGCAGGCTTTGTTCAGTCACCTCTCTGAATAGCCTCCAGGCCCCCAGTAGGGGTCAGTCACCAGAGGTCGCCATGACTTCCAGGTGCACAGGCAGTCAGTCAGCAGAGGTTGCGATGACTTCTAAGTGCACACACACACGCTCACATGCACATACACACACACACGCACATATGAAAAATACAGAAAAAACGCAAATATTATTATTATCGTATGACATTGTTTGTAGTATAGTCAGGAGATCCTAAGATTGTCTGGCAGCCAGCAGTTCTAGCTCTTTTAGTGTTATGCGCCACTAGGTGGTGAGCTAGACATAGTTTAAGGCAAGAGACATTTCAGAGGTGGTTTACCATTATCTGCCTCTGTGTCACAATTCCTTGGAGGTCACCCTTCCAAATAAACCAGGGCCGACCCTGCTTGGCGTCCAAGATCTGACAAGATTGGTCTCGCCTGAGCGAGAGGGTCCTTCCATGATTTTGGTGCCCCCACCCGTTCAGCAAACCCAGCTGTTGTTCCTTGGAAATCATATTGGGACACACTGTAACTATATTTGGATACGCTACTTATGTCCCACAATTATAAAACATACACCAAAAGAGAGATTCAGAAGGCAGATGTGGAAGGCCCTTTACAGGCACATTAGCCAGTCAGTTGTCCGCCCCCAAGCTGAAACTTTTTGTAGCACTGGTCTTTATTTGCCGAGAGCGACTCTGACGGACGCTAAACCCGGTGATTCCAATTCAGCACATCCTTGTTAGGAGATGCTCTCCCATCACCAGCAGAGCGGCATGCCCTACCTCCACCCCCACCCGCCCCAATCCCTGTTCAAAGAACTCCAGATGTCAAGCTGGGCTTGAACTCTTTCCCTTCCTCTCCGTGCGAGGGAAGCGCTTCTGCACAGAGGACCATTCAATTACTTGAGCTCTCAGCTGCGGGCTGAAGGGGCCCCGACACAGACAGAAGCCCACTTCAGCGAAAGACCGGAGTGTCCTTCCAAGCGCAAGGCCAAAACCTGATTGCTGGCTTGATTTAGAGGCTCTAAAATGTGCACAAAGCGAGTTAACTGGAATGTCAGGCGGGTGAAAAGCTTCCCTCTCTTCCCCCACCCTTTCCCGTCTCTGACAGTTTCCCTCCCCCACCCGGTCCCCTGACTCCTTCTTCTGGCATGTTGATGTTTTAGGTCAGTGTGTGTTGTCAAGATCCATCACAGCTAGTGTTACTTAGAGTTATCGTGCTTCAGTACACTACTTTGCCATATGAGGTCTCCCGGAACACAGACACACACACACACACACACTTGTTAATGCAGAAAGCTTCTAGTTGGCACAGGTTTTTTTTTTTTTTGCCACAGTTGGCTGGCTGAATTATATCTGACTCGCATCCACGCTGTGGCTTAGCAAATCTATTCCTCCCGGATCCGAGGAGAATAAAAATTAATGTCCCTCTTGAAACAGAGTGGTGCAGATGGTTTGGTGTTATAGCTGCCTTGGAACACCAAATGCCAAACCACTTTCGTACTAAGGAAACGACACTGTAAAAGCTTAAATACAATCTCTTAATGGAACGCAAAGCGACGGGTGAGGCACAGTTACGTTACACTTCGCAGCGCCAAATGTTTACCGGGATTTTTTATTTATTTTTTTGCACTTGTAGTTATTAAAATTCTAAATCAAGGAAATTATTTGTGTAACCTGTAACGGGAAACTCGCACGCACTGAGACGCTGCCGCAATACGTTGTTGCAAATTAAGCTGGTGTTCGAGTGTATCTCCCAAATGTATGAGAGCGGCATAGATGTTTCATTCTGTTCCTGCAAACCAGGAGCGGGCCTGACACATGTATTGGAGCTCAGTGCATTCTGTCCGCTCTGTTGCCGGCTCGTTCAGATTGGTCAACCTGTGGATTCTCCGTGCTCTTGATACGCATCGTCAGCAGGCTCCTTCCCAGGACATGTGATCATAACGTCGGAACGACCTCAAATCAGAAGTCAGACTAGGGAATTCACGCTTCCACCAAACTGACCTTTGCCATTGTTAAGGGGGGAAATCAGCATGGCAGTCGCCAGCGGTTAAGGATAACTTGGGCATCCCTTAAAACCCGGACTTGTAACCAGTGTTCCCTCTAAGCTGTGGCGTCTCGTGAGCAAAAATTCTCCTTTGTGCGCTACTGGCATTAAAAGTTGTGAGCCAGTGATTTGGCTGCTGCATAAGTTAGTTTGCTCTGGAGCCCTCCTTCCTGAGCGAAGACAAAGATGTGTGAGCCGGAGGCTAAAAAACTGTGAGCTAGCTCACACTAACTCAGCTTCGAGGGAACACTGCTTGTAACTCTGCATTGAATGTTGAGTTGACGGGTATCTTTAGTTAATTTTAACTGCTCAGCTCATACGGCGCACAAAACCAAGGTTTCAAACATATGAAATCCTAAATAAGACTCACTGTGGTTAATGAACCAGCTTCAAGTCCTGGCTTCAGACCTCGGTTTGATGAACTCTGTGCCTGCGTGGTCCAGACTCACCCAATCTCATGAGATCTCGGAAGCTAAGCAGGGTCGACCCTGGCTAGGACTTGGATGGGAGACCACTAAGGAAGCCCTGGGTTGCTCCATAGTGGAAGGCGGTAGCAAACTACCTCTGAATGTCTCTTGCTTTGAAAAACCCCTACTGGGTTGCAATAAATCAGCTGCACCTTGATGGTGCTTTCCGTCACACCACCATCAGAGAGCCAGTTTGGTGTAGTGGTTAGGAGCGCGGACTCTAATCTGAGAGAACTGGATTTTGTTCCCCACTCCTCCATGTGCAGCTGCTGGTGTGACCTTGGGTCAGTCACAAGTTCTTTCAGACCTGTTCTCTCAAGAGCAGTCCTCGGAAGAGCTCTCTCGCCCCCAGCTACCACATAGGGTGTCTGTTGTGGGGAGGGGAAGGGATAGAGATTGTAAGCCACTCTGAGACTCCAAGTACGTAAGGCAGGGTATAAATCCAGTCTCCTCCTCCTCTTCCTCCTCCTCCCCATATTTACTGGAGTGGCCTGCATTCAATCACACTAACAGTAGTTCAATTAAACCATGACTTCACATAATGTTTGAAAGCAGCCATTTTTCCTGTATAACGTGTTTATCAACCATGCAGACAAGTAGGAATTTAGAATGTAATTGCCCAAACCTGTAAATTATGCTTGCTTATAATTACGAGTGACCTTTGTGGCAAATCTGTGTCACACATTTATTCTGCACAAAATGGTTCTAAGTAATGCTGCTGTCTTGGAGCCTCCCAGGTATATTTTATCTGTATAAAGCCACCATACAGGAAGCCATACTAATTATCGGGAGGTTGTTGCAAAGTTCAAGAGCCAAGTTTAATGCATTTTAAGCACAATTAATGATGAATTCATAGAGAAATCAATAAGGATCACTTGGAGAACATAAGACATGACTGAAATATGATTACTAAATCCAGTGTTACCATTGTTATTTGGCTCAAGTTCCAGGTTTTGAAGCAGAAAGGTTGTTAAGTGTTTTAAAGTCTTTTTAATTGGCCGGTATATTAAAGGCACATTCCTTCTCTTTTCCTCAGGCAATGCTGATCTCTACACATGTATGTCATAAAGATTTTCGATTTAGCCATTTATATTTAGCTGCTTGGGAAAGGCCAAAAGGCCATTACATTGATATGCTAATTGGCAATGTAAGTGATGAAATCCTAAAATGCCTATCTCCCTTTGGCCTTCAGTCAACTTGGGAAGTGAGAAAATAACCAAAACTTCAAAACATGCCAGACTATGGATTTTTAAAAAGTATCATTTTTTCCTCTATCAGAATGGCACATCCACAGTACTGCCCTACACTCTTCTGTTGAAGTCAGTGGGCTTCAGAAAAGTGCAACTCTACTTAGGATTGTGCTTTTAGATTGTTAGAAATGTTAACTGTTTTGCTGAAACTTTTTAAAGATGCCTCTTGCTGGTGGAATACAATTTAATACCTTTCTACCTGCCTCACTCGCAGGGATCTGCATGGAGTTAGATGTTGTGTTGTTGTACTTTATTTCTACCAGTCACAAAATGCCCATCAGTGCAGTGTCAGTTGTAGATGGAAGGAGACCGGATTCATGGTTAAGGAACCTTGTGGCTGGACTGCTGTAATGCACTCTGTGTTGGGCTGCCCTTGAAGACAACCCAGGAACTTTGGTGAGTTTAGAATGCAGCAGCCTGACTATTGTCAGGGCTAGCCAATAGGAACACATTTGGCTTACCTTAAAAAAAAAATACATTGGCTGCCTGTTTGTTTACAAGTGCAATTCAAGAGTCTGGTTATGACTTTTAAAACCCTTCATGGTCTAGAACTCGGGTTGCCAACTTCCTGGTGGTGGCTGGAGATCTCCCATTACTATAATTGATCTCCAGGTGACAGAGATCAGTTCACCTGGAGAAAATGGCCACTGTGGAAAGTGGAATCTATGGCCTTGTACCCCACTGAAGTCCCTCCTCTCCCCAAACCCCACCCTCCTCAGGCTCCACCCCGCAGATGTCCATGTATCTCCCAATCCGGAGCTGGAAACCTCTCTAGGACCCAGGGCTATTTTTGGGCAGGAATGGAGTTCCAGCTGGCTCCCAAGTTGGCCACGCCCAGCAGGAACTCATTAGCATAACAGGCCACACCCCACAGCAGAAACTCATTAGGATTGGCTACATCAGGGGTGGGTGGCCTAACATGCAAAGGAGTTCCTGCTTTAAAAAAATAAAGCCCTGGGTTTTGACAACAAACAAGGCAAACAGAATAAGAAGCAGAAGGTGGGTGTGGCTGGGTGACCACGCTTCTGGTAACATGGGGTCTGTGACCTAATATGCTAATGAGTTTCTGCTGTTGGGTGTGGCCTATTATGCTAATGAGTTCCTGCTGGGCTTTTCCTACCAAAAAGCCCTGCTAGAACCCATATATCTAAAGGATTTTCTCCTCCCATGTACCCCCTTGTGTCAGCTACAGTCCTCAGACTGCTACCTCCTGGCTGCTTCCCCAGGTAAGGTGGCGGGCCTGGCATCAACTGGGAGTCCGTGCCTTCTTTCTTCACACCTCCCACTTTATAGATCTGAAGAGGTGAGGAGGGCTACGTCACTAGCAATTTTCAGGAGGTGCTGCAAGGCCTTTTTTATATTCCAGGGTTTTTAATGGGGTAAAGATGCTGGTCTCTTTAGGGGAAAAGGGGGCTATTTTTTTTTTTTTTGGTTTTTTGGCTGGATGTAAATTGCAACACTTTTGTTTGGCTCTGATTTGTTAGCCACCTTCAGCCACCAGGAAAGGTGGGAAATAAATATTTAAATAAACAAACAAGTACTACATTGCAAAGATCTCTGAAGGATCAGGGTTGGAAAATACCTGGACATTTGGGGGGAAGAACCTGGGGAAAGCAGGGTTTGGAGAGAAGAGGGACCTCAGCCAGCTATAATGCCGTAGAGTCCCCCCTCCAAAGCAGCCATTCTCTACATGGGAACTGATCTGCTTCGTCTGGAGATCAGTTGTAACAGTGAGAGATCTCCAGGTGCCACCTGGATGTTGGCAGCCCTGTGAACAATACAGAGTTTCACCTTACCCAGTCAAATTTGCAGGGACTCTGAGGGGACCAAAAATCATTGAGCACTGGGCTGTAGTAATCATTCAACCCCTGGATTTTCCTTTCTGTGACAACCAATAACACAAGGCTCTCTTATTGGGATTGCTTTTTTTTTTTTTTAGGGCAGTGCCAACCTGTGATGGATGGAAGGCATGTTGGCTTTTAACACAACATGTATTTCCTTTTTTCCTTTTTTCACCATAGCAACAAATGACAGCCATTCATTTTTATGGGATAGGAACACCATTGGTGCAGAGGCCTTTCTCTTAAAAGCATAGCCACTCTCCTTTACCTGCATAACCTGTTTCATTAGAATATGCGCCACGCAAGGTATTCTGGTTTAGCGTGACAGCCATACCCACATGATATCAGTGTTCCCACAAAGGCTGCCAACCTCCAGGTGTGTCGGCAGAACTCCTGGAAGCACAACTGATCTCCAGATTGTCTGTCTGTCTGTCTGTCTGTGTCTGTCTGTCTATCTATCTATCTATCTATCTATCTATCTATCTATCTATCTATTGATCTATCAATCAGTCTATCACTGCTCATACAGCTATAACCTTGAGTAGAAGATAAAATAATAAAATAAGAGTGCAGTCACATGCGCCAGAATAAATGGAGGGGGAGCGAGGCTATTGCTTCCGGAGCGATTTGACCCACAATTGCACAATCACACCACCCTCTGAAGCTGTGGGTGCAGCCTGTCAGTGTGTGATCAGACATAGCTGCAGGTGAGTCGTGGTTTTGTGCCATTTGTTTCCCATATGCTAAACGACGAACTGATGATCCACGCTCCGCACTGAGGGCTCTCGATGGAGTATGGGGGGGGGAGAGCAGCACAGAACTGGGATGGCTTGATCAGACCATCCCGATGGCATGAGAGAGTGCTGCAGCGATCAGGCAAGGGAAAGTCTGTCCGTGGCCTGTCACAACCTGTTTATTACTGGATTTCCCCCAGTGCTTTTTAACTCCGCTTCTGTGATAGAGCAGAATGGGTTGCCAACAGCTGCGGGGTGCTTCCCAGATGTTGCTGTCTGATTGCGCCCTTTAGATCCGTGTGGCATTCGCACCTCTGCTGGGCCTAATTGTGCGTATGATCGCAGCCAAAAATAAAATAGTGCCTTGCTTGATATCCTTCTGCTGCTGTTTCATTATTGCCCCTAAAGTTTTGCCACAGACAGGTCAAGAGAATCATTTGCATCTGATAATAACCATGTCGCCTGTGCCCTCGTAGCATCAGGTGCCTCCTTAGACCTTTCCATCATTTGGAGTAAAGTAGTCATGAAACTGGCTGCCAACTTGTTCAATATAGGACACTCCATAATCATATGCTCGATAGTTTCAACTTTATCAGATGAGCATCTACATATTCTATTTGTATATGACACTTTTCTATATCTCCAGACTACAGAGACCAGTTCCCTTGGGGGAAAAAAATGGCTGCTTTGGAGGGCGGGCTCTATGGCATTATACCCTGCTGAGGTCCCCCCTCCCCAAATTCTGCCTCCTCAGGCTCCACCCCACAAATCTCCAGGCATTTCCCGACCTGGAGTTGACACCCCCAGCTCCCAAAGGTGATATTGTGGAGGCCATGTGATTCTTACTGATTCTGAAGTTTCCAATAAAGTGAGCATCTTCCAGGGTTACTTCAAATCCTCTGCTTACAGCAGTGCTTCACGATTTGCAGAGGTTCAGACTGCCCAGCCAGTGTTCCCTCTAAGCTGAGTTAGTGTGAGCTAGCCCACAGCTTTTTTAGCCTCTGGCTCACACATTTTTACCTCCGCTCAGGAAGGGATGGCTCCAGAGCAGACTAATTTATGCAGTAGCCAAATTGCTCGCTCACAACTTTAATGCCGGTAGCTCACAAAGTAGAATTTTTGCTCACCGGACTCCACAGTTTAGAGGGAACGTTGCCCACCCGGTTACATTTAAGCGGAGAGATAATGTGGCACCCTCAAAGAAGAGGTGCGGGTGCTGCTGCAGGAGTATATCTCCATACATATATCACTCTGAACTTTTATGCCCTGGGAAGCTTTCATCAATCTGCATTTTTTTCATCAAAAGCGAGTAACTATATATAACTCATGGTAGGGTTTGATTTTTTTGAAAGGTACTAAAAAACAACAACCACCTAATCTAAAAGCTCCTTTGTGTGCTCTCGTCTCTTTGAAATTATGAGTGTGTTTGTGTTTGCGAGTGTTGTTGCAATTCCCGATACTGATGGCATTTCAGAATCTTATTTTACTTAAATGGGGGGCACACAAAGCAGATGTTTAGTAAAAACAAAGAGATTATTATAATGCACATCTGATTAATGTACCTCTGAGCTGAGTTTAGGTCAGCCCCAAATGATCCTTTTCCTCAGATTAAATGCATTTGAGTCTAAATAATAGCAAGCCTTTAATTTAATCAACTTTTGCCTCCCAGTCGCCTGGCACTCAGATGCAAATGTCATGGGCATTTAGGCTGATGAACTCTCACAGTTACTGCATTGCTCCCGTTAAGGACAGGAAATGGCTACAGATTTGACCTTTGCTTAGTTTAATTATGCTGCTGTTTGAAGAAGAAAAAAATAAAATTACAAAAGCCCTCTGAAGTTTTCATTACAGATTCTGCTTATATCCAGCTATTGCTAGTTTAGGGCATCCTGCACAGATAGTTTTTTGTTTGTGTTTTGGCTTGGAAGGGACTCTGCAATGGGGTATGCCACAAATTGGAACTCCAGTTAGGGTTTGGAGGTTTTCTGCAATTTGGGTTACCAATTCCCAGTTGGGTTCAAGGACAAGAGACCACAGGACAGGCTGAACTGTGTAGGAAAACAACTGTGATACAATAACAAAGTCGTGTTTAGGGGAAAATATATATATCTTCTTTAATTATCCAGTGAGTAACAAACCATTAAAGTTGTTTCCTTTGAAATAAATTGGTCTCAAGGCTTTCTGAAGGTACAGTGCTCAATAGACCGTTTCACTCAAGGTTTCATCAGATGAGACCTTACACCTTTCATATTATTTCTGCAACTTTTTTTTCTGCTCTGTAAGCTAGACAGGAAGAAAGAAAGAAAAACAAGAGGGCAATCCCCGCCAGCCAGCTTGGAGAAGGCATTTGTCTCTTTAAATCCAAGCCAAGCCAGCCTGTAGTGTTAAAGTTAAAGTTGCTTTCTTCCACCTCTCCTTCCCTCCTTCCCCATCTATTTGCTTTCTTTCCATTTTCTTAACACCTTTCTTTCTTTCTTTCTGTCGCTTTTGCTTTGTTTCTGTTTTTCTCTCTCTCCTTCTCTTTCCACCTCTTTCATTCTTTCCACCTTTCTCTTTCTCTGTTCCTTCCATCCTCCCTCCCCTTCCCTCCCCATCTATATGCTTTGTTTCTTTCTCTCTCTCTCTCCCGCCCCTTCTCTTTGCTTTCTTTGTTTCTCTCTCTCTCTTTCTCTCTCTTTCCCCCACCCTCCCCCCATTTATTTGCTTTCTTTCCACCCTTCTTTCTTCTCCCTTCCTTCCTTTCTTCCCCCCTCCCTTCCCCCACCTATTTGCTTTTTTTGTTTCTCCCTCTCTCTTTCTTTCCACATCTCTCTCTCTTTCTGTCTCTCTTAGACAAATAAATATTGTTAGCAAACAAATATAATTGAACAAATAAATATAATTATCAATATCTGTTCTTACCCCTTTTGTTTTTAGTTTTGGCAGTCTCATTTAATGTTAATAAAAAGCAAATTTGCATATTTTTTCAGTAAAAATCTGTGTGCAATACTTGTTCATGCCGTTTACTCTGTGTGGGTCTGACATTAAGCAAATTTGGCCACCTCTGCCATAGGTTATAATGGAGCTGATCTTTGGGTATCTGGGGCTCTGGGGGCCTGTTTTTTTGAGGTAGAGGCACCAAATTTTCAGCATAGTTGATGGTGCCCCTCCTCGAGAAAAACACTCCAAGTTTCAAAAAAGATTGGACCAGGCGATCCCATTCTATGAGCCCTGAAATAAGGTGCCCCCATCCTCCATTATTCCCAGTGGAGATAAAGCATTTAAAAGGAATGCAGTCCCTTTAAATGGAACAGTCAGATCTCTCTTTGGCATTCAATTGCCTAGTGGCATCACAAAAGTGATGGCGCATCCTTGCTCCTAGCTCCATCCCCAAAGTCTCCTGGCTCCACCCCCAAAGTCCCCAGGTGTTTCCTGAGTCAGACCTGGCAACCGTATCTGGAATTTTGCAGTTGATCTCCAGAGATCAGTCCCCCTAGAGGAAATGGCAGCTTCAGAGGATGGACTGTTGGGGCATCACATCCTAGTTGAGCTTCCTCGCCTCCCCGAGTTCTGCCCTCCACATAGGGTTGCCAGCCCCGGGTTGGGAAATACCTGGAGATTTTGGGGATGGAGCCTGAGGAGGTTGAGGTTTGGGGAAGGGGAGGTCTTCAGTGGGGTATAATGCCATACAGTCTACCTTCCAAAATGACCATTTTCTCCATGGGAATTGATCGCTGGAGATCAGTTGTAGTCACTGTTCCCTCTAAGCTGAGTTAGTGTGAGCTAGCTCAACAGTTTTTTTAGCCTCCAGCTCACACCTTTTTCTCTTTGTTCAGGAAGGAGGGCTCCAGAGCAAACTAATTTATGCAGCAGCCAAATTGCTCGCTCACAACTTTAGTGCCAGTAGCTCACAGAGCAGAATTTTTGCTCACAAGTCTCCGCAGCTTAGAGGGAGCATTGGCTGCAGTAGTGGGTGCTCTCCAGCCACCACCTGAAGGTTGGCAACCCGACTCCACAGGCACTGCCCCAAATCGACAGGGATTTCTCAAGAAGCTGTTGTCAGGCCTAGCTGGGGCACAGAAAAGATGCCTCTGGAACAGAGCCAACATAGCAGTTATGTCCTTCATTTCAGCCACCGCTTCTGACTCAAGATCGGCTCTTTGCTTATTTTGACTCTTGCCCCAAATATCTTACGGAGTGTGTGTGTGTGTGTGGGGAAAAACCTTCTGTTTCAGAAAGTTTAGATATAACTTTGTGTATTCTGTTTTGTTGTCACTTTTTAAAATTGATTTCCATCAAGGCCGCCTCTTCTGGGAATGTTTTGTACCAGGGCTCTGAAGAATGCATACCCCGTCGGTTATGATGGGTCTATACTTGTTCCATTCATTCAGAAAGGACTCCAATCTTCAGAGATTGTGGCTTGTATGAATACTATCAAGGGGGAAAGCTGCAGATAATAGCTGCATATGTGCCCTTCATCACTGATGTGATGTCCTTTGGACCCCAAGTATCAGACAGAACCCGCTACACAATATATTGTAGAAAATAACACAGGTTTTTTTTAAAAAAACATTGCCAGTAAAAGGTGCAGCTAAATAATTTCTGCATGACATTTATCTGTGATGGATTGGCAAAGAACATTTGGACAGGAAAATGCAAAGACATGTATTAAAATAGTATGCAATAATGTGTGCTATAGAACAACAGAAAAGTCTTAGACAAATTGATTTTTCTGTCCAGAAAATTATAGTGCTTAGAGGCAGGGAGTGGGGTTTCCCAGGTTTCCTTCAGCTGCTTAAATACCTCTGCTTTATAAAAAGGAAATGGGGTTGGTTTGGTTTGATAGGAACACTGATGGGAATAATTTTTGAACCTGCCATTCCTGGGGCTGTGATGCTTTACATGTATGCTGCACGATGGTCCTTGTCTTGCAGGGTTTAATTGGGCAAGAAGTGATAAAAGAGGTCAACTACAAAAGTAGAAAACATATTTGTTTTCAAATGCCCCCAAATCTTAATCTTAAAATATTTCTTCTTTAATGAAAGCAGAAGAATGTTTCTGGCACGCTGCCACTTACTGATGTATGTATTCTGTTGATCTCAGGGGTTTCTGTCTTGGTTGTCACCTCCATTTGGAATCATAGACGTCTTTGATACATTATATAAAGTCCAGTCTACACATGCAATAGAGTAAGCGAGGTGACAGAGTGTCATGCATAACCAGCAGGAAAGCAGCAGGGTGGGGGCAAAGGGAGGCAGACTCCTCCAGGGATGGTGTGACATCACTTCTGGGAAATCCTGGCAGTGGCACCTCTCTAGGAATCACTAGAAATTCTATGGTTTTACCACAGAGTTTTCAGTAATTCTTTGAGAGGATTCGTCTCACTTCTGTGGAAAACCAAGAAGTGACATCAGTCCTTTCTAGGAATTGCTGGAATTTCTGGCGATTTCTACAGAGGTGTTTCACCATGTCCTAGTTGTCCTCAAAAGTGATGTCTCACTATAATCTGGGCAGCCATTTTTATTTTATTTTATTTTCCTGTCACTGCTCTGACCGAGAGAATGACAACTCTAGGAGTGCACTGCTTTAGGATGCAGTTGGGATGCATTCTTGAAGGCTCTCCACAGATGCCCTTTGTGAGTAGAGACTAACACATTAGGGGAGAAAAACTATCACAGCACACATCCTACTTTCTTTTTCTCTTTTCTTTTTAAAGCAGGGAAACATTCAAAACATATTATTCCTTCCAACTTCAGCCTGATGTGGTGTAGTCCATTCGGAATTCTTCATGCTATGCAACATACGCTAAGGCTGTAGAAAACCAAGAAGTGACACCAGTCCTTCCTAGGAATTGATGGGAACTCTGTGGTTTTGGGCGATTTCTACAGAGGTGTTTCCCCAGGTCCTAGTTTTCCTGAGAAGTGATGTCTCCCTATAAGCTGGGTTTGTAGGAATGTTAGGATACCCCGAAGCATGATAAAAATGGCTGTCTTTTTAAAAAAATTGTATACTTACTTTGAAAAAATAGAAAATAAAGGGAATATGAAATTACAGAATTACAGAATTCTCTTCTGGTTTATATTCAGGCATTTTCAGCATTTTGGCCAGCTCAATCCTCATACAGGAGTGTTGAATGGTGCTAGAACCTCTTCATTTGCCATTTGTCATTGGGGGTTTCATTCCCCAGTGGTGGTGGTTGTTTTTGTTTTTATCATCTGTGGGAGGGCTCCACCAGTCACATCCAAGGTGCTTCTGGAGTGACTATTGGAGACCTGAGAGAGTTCAGATGGAGATTCGGCTTGGGCCACATGCATACACAGTTGGACTTTTCTCTATTGTTGTAGTACAGCAGTCACCCACAACTGTATTGTCTTGTCCGCACCAGAAAACACATTTGTGAAAGACTGCTGCACTGCGAAAATAACACAGTATTTCATGATGTGTGGGTGCAGCCTAGGATGTGACCACTATGCTCTAGACAAAGAAAATCAGCCAAGAAAAACCCCTTTTATCATTAGTCATAGAATCATAGAGTTGGAAGGGGCCATACAGACCATCTAGTCTAGCCCCCTGCTCAGTGCGGGACCAGCCTGAAGCATCTCTGACAAATATTTGTCCAGCCTCTTCTTGAAAGCTGCCAGTGAAGGGGAGCTAACCACTTCTCTAGGCAGCTGATTCCACCTTTGAACTACTCTGACCGTGAAAAAAGTTTTTCTTAATGGCAGACACAATAGTCCAGAGAGCAGGGTAGGTTATGATTTGTGACTGCTAAAAAAACCCTTCAGTATAAGGAGTGTTTACGAGCCTGAGTGACTAGCAGAGTGATTCTAAGTGTGGTAACATTCTTTTCTAAGGTTGTTAACTTCAGTGGATTTAGAATATGGTTGCCAGGCCTCTGCCTGGAACCCCCAGGAGATTTCTGGGGTGGAGTCTGAAGAGGTCATCTGACATGGAAGTGACTTAACTTCTAGATGATGCTCTAGGAATCCCCCAAATCTCTGTGGTAAAAACCACAGAGTTTGGAGGGATTCGTAGAACAAAACCTGAAAGATACATCATTTCTGGTCCGATGCTATATCCTGCTCTTTACTCCCATTGTGAACATTGGCAGCGGTGGGAATACAAGTGAGGGCAGCGAAGGACTGCCTTCTGGGTTTTTTTTCTATTATCTATGCCCCCACCCCACCCCCTAGGCTATTTACTTTTACTCTCTTGGCATTTCTACTATTCTCTCCCTTAATTTTTATATATTCTTATTCTCCTCAGTTCTGCTTCATCTCTGAGAGCTTCTTACAGCAGTGATGTACAATACAATGGAACAACTAATGGTAGGATTGTCAGGCCATAGCCAGAAACCTGTGGGACAAAATGCAGGGGGTGGGGTCTGGCACACTGCTACACTTATGCCACTCCCAGTAAAAACCAGAAGTGACATGTTGGACACTCTAGCATTTTGCAAAAACTCCATGAATCATAAAAGTTTTTGCAAAATGCTAGAGTGTCCACCACGTCACTTCCAGTTTATACCAGAAGTGATGTAGGCGTGCCAGTGAGATTTCAGCAACTGTAACACTTGATGACACATTCAGTTCTGTACAAGTATCTCATTTGCCATTGCCATGAAATGTTGGATGAAAGGATCTTTGCATTTCTAGAACAGATGGATATGTGTGTGTGTGTGGGGGAGATTACTTTTCCGTAGGTTTAAAAGAAATCTCGGTGAAGTTTTTCAAAGGCTAGGGAGAAATCAAAGCTAAAGACCTCCTGTCCAGGACTTAATTTGACAGACCTGAATATCAAACTGCTGACCCCTGCCCCTTGATCTTTGTAGTTTGTAATGAGCCTGTACTTCCAAACAGCTGTGAGTGATTATGTACACACAAAGCATGTTGTAAGAGAATGTCAGATAGGCAGTAGGAAGGCATTTCTTTTTTGACTAACCAGATGCACTTTTGCTCCTACTACAAGGAGGAGGGAAAATCCTCTACATATTTAACTGCTTTATCTGATGCTCTGAGGTTGTATTTAACCTTGTTGTGTTTAAGTGGCCAGCATGCACTCCTTATCTGATCCCAGAAATGACTGAGTGTCTCTGGAAGTGCCTTGATAAAGAAGACCAAAGAGTTTTACTGTTGAGAGAAAATGACAACTAGCTCTGGAGGGATAGTGTCACCTTTTGCTATCTTTATCAAAACTCTCATGAAAGTGATAGATTTCCCCTCATTTATTTCAACACTCCATGTGATTTCCATGCCTGCATGCAATACAGTTATGCAAAGGTAATGTTAAATGGCTCTGGTAGCATCTGCCTCTGTTCACTCTTTTCCGTTTTGTATCTTCTCCCTTAATGTTTCCTTAATGTTAGCATTTGGAAATCTCACCCTCTCTCTGTTTCTTTATTGAAAGAATGAAAGGGCCGGGCTACATATCATATGTACACCACTGGGGCTTATCAAAGGAGGGAGGCATTTTGCATGGGCCTCAAGGTCAAAGGGTCAAACAAAATTTAAATCATTGTTAATTTTTTGGCATCTGATAAGTTTTATAACTTGTTTCTGTGCATATCATGTGTCATATTTTATATATATATTATGTATATATATGTAATGGCTAGATGTGCAGTCCAATTGGACTGAGAGCCAGCTTGATGTAATGGTTAAGAGTGGTGGACTCTAAGCTGGAGAACTGGGTTGGATTCCCGACTCCTCCACATGATGCCAGCTGGGTGACCTTGTGCCAGTCACAGTTCTCTCAGAGCTCTCTCAGCCCCACCTACCTCACAGGGTGTCTGTTGTGGAAAGAAGAAGGGAAGGCAATTGTAAGCCATTAGTTGTAGATTTTCCAGGCCGTATGGCCGTGGTCTTGGCATTGTAGGACCTGGCAGTCTCAGAGGTATATCACAGAAAGATGGAGTACTCTCTGTGCCAAGGTGAGAAGAAAAATGGTAGGCAGGTAATTTATGTCTACTCAGGAAGGTGGGGTAGGGCTGAGTCATTATCTTGTAGGAGTTCTCCAGGCTGTGACATGCTAATGGAGAAGCTTTCCTAAGGAGGTTCTTTTGCATGTGGATTGGCTGTTGAAATTCTAATCTTATCTGTAGTGCTATTGTAAGATGTAGAGCATTTTGTGTTTTTTTGGACAGGAAACATGCCCTATTTATTTTTAAACTCTCTTCTTTCCTGTTGAAATTGTGTTTATGTTTATTAATTTCAATGGCTTCCCTGTGTAATCTGGCATGGTAATTGGATGTGTTGTCCAGCCTTTCAGTGTCTTGGAATAAAATATTGTGTTCTGTTTGAGTTAGGCTATCTTTAGCCACTGCTGATTTTTCAGGTTGGCTCAATCTGCAGTGTCTTTCATGTTCTTTTATTCATGTCTGAATGCTGTGCTGTGTGGTCCCGATGTAAACCTGTCCACAACTGCATGGTATGCGGTATACTCCTGCAGAAGTGAGGGGGGTTAGGGTCCAGCTCATAGTGGCCTAGGCAGGCAGCTACTCAACAGGTGGCCTTCTCTTCCCTGCCACCTCGGCTGGTAGGCTGAGATGCATCTTGGGAAATGTGGCCCTCAGAGTGTCCACCATCTTAATTTTGGCAGCTGCAAAGTAAGTGGAATTAGGATGAGGGAAGGGTGTGCGTGTTCTTCTGACCCAGATACACAGGCTGATCCAGAGGATAATTTGGGAATGTAATGCTTACCATTGTGCTTGAATGTTGAAGCTCATACTGTTGAACACCACAAAAAGAACTCTGGCATCATCTCTGAAAGCAGCTGGCTCAGAGAAGTGTTAAGCACTCACTTCTGTGCCCTCTGCCCCCTTCCTTGATTTTCTAAAGCTAATTGATTTAACTAGCCCAGTACTGTTTATGCTAACTGGCAAAAGCTCTTCAAGAAGGCATCTTTCTCAACCGTGCTTTAGATGAGTGGTCTAAAACACTCTGCTGTGTTGAGATTCCAAAATGGCACCCACCCATGGGCACCAGTGGGTTTCCTAACATCTCATTTTCTTTACCCTCCAATGTCAATGGCTAGTCCCAGCTTTTCTCATTATGACCTGGAAGTAATGTCATCACTTTGGGTGACACTCTAGCATTCACCCCAAGCTCTTTTGTTTAACCATAGAGTTTGGGGTGAATGCTAGAACATTGCTTGACACCATGACATCATTTCCACGTCACATTGACAGTGATGTCATGGCACTGGAGTCTGACTGGTGGCCTCCTCATTTCCCTCAATATTTTCCCCCTGACACAGCCGATAGAGGGCAGGAAGTCTCCTGCTTCCCTTTTCTCCCTAGTACAGACATTGGACTGAATGCACAGATGTCAAGCAAGGGCAGTGGGTATGAGCCTGCTCCTCTCCCTTTAGTGAATGTGCATATGAACAACTGAAGAGAGCTTAGATGGGGTAGCAAACCTGCATCTAGAATACACTAGTTGGGCCTCATGTGACTAACTGCTCCTCCATCTATAAAATTCCCTGCACTGTGGTTGCATTCAGACGAGCACTTCAATCCAGTGTTGCCCACTTCTAATTGAGCCAGATTATTTTGTGACAGAGAATCCTGATCAAACTCACACCTTTTAACATGCCTCAGAATGCTTTTGAGTGATCAGATGGCAGCAGGCAGGAATCAACCTGTCGGCCATTTTTTAAAAAGTGTGTCCTTAGAGCAAGCCCACAAACACTGATGAGACTTCTGGGATATGTAGTTCATGGGGCTGTCCACCATTTTTTTTTTAAAGTGTGTCCTCTGAGCATACATGCAAGCACTTATTAGCCTGCTGGGATATGGAGCTCACTGCCATCCTCCCTCTAATATGTTCAATTTAACCCTTCCCCAAAGCTCAGAAAAAGGCTGTAGAACGGAGGCATCTTTCTTTGAGAGTTTTAAAAAAGAAAAAGAAAAAGTTTTGAGCAGCCCCTGTGTTTGGGGGGGGGAGAAAGGTCTGTATATGCACTTATGCACTCTTTGCCAACTAGTAAAACAAAATGGCAGCCAGAGAAAAAGAGACCAGTCAGACCTGCCTGACAGTTTGGATATGCAAGAGCCATCGGACAACAGGAAATCCATTTTGGAACAAGCTCAGTCCAACAGAACCAGACTTCCTCAGGTTTCAAAGAAACACGCAGCAAGGGGGAGGGAACGGGACTCAGACGACTGGGACACGATAGACAGATGCTGCTGTCTGATCATGCTCTTTAAATCCGTTAGGGAGCAGGAATGGCAGCGGATCTAACTGCCTGTCTGAATGCAGCCTCAGAAAATCAAAATCTAAACTTTGCAAATCCCTCTTGAAGTTTGTTTTCTGTAGTTAGGAATGTCATTTCCTGGGAGGAACATACTGACATGAACCCACATCCGCCATTTAAAGTGCTGCTGTGTAGGAACAGTATTACCATCCTGTAAGGGCCGCCAATTACAATGACATCTCCAATCCATTAAATGGCAATTTACAGGCATGTTTTCTTCCCCGTGCCCATCAGTACAAAAATCTGTGCATAGGGCAGGGTCGAGAATCTAGCAGGCCCTCTTCTCTCGTTAGATTATTCTGTTCTCATCAGCGATGAAGAGCGCGGGAGACGTGCACGCTGATTTACCGATGTGCCGATGGAACCATTCAGGCACTGTGCTGTGTCATTTTTCACTGCCTCCTTATCAAGGTGGTTCAGCTGTGCCCAAACCGGGCCCTGTAATTGCCTGAGTTGCTGGTGGCAAAGTTACATCAATGTCAGGCACTAAATGACTTTTGACTGCCTCTTGTCAGTGGAGGCGCCGAATGGGGACCAAATGGGGCTTTTATGCAGCGGCCCTGCCTTCATTCCAGACTTGAAAAAGATGTAACTAGAAAGGGAATGGAGCAAGTAGCTTTGGTCTTGATTGGCGAAAGAGGATAAAGAAAGACAAGGGGAGGAATAGCGCCTCTTCCATATTGGGAGGGGGATCCCTTTTTTCCTCCCGACTGGGCTAATTGTTACAAATTGTCTCTGCTTACCAAGTCAAATACCAGCCCATCAGCAATGGATGGCATCCCACCAGGAACTGGATTAATATCCCTTTTTCACTGCCGGCTTGGGACTGAAAAAGTGGGAACCTGGCTACATCACGTGGCGCTGGGACCTGAGTTCAGCTTTCTGGATAATAAGCTATGGCCTATAGAGTGTTTTGTTTTTTTTTAAAGGAGAAATGCTTTGTAGTCTTACCATCTTCATCCTCACCAGTGTTCCCTCTAAGCTGAGTTAGTGTGAGCTAGCTCACAGTTTTTTAGCCTCCGGCTCACACATTTTTGTCGCAGCTCAGGAAGAATGGCTCCAGAGCAAACTGATTTAGCAGTGACCAAATTGCTCGCTCACAACTTTAATGCCAGTAGCTCAAAAATTAGAATTTTTGCTCACAAAACTCCACAGCTTAGAGGGAACATTGATCCTCACTGGTCTTGCCCGCTGTTGTCCCCATTTTGCAGACAGAAATTTCATTTTTTTCCCCCTGGAAGTGCTGGAAGAGTTGTCATAGTCTAGCGTTTACACACAGGCCCTTCTCTCCTTCTTTTATTCCTTCCCTAACGGTCAGGCTGAAGGAAACCTTTGAGCCTGAGTCTGGGCTGGGTTCCTCCAAACTGACTCTTAATCATCTAATGGTCGAAACATGGCCTGCAGGAAATTGAGTTCCTAGGTGCACTGGAGCCCAGTTTGGGTTGGGTGGCACTGTCATTTTCCTGACCCTTAAAGACCCTGGTGGGTACCCCCCCGAATTTGGGGGCAGAAAAGGTTCACACCATGGAGTCTTTGTGTGGTTGGATACACACTACCTCTACCACTGTCCCACAGTACCAGTCTAAATTGCAGTTGGGTTTGCCAGCTGTGCATAAGGAGGGAGAATATGCTGCATGTTCCATACACGGTGCTTGTCATAATCCCCTCTGACCCACTCAGTGACACGGCTCAGAATCCCTAGGAGAGGGGCCGAGGTCAGTGACTGATGAACACCAGAAGGACCGGGAAGGGCCCAACACTGCAGAGCCACCTGCTGACAATGTCCTGTCAGAGTGAGTGTGCAAGGAAAATCTCACCTTCGGACCCCAAGATAGTAACCAGGCGTCTGCCAGGCAGGACTTGAGCCTGGCCCTGTAGCTCCCCAGGACCCTCCCTCAGTACACAGCAGGGTTGCCAATCCACAATTCGGGGGCCGGGGATCCCCTGGTTTGGAGGCCCTCCTCCCGCTTCAGGGTTATCAGAAAGTGGGGGGAATGTCCCCATAGGATATAATGGAGATTTGATCGGTGGGTATCTGGAGTTTGGGGGGGGGGCTGTTTTTTGAGACAGAGGCACCAAATCTTCAGCATAGCATCTGATGCCTCTCCTAAAAAAAAAAAAAAAAAAGTTTGGACCATGGGTCCAATTCTATAAGCCCCAAAACAAGGTGCCCCATCCTCCATTATTTCCAATGGAGGGAAGGCATCTAAAAAGAACACAGCCCCTTTAAACGTAACGGCCAGAACTCCCTTTGGAGTTCAGTCATGCTTCTTCCCTCTCCTCTCCTGGAGGCTCCCGGAAAGTCCCCCACCGTCTTGTCAGCCTCACCTGGCAACCCTAGCCCACAGGAACATCGGTGGCTGAAGGCCCAGGCTGAATCGGCAGAGAGGAGGTGAAGTGCCAGGCTGGCTGCATGCAGTGCACAGCTAGAGCAGTGCACTGTGGGTGATTTAGGGTTGCCAACCTTCCGGTGGGGCCAGGGAATCTCCTGGGATGACGCCTGATCTCCAGCTAATAAAGATCAGTTCTCTTGGAGAAAATGGCCACTTTGGAAGGTGGAATCTCTGGCATTCTGACCCTGCTGAGGCCCCTCCCCTCCTCAAACCCTACCCTCCAAGCTCCACCCACCAAGCTCCACCCATCAAATCTCCAGGAATTCGCCAACCTAGAGCTGGCAGCCATAGGGGTGATTTGGCACAGAGCCGCCTCAGGAACTCCACCAGCTGTCGGCTAAGCAGGTGGGCCCAGTTACCTCCCAGCCTACTTAAGGCGGGGCCTCGGAAGACAGCCCTTCCCAACTAGATCCAACTCCAGACTGTGCCCACTCCAGGTGTTGCTCAGACCCTGCTCAGCAGTCATCCACAGGGCAAATCATGTCTCTTGAGGAGACCAGAACAGAGCCTCATCATGTTGGGCCTTATGTGCATTTCATGAAACATGAAATTGAGCGAACTCTGGAGGATGACGGAAGACCGGAGGACCTGGCATGATGTGGTCCATGGGGTTGCAAAGAGTCGGACATGACTGTGCAACTGAACAACAACAAAATGTGATGCACGGCTCCCTTCCCTCTATTGCCAGCCTTGGATAAGGGGCATTAAGTAGATCAAGAAGTGGTGGCTAGATGAACCCTATTTTTTTTCCCCTGTAATGACCATTTTTTAAAAAAAAAATTAAAGAGATGCTGGAACTCCCAAGAGGGAAGTGAAGTTTTCAATCGGTATACTGAAAATTCATGAGCTTTTAAAATTTTAAAAATAATTTTGTTGAAGAGGTTCCGGAACTCCCTTCTGGCATGTTCCCCTAGACAAAAAAAAACCCTGATAATGACTATTTTTGTGTGTGTGTGTATTCTCAATGATGGCTTCCCTCTGAGCTTGTGTCAAGGATATAGGCTAGCCAAGAAAAGTAGTAAATATTGAAGTCTTGGTAACAAAAGTAAAAAAAAACAACCCTTCATTAAAAAAGTTTGTACAGTCCGAAGAAATTGAAATTACTCCCAATTAGTTATTTCTGCAAAGTCACCAGCCCATTGGTGAAATGCATTCCGGCTTTTGAGATGCCCAGAAGTGTTTAAAAAGAAAGAAAGAAAGGAGAATGGGCAAATGAGTGTGCTCCGACTTATTGTATCTGCCGTGTGTGATGGCTGCCCACAAGAATATGGCCGACTCTTGCTAGCGCTGCACAGACTTCGTCATGCAGACTGACAGCAGAGCGGGAGAAATGGAAGAGGCTTCCTTGTGGTAATTGGTAGCTTTTTGGAACGAGGAAGCGTGTTCTTCCTGCTGGGCTGACGGCTGCTGGAATGGATTCAGGAGGACAACGCGGCCCTTCCTGCTGCCCTTCAGTTGTCAGAACAGACTTGCGAAGACATTTCCTTGTTGTTTATTGGGACGTGGGGATGTGCGGTTAGTCACGGCTTCTTTCATGAAGATAGGTCCAGGTAGTCAGCCGTGCTTGTCTGAAAGCAGCAGACCAACTCTAAATTTGGCTTTTGGCTTTTGAGATGCCCGTTTGGTGTAGTGGTTAAATGTGCAGACTCTAATCTGGGAGAACTGGGTTTGATTCCCTACTCCTCCACTTGCACCTGCTGATGTGACCTTGGGTCCGTCACAAGCTCTGGCACAGCTGTTCTCTCAAGGACAGTTTTTGTCAGAAGTTCTCTCAGCCCCACCTACCTCACAGGGTGTCTGTTGTGGGGAGGGAAAGGGAAAGGAGTCTGTAAGCCGCTCCGAGATCAGCCAGTATCATCATGCCCCTGTATAAATCATTGGTGCGACCTCATTTGGAATACTGTGTACAGTTCTGGTCACCACATCTCAAAAAGGATATTATAGCACTGGAAAAAGTGCAGAGAAGGGCAACTAGAATGATAAAAGGGTTGGAACACCTTCCCTATGAAGAAAGGTTAAAATGCTTGGGGCTCTTTAGCTTGGAGAAACGACGGCTGAGGGGTGACATGATCGAGGTTTATAAGATTATGAATGGGATTGAGCAGGTTGAGAAAGAAGTACTTTTCTCCCTTTCTCACAATACAAGAACTCGTGGGCACTCTATGAAATTGCTGAGCAGTCGGGTTAGAACAGATAAAAGGAAATACTTCTTCACCCAAAGAGTGATTAACATATGGAATTCACTGCCACAGGAGGTCGTGGCAGCTGCAAGCATGGACAGTTTCAAGAGGGAATTAGATAAACATATGGAGCAGAAGTCCATCAGTAGCTATTAGCCACAGGGTATAGATGGGAACTCTCAGTCTGGGGCAGGTGATGCACTCTATTCTTGGTGCTGGAGGGGGCAGCAGTGGGAGGGCTTCTGGTGCCCTGGCCCCACTGCTGGACCTCCTGATGGCACCTGGTATATTTTGGCCGCTGTGTGACAGAGTGTTGGACTAGATGGGCCATTGGCCTGATTCAACATTGGCTTCTCTTATGTTCTTATGTTCTTATGAGATGCCTTTGGGCAGTGAAGGGCGGGGTATAAATCCAAACTCTTCTCTTCTCTTCTTCTTTCATGTTTCTCAAAAAGTGTTTAGTGGTTCCAGCGATAGAATAAAGATTGTGAGTTTGCCAACAGTTCGCAGATGAAAACGGGGAGACTTTTTTCCTTGTGTTTTTAACACCCTTATAATGGTGACATTGTATGTACTGTATTCATTTTAAAAACCAGCTAACTGGCCTTCATCATATCTTGTGGCAGCAAATCCCATAAGTTAGTTAAATGTTATGTGAAGATGTTAGGGTTGTCAGGCACAACCTGGCAACTGGTGGGAGGCAAGGGGGGTGGGGATATTGGGGGGCACCATCAGAAATGGTGTGATTCCACTTCTGGGGGGAAATCTGCAAGTGATGTCACACCTCTCTAGGAATTGCCAGAAACTCTATAGTAAAACCATAGTGTTTCCAGCAGCTCTTAGAATGGATGGATGTCACCTCCAGGTTTTCTCTGGAAGCGATGTCACACTATTGCTTACAAGATTTTTTAATTATTATTTTCACAAGGGTGGTTATAGGACACAGGAGCCAGGGTGGGTGGTCCCCTGGCATCATAATGGTGGCCCTAGAAAAAGTGAATTTTTTTTTGTCAGGGCTCTTGAAGGGTAGTAGCCCATCAATTTCCACTACTTTGGGAGAGGGTGATAAAAGTCTTATTTATCTACTTCCTCTGGATGATGCATAATTTTAGGAGATCTCTAGCATGTCTCCCCTTAGTTGCCATTTTTTTTTCTTCTGAATTGAGAACCCCCAAACTCTTTAGCCTTTCCCCATAGGAAAGGTGTTCCAGGAGGGTGGAGCTTCGGCATTTCAGAAATGTCCACGGCTTCTCACAGCAGCGAGAGACGTGTGCCATGAATCAGGGACAGGAGAAGGCACGATGGTGCGTGCCTTCCATGGCGCCCTTGTTGATGGGTGCCAAGCCAGGGAGCTCTTAGGAAAGCCCTTTCCCCAGCTTGTAGCCTGTGTAGGAGGACTTCTCCCTGTTCCGATGGTCCGTCTCTGATTCCCAGCAATGGCATAGAAACGACCGCTCCAGCAAGTGATCTGGAAGTTCAGTGGATTTATCTCTATTGTGCGAGATCTGTTGGATCTACATCAAGCGAGATCCCAGGGAGACCTGCTGGATCGACTGACTAATGAGTGAGTTATGTTGAAGTGAGACATCAATCAGCGTACTGCAAAGTCCCCACGGTAGAAGAGGGAGACGGGAGGGGACGCCCTACCCCCCCCAAAAAAAGCGATTTATCAAAGCGTTAAGGGGGAAACTAAGCAGATCAACGAATGGATTACAACAGGGGAATTTCCAAGGGATTTTAAATGCTTAAACAGACTTTGACTTCGTAGCGGTTAAAGTAAACATCCTTCCAACATGGAGACTGTGGCGTAGGAAGAAAATGAAACCACGTCTTCTTCAGGAAGAGCTCGAACGAAGAAGCGTATCGTATGATCTAGCTGGTCTGGGTCAGGTGGTTTAGCCAGCCTTAGAGACTCTTCCTGCTTTATCGGAGTGAACTTTTTTCGCCCTCTCCTGGCCCTCAGAAGGCATTGGATTTAAAGAGACAGTGTTACTACCAGAAAAGCCTTTACTTATGGAATGTCTCTAAAGAAGATGGATTATAATTGGACAGGCAGGTTGGTTAAAAAGCGATTTATCTTTAAGCGAAGGATTGGACTTGGACTAATCCAAAACATAACCGCCCTGCCAAAATGAAGTGATGGACTCTTTAGACTACAGACAAGCATGTAACAGCTGTAACAAGGACTTAAAAAGTGCTGAGAGCCAGAAGATCAGAGGAAAGACACTACAAGAAACAAAGTGGACTGTCTTTAATTGTAGAAGAAGTGGAATTTGAACTTTGAGAGTTTGGAGGGGGAGGATAAACATATTTTGTGAAGCCATAGTCAGCAGGTGTCTGTTGATGGGAAATAAGGATGGAAATTTTCATTGTTGTACCAGCTAAGCGGATCTTGATGATTAGAGAACTAATATTGAATATTCCTCATGTCAAAAAATTTTCTAAGAGAAAATAGCTTTAGTTAAAAACATTGTATAACTTCCAGACCTTGGGTTTTTAGTTAGATTGTCTTTGCTTTATCCTATAGTTTGTAGTGTCCCCTTCCTATTTTTCTGTTGTAGTTTATAGAAAATAAATTTTAAAAATCCCCTATGGGGGGCCAAAAAAAAAAAAAAAAAGGAAAGGTGTTCCAAACCCTTGATCTTTTTGGATTGCCTGAGTCTGCACTCTTTCTAGCTCGACGATATCTCCCCAAAAGGGCAAGCATAAGGTTTGAAGTTTTGCTTCGGACCAGCGCTGGAAAACAGGGACAGCTGGAGTCTGTGATGTACAGCTTTCCCAAATGTCACCTGGACAGAAATACGGCATGTGTTCATATTTCCTTGTGATTTCATTTAATCCGCTCTAGCCTCTGCCATTTAAAATTTTTACAAACACCTTGCAAGGCATCGTAAACGTAGATCCCATATTTCAGATTTTTTTTAAAGGACTTTATCTCAGTCAACCACTTGTATGGGGAGGGAAAGAACCCAGGGGAAAAAAAATCTAGTCGTTACCTTTGTGCAGTTCAGTATAATGTCATTGAATACTGCATTCAGCCTTGCCTTCTGTCCTGATAAAAAGGGCTTGTATAATTTCCATGCAAAATTTGAAAGAGAGGCCAGGTGGCCATTTCACATTTTTAGGGAGGGCAAAGAGGTTTTTTGGGGTGTGGGGGAGAGACATTCATAGCAAGGGTGAAAAGCCTGCAGTAGGATGTGTTCAAGATTAAATTGACAATAAAAAAAAGAGTTTGTGGTTGTATTTCATACCTCGTAACCAATAACTAGATTTATAGGTGATCCTGAAGAGTAGTAGCCTGAAACATGTGAGACTGGCTTCCTCTCCTCTCCTCCCAAGAAAGGCATGCTGGGAAAACACTGTCCCACGTGAGCTGCCTGGCGCAATCTCTGTTTGCCCTCCCAACCATTTCCTAATGTTGACAGGAACACTATTCATTGTTCCCCCCTGCATATTGTTTATTCCATTAATTTAAAAAGCAGGTTTTGGAACGGATGAGGGCAGGGCTCTTTTTGTAGCAGGAACACCTTTACATATTAGGCGACACACCCCCTAATGTAGCCAATCCTCCAAGAGTTTACAGTAGCCCCTGTAAATGTTATGTAAGCTCTGTAAGCTCTTGGAGGACTGGTTGTATTAGGGGTGTGTCACCTAATATGCAAAGGAGTTCCTGCTACAAAAAGAGCCCTAGATGAGGGCTAGCAAGCTAGGTTTGCCAGGTCCTCTTCATTTGCTGGTGGGGGGTGGGAGAGAAGTCTCTGGGTGTGCGGAGGCGGGGCAACATCACTGCATGCAACATCACCCGCATGGTGATGTCACACAGAACTGACGTCATCTCTCCGGGGATGTCGTGCGGTGATGCTCAGGTATATTGGACAAAACTCTATGTTTACCATAGAATTTTGCTCAAAATGCCAGAGCACTGGCACGTGACATCCCCGGTGCAATGTTTTCACTTCTTTGTGACATCATCACACCAGGGACATTGCACTAGGTGGCAGCTGTTGGGAGCAGGGCTTCCCCCCACCAGCCAGCTCCCACATGGGGGCTGGCAACCGCATAGCAAGCTGAATTTGAATCTTGACAAAACAGAGGCCCTCTTGGTGAGTTATCCCCCTGTTCTGGATTGGGCTGCAGTGCCTCTAAAGGAGCAGGTTTGTACCTTGTGGGTGCTCCTGGGTCTGGGCCTCTTGTTGGAGGTGACCGGGGACCCCTTCACAAACTTCGGCCAGCTACAGCCCTTCCTGGGCAGAAAAGTTCTTGACACGGTGGTGCATGCTATGGTCGTATCTAGATTAGATTACTGCAATGTGATCTATGTGGGATTGCCCTTGAAAACTGTTTGGAAGCTACAGTTGGTACAGAATGCTACGGCCAGAGTGTTAACAGGAGTGTGTCATACGGACCATATCACTTCAGTCTTGTTCCACTGTCTTGTACGCTGGCTTCCGGTTTGGTTCTGGGCTCAATTCAAGGTGCTGGTATTGACCTTTAAAGCCCTGTACAGCCTGGGATCCACATACCCTGAGGACTGCCTTCTCCCATACCCAGTCATCTGGAGTGTATCCTGGAGGGTTGTTTTTTTCTTTGGTCATTTACTGGGCATGGAACAGGGATCACTGGGGGTGTGGTGGGTATTTGTGAATTTCCTGCATCGTGCAGGGGGTTGGACTAGATGACCCCGGAGGTCCCTTCCAACCCTATGATTCTATGATCTTCAGAGGCCCCGCTTCGGTTGCTGCCACCATCTAAGGCTAGATGGGTGGTCAACCCCCCCCCCCGCAAAAAAAAAAAGTTTATTGGTTGTGGCAGCAAAACTTTGGAACTCTCTCCCCAGGGAGATTTGCCTCTATCAGTATCTTTTGCCAGCAGGTGAGACTTTCTTCAGTTTGTCATACTCGCAGTAATGGTCCCTGGCACTGCTCCCTGGTCCTGGTGTTGTTTGTTATGTGTTCTTATTGAATTGTTTTATAATTTTAAATGTGTTTTTAATTTTCAGATGGTTTAATGTTTTGTTTGTTTTTTTAATGTTGGCCTCCTTGTGGACCCTGATTAGGCGGAATGGTGGCACAAAAAAGAAAGGAAGGAAGGAAGGAAGGAAGGAGAGGATGGAGGGAGGGAGGGAGGGAGGGAGGGAGGGAGGGAAGGAAGGAAGGAAGGAAGGAAGGAAGGAAGGAAGGAAGGAAGGAAGGAAGGAAGGAAGGAAGGAAGGAACCTCCTTTCCACAATGGCCAAGGCAGCTTATAAAAATATAACTGCCCACAGTTAAAAACTTATTTGAAATACGTAAAATAACATATGTTCCTAGTTGTATTCTCAGAGTTTCTGGACAGCTGTTCCCATTTCTATTTCAGAAATTGTATGATGTGTGAAAATTCCTGCAGTGAGCTGAAAACAAATTGTGTCAGTAGGAACTTCGGGCATGGAATCTCCTGGTGGTCCATTAAAAATAAATACCTTTCAGGTTTTCAAAGCTGTGCGTCCTATAAAGAGGACTGGTGGAACACTGACCGCATTTCTTTCATGATCATTCTGGCCTATCATCCTGGGTAACTCTTTCTTACGCTTATATATATTACCCAATGATTTATTACCACTTTGTAAGCTGTCTCAGTTGAAAAAATATATATTTGAGGTGTTCAGGTAATGTGGTCATCGGATCGTAGACTCACAGAGTTGGAAGGGACCTCCAGGGTCACCTAGTCGAGTGATGGCACATTCACACATGGGCACCATCATCCGTCTTCTGTTGATGGGCGTGCCTGTCCCAGCTTAGCTTGATGTTCCCGTCCCTCCCACCCCACTCCCTAACATGGAGAGAATGTACTTGTAGCATGGCTAGGATTGCACTGTTAACTGAGGACAGTTAACTGAGGACCTCAACTTGTACCATAGAATCTATGGCAGAAAGGCAATGGACAAAAAAATATCTGTGGAGTTGTGATTAGCCCGACCCACTGGGAACGAGAAGACGAGACTGGATTTATACCCCGCCCTTCACACTTACAAACTCCTTTCCCTTCCCCTCCCCACAACGGACGCCCTGTGAGGTAGGTGGGGCTGAGAGAGCTCTGACAGAAACTGCTCTTTTCAAGAACGCCTCCGACAGAACTGTGGCTAGCCCAAGGTCATCCAGCAGCTGTGAGTGGAGGAGTGGGGAATCAAACCCGGCTCACCCAGATTAGCGTCCGTGCGTTTAACCACTACACCAAGCTTGCCCTAGACCATAGCCAGAAATTTTGGATGGGGAGGGGCAAAATTTTTGTTAAGGGGGCCGCTTAGCATGGTGGAGAGCAGCCCGTTTGGAGACTAGCAGCACCTTGGAGACCCCGAGGAGCTGCCAAGAGTCCGAGCGCCCTTGGCCAGACACTGCAGAGCCATGGGCAGGTGGCTTTACTGGGAGCCATTTGCGCCTCCTTCTCAGGGGCCTGGCCAGCGTCCCATCCTGCTGGGTGCCCTTGGGTGTTGCAACCTGGGTGGTGCCCCCCTCCCACGAGCTGCCTTGCCTATTGAGGCACTTCTGTGCAAAGGATCATTGGTTTTGCACTTGAGCAAAGCCACTCACCTGCATTGGGAAACTTGCAGAGGGAGGCGACGTGAAACGAAAGCGCCAAAGCAGCACTTCCGCAGGCAGAGCCTCCTTCTCGCACCCCTGCCTCCTGCCTGCTAGATCCGCTGCTCCCTGCTCTCCCCTGCCGCAGCTTCTTGCTTGGAACCCAGGTGGAGAACCCGCCCTGCGTGGCATAGCAAAATGGTCTGGCATACCACTCCTCGGTAGCTGTGCCAGGAGTAGCCTGCACCTGATCTAGTCCATCTGCCAGAGTCCGGTGGCTCCCAAGATTTCATTTTAAAAAGCAAGGAAGTTTCTAGTTCTTACTGTTTTGTGGGTAAGCTTTAAACAATGGAATCAACTCTCGCATAAGACTTTGAGACTGAAGAACAGGATTTCATGCAGCAGGAATATTCACACATGCTTTGCCACTTCTTTTCCTCCCCCCCCCCATGATCTTCCATAAGGATTTGGATCTTTCAGTCTCTTTTGTGTTGCCAGCTGCAATAGGTTCAAAGCTGTACCGGCTCTGCACGTTCTCCGAGATGACCTTCTCAAACAAAGTAAACTGTGAGAAGGAGCCAAGTAGCTCAAGGTATCCTCACCACGACTCTCTCCCTGGGTGCTTGGCTTTGACCCTGTCTCCCCACCCCAGTCGGATGGTGGTTTTGCATTCAATTTTGTTCTTTGAGATAAGGCTGTGGTCACACATCATTTTGATCGGGTTTCACCGCTGTTCCCTCTCGCATTTAAAATTGCTCATCAGACGCCCACATCCGTCTCCCGCACCGAAGCAGGCTAACTCGCACAATCCTCCTGGTTCCTTAGCGAGTTTTCCGACACTGGGAAAATCAACTACTTTCTGGGTACTTGTGCTTTGAATCTGCGATTTGTCTATCTGGACAGCCATCTCTCGCAATGATTGTGATTAGGTCATCTGGACGTCCTTCTTCCAGTAGTTGTTTTTTTTTTCCAACTTTCACCATTGTGTGCATGCATGTGCAAAGAATTTTTTTTAAAAAAAAATTGTGCTGTGCCACCACTTGGACAGCGTGGCTATCTGGACAGTGCCTGGGGCATTGTCACGCAAAGCAAGCGGTTGAGCAAGGGATGTGTGATCATCTGAACCCGCTTAAAAATATCCCCGATCAAATCTACAGCGGGAACAAATCATGGTACACTTGCCGTGTGCCCACTCTCTTGTAAAGCTCCCTCTTTCCTTCTTCCCTTCTTCCCTTCTTCCCTCCTTCCTTCCTTCCCTCCTTCTTTCTTTCTTCCCTCCTTCCTTCTTCCGTCCTTCTTCCGTCCTTCCTTCTTCCTTCCTTCCTTCCTTCCTTCCTTCCTTCCTCCCTCCCTCCCTCCCTCCCTCCCTCCCTTTCTTTCTTTCTTTCTTTCTTTCTTTCTTTCTTTCTTTCTTTCTTTCTTTCTTTCTTTCTTTCTTTCTCTCTCTCTCTCTCTCTCTCTCTCTTTTTCTTTCTTTCTTTCTTTCTTTCTTTCTTTCTTTCTCTTTCTTTCTTTCTCTCTCTCTTTCTCTCTCTCTTTCTCTCTCTCTTTCTCTCTCTCTTTCTCTCTTTCTCTCTCTCTCTCTTTCTCTCTCTCTCTTTCTTTCTTTCTTTCTTTCTTTCTTTCTTTCTTTCTTTCTTTCTTTCTTTCTTTCTTTCTTTCTTTCTTTCTTTCTTTCTTTCTTTCTTTCTTTCTTTCTTTCTTTCTTTCTACAGTAACCTTTAGATCCATAACATCTCAGTGTGATTTCAGTATTGGATGCTTGAAATGTTCCCCTGCTGGTTTCTGAATGGTGTGTTTTTTAATGTCAGGTTTGTGGCCGTTTATTCTTTTGTGCAGGGACTGTCCTCTTTGTCCTATCCAGAGACCCAAAGGGCATTGTTGACACTTGATGCCATGTATTACACTGAAGGACAAGCAAGTAGGTGAGCCTAGGATGGTAGACAGCTGAAGTTGGCAGGTCCACCTGGCTCTGTGAGGTCCTGTAGTACTGTTGACCAAGTAAATATGGGAACAAAGTTGGAAACTAGGTGTTTGGTTTAGAATCTAGGGTTTGGTTCCTGGGCATCTGAGTTGAGGTGGTCTGGTGTTGGAGGCGGGGGGGGGGGACTCTCTGTAAGCCAGGAGAGCCTGCTGCCCAAGAACTGTAAACCTGTTGTGTTCTGTTGCTATTTTACTTCCTTACTTTGCTCCATTTTTAACATACCTTTCACTCCCGTGGGGTCCCCAAAGCAGCTTATATCACTCTTCTCTCCTCAGTTTTATCTTCAAAACAATCCTCTGAGGTAGGTTCGTCTTGAGAGCGTGTGTCTGGCTCAAGGTAACCTAGCAAGCTTTCATGGTAGAGTGGGAATTCGAACCTGGGTCTCCCAATCTAACCGCAGCACCACGCTGGCTCTCTTCTTGACTTGTAGTGGGCTGTTCTCTTGACTTGTAGTGGGCTGTTTCTGGGCACCGGTCTCGCTTTGTCCACCTGTTTCTATTATACTTCATTTGTTGGTTATTGTAATCCGAAGAGCGCTCGTTCACGTGGGCAAACCCCGTCGCTTTACATGTTTGCGAGAGCTGAAAGGAATGCTGTTTTAATAATTGCCAGCATTGAATATGAACAGCAGCGGCATGGACGAATAACCTATTTATAGCGTGCTGGAGAGGAAGTGAAATTGTAAATTCCTGTTTAGACTTTTTGTTTTAAATCCTTAACGGCACCCCAGAAAATGAATTCAAGCTGGTAAAATAATTGCTTCTTTCCGATGAAAGGAGGACAGGGCTGTTTACTTTTAAGCAATACGATGATGGCGGAAAAGTTAATAACAAGCTTTGCTGGGAGGGGGGCCGGGGGGGGGGAACGATGTATTAATCCCCGCCATCCAACTCCATTAAGATGAATTGCAAAATGAATTCAAGTAAGCTGTATTAAGGTAGTCAAGGGGAATCCTTGTGTGATGCTGAACAATACCCGTCGGGCTTTAGAATCTCGGAGCCCTTTAACTGACAGTTCCCTTCTTCACTGATGGCTGATAAAGGGGAGAGCGTTAAAGTTGCAAATAACAGGCTCTTCAGACGAAAGTGCTTGACGCTGAGGAGTATTATAACAGCAAGTGGCTGCCCCTTCCCCCTCCCTCCCCTGGAATGCTTTCAAACAAGCCCCGTAAGCATCTATTGAAACGATGTATTTTTCACCACTCATAAGGAGGTTCTTTATTTCAGGTAATTTCCCGTTAAACACCTCTGGCTTCCCATGGTGCGGCCCACACATTGATTGTATCAGTACTGGCAGGAGAGACCCTCAGGTTTCTGCTTCCAGCCTTGATGAAGAGCAGTTGCCGTTATTTGGGCTGTTGCCTTTTGCTGCCTGCCTCTCCTTTGTGGGTTGCTGTGATTCTGAATCCCTCATCCCAGTTTGGTGTCGTAAGAGCCAGTTTGGTGTAGTGGTTTAAGAGTGCAGATTCCCCCATTCGTCCACAATGCAGCTGCCGGTGTGACCTTGGGTCAGTTACGAGTTATTTCAGGGCCGTTCTCTCAAGGGCAGTTCTCGAAAGAGCTCTCTCAGCCCCGCCTACCTCACAGGGTGTCTGTGGTGGGGAGGGGGAGGGAAAGGAGATTGTAAGCCACTCGGAGACTCCTTTGGGTAGTGAAGGACGGGGTATAAATCCGGTCTCTTCTTTTTCTCTACTGTTTTGACATCCACATCTAGGGTTGCCAGCCTCCAGGTGGTGGCTGGAGATCTTCTGGGATTGCAACTGATCTCCAGGTGGCAGAGATGAGTTCACCTGGAGATTAGGGTGCCAGGTTCCCACTGGCCACCAGCAGGGGGCTGGGGGTAGGGCTGTCAGATCCAGGCTGGGAGACTCCTGGAGATTTGGGGGTGGAGCCTGGGGAGGACAGGGACCTCAGTGGGTTGCAGTGCCACAGAGCCCACCCTCCGAAGCATCCTTTTCCCTCCAGGGGAACTGATCTCTGTAGTCTGGGGATGAGCTGTAATTCCAGGGGATCCCCAGGCCCCACCTGGAGGCTGGCACCCCTATCCGAAGAAAATGGCTGCTTTGGAAGGTGGACTCTGTGGCATTATATCCCACTGGGGCCCCTCCCCATACCTCACCCTTCCGAGGTTCTACCACCCAGATCTCCAGGTATTTCCCAACTCAGAGCTGGCAACACTACCCAAATCCCTATTTTGGTTGTGTCTCCGCTGTGCAAAACTTACCCCCCGGGTCTTTATTTCTGTCTCGTTTTCTGTTTCCATGCTCTGGATTTTTATTTAGATGCTGATTGTGCGGTAATGTTTAAACGAGACAGCTTTGAGAGGTTTTACTTGTGCAACGTTTAGAAAGCCCAGAGTGAAAGCGGGATATAAATATGTATTGGGGTAGGGGGAAGCACTGCGTAGTTGCAGCTGATTTATAGCCAACCCTGGAGGGTGTTCCAGGCAAGAAACAAACAGAGGCAACCTTGACCTCTGAGGGCATCAATGGATGGCTCTTGAAGCTCATTGCATGGCCGTCTTACTGTACTTCTGTCTTGGCCAGACGGCGGGGTATGTGGTAGAAAGGGCTGGCAAAGTCTCAGCTGACTTACAGGTGACCCTGTAGGATTGTCAAGGCTTGCCATTTGCCTCTGTGTTGCCACCCTGGACTTCCTTGGTGGTCTCCCATCCAAATACTAACCAGAGCCCACCCTGTTGAAGTCCCAAGCTCTGCCAAGGTCAGGGTAGCCTGGGCCATACAGGAAGGGCATAATGACTGTCTGTGTTAGTCTTTAGGGATGGGGGAAGCTGACTGGGTGAAATAGTCCTCTCATTGGCTGGTCCCATACCAGTCCATGTATGTACCAGCCTGCACATTTGTAGCCTGTCCTTCCGTCAAGAAGCCCAGGGGCAGTGTTCATGGGTCTTCTCTACCCAGCCCCAATTTTATGGCCAGAGAGAGAGACAGAGACAGAGACTTGCCCAAGATCACCTATTGAGCTTCATGTCTAAGTGGAGGATATGAACTCTGATCTTCCAGGTTCTTGTCCTTTTTTGCCATGAGCAGAAGGTGACAAACACCACTGTGGGATTCTTTGTTTAAATAGGTTTGGCTAGAGAGCTGGTCTAGGATCTGAGACCCAGGTTCAAATCCTTGCTCAGCCGTGGCAGCTCCCCTGGTGCTGTTGGGTCAGTCGTGGACTCTCAGCCTAATCTACTCGACGGGGTTGTTTGGAGTTTAAAATGTCAGCCACTTTGGGGCCCAGTGGGGAGAAAAGTGTGGCCATAGATTAAAGAAATGCATTGGTTTAGCTCCTCTCTTCAGGAGGAGTCTGATTCTTCTGTCCGTGAGGAAAGAATCCAAATAAGGGCAGGGAATAGGGTTGCCATCCTCCAGGTGGTGGCTGGAGATCTGGAATTACAGCGGATCTCCGCTCAACAGAGATCAGTTCACCTAAACAAAAATGGCTGCTTCAGGAGGTGGGATCTATGGCATTGTACCCCATTGAAGTCCCTCCCCTCCCCAAGCCCCTCCTTCCTCAGGCTCCACCCCCAAAATCTCCAGGTATTTCCCAACCCAGAGATGGCAACCCTTTCAGGAAAGGACACACACAACTGTGAGTCTGCCATCTGACCTCACCACAGGTAGAATCCCAGGGCCAAGTATTCTGTGAACACCTCCAAAAAGTATGCATTTCTTGCAGCAGCAAATACTTTGGTTTTTCCCCCACATAATCCTGCTAAAGAAATGCAGGTAGTCTCTCCAAGCCTCAGATGCTGTTAATGAAATTTTCTCCCCATCTCCTTAATTAAGTATGCCAGATTTTCCTCCTTGATGGCTGCTGTATACTTTTAATAGCCCCCTGGCAGGGGAAAGACTTTGTCTTTTGTTTTCTGTAGTCTGTGGGTGCAGCAGGTGTTGAGCGAGGAGGAAGGAGTGAAAAATAATTGTATGATAGTAATAATTGCATGAACCGTTCCACCACGTACTGGCTGTCAGCTGTGCATCTGTTCTTTTTACAATGCTGGTGGAAAATTAGCAGGATTCTAGTCACACACGATATAGTCTTGGTTTTCAATTACGTTTTTTATCACTGTGTGTTGGTCGGGTAGTCAGTCATATTTCCTCACAGTGCGTTTTGTCACGTGGGGAGCATTTGAGGCACACACGTCTTAAATGGGTGGAAGTTTAAGGGGGAGCAGGTAAGGCCGTATTTGGTGCCAGGCTGTGAGATTCCTTCTGAGAGAAAACCACCAGATGTCAAACAATATTTGGACCTTAGATGGAAGGACATTCCTCCAGCCTAAGGAGGCCAGCGTGGTGTCATGGTTAAGAGCAGTGGGTTCTAATCTGGAGAGCCAGGTTGGATTCCCCACTCTTCTCCATGAAGCCTGCTGGGTGACGTTGGGCCAATCACAGTTCTCTCAGAACTCTCTCAGCCCGGCCTACCTCACAAGATGCCTGTTTAAGCCGCTTTGAGACTTCTTAAGGTAGAGGGAAAATTGGGGTATAAAAATCTCCCCTTCTTCCTCCAATTTAAAATGGCTCTTCCACTGGAGCTGGGCTTGCAAACTTTGGGTTGGGAAGCTCCTGGATATTTGGAGGCAGAGCCTGGGCAAGGTGGAATTTGGGAAGGAGATGGAGTTCTGCAGGGATGAGTTGCTAGGGTTCCCAAGTACTTACCGCGTGGGAGTGGGGGACGCATCTTCCCCAGCCGGACCAGTCCTCCATGTAATGCACCATGCTGTCGCCTGGAAGTGACGCCAGGTGATGCTCTGGCAATGGGGCTGAAAACTCGATGGTACCATCAAGTTTCCAGCTGCATTGCCAGAGCGTCGCCTAGTGTCACTTCCGGGCGAAGGCATCGTGCGCGCGTCTTTCCTTCCCCCGGGGATGGTTCTGCCAGGACGTATCCATCCCCTGCCGAAATATAGTAAGTTCTTGGCAAGCCTATGTGTTGTCCTTGGGTCTACCCTCTGAAGCTGCCATTTTCTCCAGGGGGACTCATCCCTGTGGTCTAGAGATCACTTCTAATCCTGGGAGAACTCCAGGCCCTTCCTGTAGGTTGAGAAGCCCAGAGGAAGCCATCTTTCATGTTCCTCTCCTTTGTGCACTGAAGAAAGTCCGACTTCAGTTAGAAGAAGTCCCCAAAGTTTGCTTAGTGGAGTGATAGGAGGCAGGCCAATGATATGCTAGGTTTCCTGCCTGTGAAAACGATAATCCACTACTGTCTTTTCAAGGAAAAGCTTAATATGGAGCCTGTTTGAGATTAGTATAAACATATACACAAAACAGAGGAAAGGGGTTTTGCATAAATCCATGCTAAAGCCTCTCCTCTTAGAATTCTTTATAAATCTCCCGGTTATCTTTCATGAGGTGGATAGTTTTGGTAGGGTGTTTTTTGGTTTTTTTTTGTGGAGGGGGAGGTATTTTCAACTGCACCCCTCTCTGTTTCCATTAGTTCTTAGCATTTGTCTTTGGCTCACTCCTGAATGTTTTAGCGCGGATTAGAAAGACTGTCTTGTGTTTAAATCTGTGGAATAACAGGAATCCTAAGTTCTGTTTTCAGTTTGCCACAAGAGTGATATTTATAGACGTAAGATGGTGTGGGTACATCTGTGTGTGTACCCACATACCCATATCGTTTCAGATTACATTGTCTTTTAGATGATGATAAATACAATACTTCTATTACCTTTTTTTGGCATATTATGTTGTGATTGAAGCTTAGAGTTGCTAGGCAGTGCCTGGCACCTGGCAGGAACCTTGGGGTTGGGGATGTGGAGTGGGACTGTGATACCGGCTTTGGTGCCATGCAATTGCCAGTAAATAAACAGAAGTGACATAGGGTAGCTCTAGGAATCACCAGAAACTCTGTGGTAGAACAATAGAGCTTCTGGTGATTCCCTTGGACTGTAAGGAGATCAAATCATTCAGTCCGAAAAGAAATCAACCCAGACTGTTCCCTGGAAGGCCAGATCCTGAAGTTGAAGCTCAAATACTTTGGCCACCAAATGAGAAGGGAGGACTCACTGGAGAAGACCCTGAAGCTGGGAAAGATTGAAGGTCAAAGAAGAAGGGGATGGCAAAGGATGAGATGGTTAGACAGTGTCATCAATGCAACGAATACGAAATTGAGCAAACTTCAGAGGACAGCAGAAGACAGGAGGGCCTGGCGTGATCTGGTCCATGGGGTCGCGAAGAGTCGGACTTGACTGTGCGACTGAACAACAACAACTCACAACTGTATGGGTTTAAAAAAGTCACCCACCACTGCTCCAAGAGGCAGCGGATGATGGGAGGGCGGGGCTGGGAATTCCCCCAGAGGGGGAATAGGACCCCTAACAAAGCTGCTGCGTAGACAAGGCCTGCTCATTAGTTCTTCATGCTAGCAGAAATATAGTACTGACTATACTTCCATATTGGTAGAACTTCCTCACGCTAGTAAACATTTAAAAAAAAAAAGAAAGCTATGCTGAGAGCAGAGCCATGGCATTGTAAAATATGTAGATTATAGACTAACAAAGTGCAGCACTAAGTGGCCCTGCTGTGCTTGACACAGGCGGAGGACAAAATGTCAGATGTTTGCCTTCGGCAGACTACTTTTGCCTGCCTTGCTCCAGCCGTCATTGCTGTTTTAGAGTTGTGCCCTGTGCCATTTCACGTATTACCCTCCTACTGAGCAAGCATGTATATTTTGCTTGTTTTACCTGGAAAAGAAGCCTCTTGAATACAGTGGGACCTATTTCTGAGTCAATGTGCACCGGATGGCACTGTTGGAGTCCCAGAGAAGGCCACAGACTTTCTTGTGCCAACAGGCAATGCAGGAGGCAATAAAGGCAATAAATACCTTCATCCCTGCTTGTCTATCACTCTGTTCCATTTCGGTCTCCCCTTTCCTCCAAAGAGTTTGGTGCGTGGGGTTCTCTCTCCCTCCAGTTTATTCTCACAGCAGCCCCGTGAAGTAAGTCAGGCTGAGAGAGAGGGACTGGCCCCAGGTCACCCTGTGTGCATCATGGCAAAGACGGACTTGAACAAGGCTCTCTCAGCCTCTAGTCCAGCAGTCTGACCACTGCACATTGCCTTTGTCAACCATCAGAACCTAACCTCCCTAGCCCTGTCCACGCGCTATAGTGAGTGCACAATGTAGTGTCCGTAGAACACACTTGAATTCTTTTAATATGTGCGTTCAGTGATTCTTCTGCTGCATTCAGAGCAGCAGAAGATGTGATACAAACTCCACATTTATCCTGCTAATGGTCCTCTAGTTTTCATTTGCAAAGTGAATATGCATTGATGCTTTTTTCTTTGCTGTTCCCTGATCAGGCAAAGTCCTTTTTGGGGGGAGTAAGTCCTATATGGCTTACTTTTGAGTAAATATGCACAGGCAGGACTTCACGCCTACATGCTCTTACTCAAGAGTAACGCCCTAGTGGTCCTTTCTAGTGGTACTTCTCAAGCGGCTGCTCTACTTGTTGACAAGAACTGTAAAGTATGACGGTTCTGACTGTGGATTGTTCATTCAGAACTCTTCTTCTCCCGTAGGTTGATGGGAGAAGATTTGTTTGGCATGGAGTTTGAGTAACGATGGGAAGCGGTTGCTTGTGAGAGTTAACGGGTCGTCTTATTAGACATGCGCGGTTATAACGGTACGACAAATTAGGCATTTTGGTGTGGTGAAATATATTCAGAAGCATGAAGCTTGCGTTATGTTGGGCTTAAAGTAAAACAGTTTCTAATCATTTTATAATGAGAATATAATCCATGAAAAAAATTCTTTCATGAACCGGGGCTTTCCCCCAAATACCTGGATGAGGTAAGTGTACTTCGAAAGGACAAAAATAATTACTTTTAATGACACAAACGCTCCCTCCGATAAAAGTCAGGGCAATAACGTGAGGGATTGGGATTAATATAATATATAGTGAGGTAAGAAGAAAGTCATCCATTACCTCAGAAAGGGTAACACTTCAGCTTAGAGAGGTTATCAGCTTTCCCGTGCCATGTTGTGAGGCGGGCAGTTTTTTTAAAGAAAAGGTGGAAAGATTAATTTAGGGGGATAACTGGGCAAATGATTTGCAGAGTATTCATGAATTGCTGTATTCCTTGCAATCGTTTCAGCGGGATCTTAAGTAAGCTTAGTGGAAACAGAGTTGGATTTTGAGCCGTGTGGTAATAATGTAAATGCAGCGGACCAGTTTTTATCCAAACACATTGGCAGGCAATAGTGCGGTTTTCCTCGGCAGTACTTGTCTCATGGCGGCTTACTAAGGGAATTGTTCCCCAGCAATAAATTCCTGCTCTTTTCCATGACCTACCGGTAGTGATCTAGTGTAGGACTTAGGCAGTGTGGGGTAGTGGTTAGAGTGTCAGACTAGGGAGATCCCAGTTTGAATCCCCACCCTGTCATGGAAGCTTGCTGGGTGACGTGGAGGGGTAAGTAGGCAGAAAGCCAGTAGTGCAGCAAAAGAGAGCAGGTATTTTTTAAAATTAATAATCCCTACCTATTTTACCCTTATCATGGCCAGCTTTTCATGGAACATTCCCTTGATTTCTCCATTTTCTTGAAGAGATCGCTAGTCCTTCCCAATCTATTGTTTTCCTCTATTACTTTGCATTGTTCATTCAGGAAAGCCTTCTTATCTCTCCTTGCTGTTCTCTGGAAATCTGCATTCAGTTGGGCAAATCTTTCCTTTTCACCGTTGCCTTCAGCTTTCCGTCCATGGGGTGGCGAAGAGTCGGACTCGACTGTGCGACTGAACAACAAAAAAACCCTATTTTACATTAGCTTCTTCAAGAGATGGTTTATCCCCTGGTGACACTACCATGAAACAAATAGAATCATAGAATCGTAGAGCTGGAAGGGCCCTCTAGTCCAACCCCTTGCACAATGTAGGGAATTCACAAATACCTCCCCCTCCACACCCGCAGTGACTGCTGTTCCATGCCCAGAAGATGACAAAAAACCTCCAGGATCTCTAGCCAAACTGGCCTGGAGAAAAATTGCTTCCTGACTCCAAAGGGGCGATCAGCATTTCCCTGGGCATTGAAAGAAAGGGCCACCAGAACTAAGCACTGAGGCAGCCCTTCCTGCCCTCTCTCCTGGTCTGCCTAAGTTCACAGAACCTGCATTGCTGTCAGATGGCCATCCAGCCTCTGCTTGAAAACCTCCAAAGAAGGAGAGCCCACCACCTCCCGAGGAAGCCTGTGCCACTGAGGAACCGCTCTGACTGTCAGGAAGTTCTTCCTAATAGTTCTTCCTTATTAATTTAATAAACATCTGGTCTCTTCTAATGCTCTGTTGCCTTTTTGGCAACTTTCTCCTCCTAGTGACTGGAGCAGCCATTTGGTTTTCTCTTTGACACTGGGTGACCTGGGGCCATTCACTCTCAGGCGAATTTACCTCACAGAACTGTCGTGCAGATGAAATTGAGAAGAGAATAATGTCAGCTGCTTTGAGTCCCCTTTAGGGAGAAAGGAGGGATATGAATGAAGTAAATATGAATCTACCATATGCCAAAAGAACCTCTTAATAACAAAAGGACTCATTCAGAACAATTCTCTATCCATCCCTTAGGTATGAAACATGTTAATGCTGATAAATGTGTGGCAGTGCACAAAACAGGGCCTTCAAAATTTGACAGAGCCCATCATGGCCTTGTCCCCTTCATTCCTTTTTGGAAGGTCGTGAAACCTTCCGCCCACAAAGCAGCGAACCCCTTATCAATGTATCCATTGCACAGTGTGGGTTTTTAATGCCAAGATTTTCACAGCAGTCTTCTCATGCACAGGGACGAAACAACATAGGAGTGCAGTGGCACTTTAAAGACAAACACAATATACTCCAGCATAAGCATTCAGGAGTCAGAACTCATTTCGTCGGATGCGTTGGGCTGTATATCCATTAGGTCAATGCTTTCATGTTCACAGCAGAAAAGTGTGGGGGGGGAGAGAGGATGCTACAACAAGAGGCTGGCTTAAAGCACCATCTGATGAAAAGGGAACTCATTCACTCTAGAGCAGGTGAGGGCCACCCTCAAATCTAAGTAAAGGTAAAGGTTTCCCTTGCTTGAAAGCTAGTCAAATCTGACTCTAGGGGGCGGTGCTCATCTCCATTTCCAAGCCAGCACTGTCCGAAGACTTCTCCGTGGTCATGTGGCCAACATGACTAAACGCTGAAGCACACGGAACGCTGTTACCTTCCCACTGAAGTGGTACCTATTTATCTACTTGCCATGTCGTGCTTTTGAACTGCTAGGTTGGCAGGAGCTGAGGCCAGAGATGGGAGCTCACGCCATCACACAGCGCTAGGGTCTTGAACTGCTGAGCTATGGACCTTCTGGTCTGCATCTCAGCGTCTTAATCTCTGAGCCACTGCAGCCCCTATCCTCAAATCTCGTTTTAGGTAATGTAGTAGGAAGGTAGAGACAGATTTGCAGTTATCAGCATCCCCAATGAGTAGGGAATCTCAGGCCCCAATTAAAACCTGGTGGGGGAAGCAGTCCTGGGTTGCATCCGTACTTTGTTTGATCCTGTGCTATCATTGCACTATAGCATTAATTCACAACTGGATTGGCTTGTTCACACAGGATAATGCAGTTGTACTGTGATCGTACGATATCCAGAGGTGTGTGAAGGCAGCCTTGAATTTGTGAACGGATTCCAATTCAGCAAATTTGCATTGGATATTTATAGCTATATCCTTGGCTGAGAGGGTGGGGTATAAACTTGAGAAATAGAATAAATAAATAAATAAATATAGGTATAGTTATAGATATGGATATCTCCAATGCAAATTTGCTGAATTAGAATTTGTTAACAAATTCAATGCTGCCTTCATACATCTCTGGATATATATATATATATATATATATATATATATATATATATATATATAGGGTGTGTGTACAATATATAATTAAGAGTGAGTAAAATTTCTTCTGCCTAATAAATTTCTAGGTACCACAGTCTTGGATCTGTCTTCTGAATTCCATAAGCAGACTTGCTGCGTATTGTTTCCTAGCAAAAAAATATCCACTTATTTACTGAAATTGCACAGATGTGGTCCCGGGTTTAAACGAACTGGCGCACATGCGCAGCAGAAAGCTAGAAACCCAGGCAGAACTTGCTGGCCTGTTCTGCAGGTGGCTGAACATTCCCCTCGACTCAGGCAAGAAACTGCTGTGACTTTGGCTTCTGGAAGCCACGAAGCATTTTTGAGTTTTTCAGCATGCCCAAAGCAAAGCTGTGCAGGTGAGGGAGGGAGCAGCTTTCCTGACATGACCAAAACAAAACCAACCTGGGGGGTTCTTCAAAAATGCCATCAGGGAAAAATAATTTCTTCCCAGATATTCATTCTTCCATAACAACACCAGATGATCAGAAGCTGCGTTCACATGCCAATTCTGTCTGGTTAAGGACTAAAACCCTGGAAGCATGAAGAACAAGTGACACTTCAGACCCCTGTATCCTAAAAAAAGGATTATAAAACACTCTAACGATGAAATCCTGAGCACCCTTGCACCCTTCTAAATTCAGGGGCTTCAAAAGGTATAACTGCTCAGGGCTGTGCTCTAAATTAAGGATGAAGAAATGAGCATAAAGAGAAAATGAACGTATCTGGCTGCCCATATCATTAACAGCCTCTTGTTTCTTATAATGTCGTTTCACCCTAAGATGGGTTCCTGTCTTGGGTGTGATACAAAACAACTCACTGTGGTCAGAGGCAACATCCATAACCAGATGCTTCCTACATGTATTTAAAAGGCCTTTATCTGAGTGTTCACATGGCTCAGGAGGGAAAAGGTATTTAACCCTTCCAGAAGAAGAGGAGGAGGAGGAGGAGAGAAGAGAAGAGAAGAGATTGGATTTATACCTCTCCCTTCACTCGGAGTCTCAGAGCGGCTTACAAACTCCCTTCCCTTCTCCTCCCCACAACAGGCACCCTGTGAAGTAGGTGGGGCTGAGAGAGCTCTGACTGAGAATTGCTCTTTCAAGAACAGCTCTGACAGAACTATGGCTTGCCCAAGGTCATCCAGCAGCTGCAAGTGGAGGAGCAGGGACTCAAACCCGGTTCTCCCAGATGGAGGAGACTGAATTTATATCCCGCCCTTCGCTCAGAATCTCAAAGCGGCTTACAAACTCCTTTCCCTTCCCCTCCCCACAACAGGCACCCTGTGAAGTCAGTGGGGCTGAGAGAGCTCTTTCAAGAACAGCTCTGAGAGAACAGCTCTGAGAGAACTTGTGACTGACCCAAGGCCACACCAGCAGCTGTAGGTGGAGGAGTGGGGAATCAAACCCGGTTCTCCCAGATTAGAGTCCACACACTTAACCACTACACCAAATTCTCTTCCACCTAAGGTTGCATGGCCTGGCAACTGGCGGGAGATGGAGAGAGGTGAGTACTTACTGCATGGGTGCAGCAGTCTTTGTTGCCGCACAATGATGTTACTTCTGGCACGACCCAGAAGTGCCAGTATCGCACCAGGGTGACTCTGGCACTTGCCCCAAAACAATATGGAGTTTCTGGGTGACAGCTAGAGTGCCACCGTGGTGTGATGCTGGTACTTCACACAGCGCACGATGAAGATCCTCCCCCTGCTTTGCCAGCCTCCTTCTGCCCGCTGACCTGATGAACTTCGGTGGACATTGGCATCAACTACCAGGAGTTTGCCTGCTAGTCGCTTACTTCCACACCCCTGCTCCGTTACATTTGAAACTGAGGCAAACATATATTTGTTATTATCCCCGGAAGACAGCAAAGGCAGGGGGACAGGTGTCTTCTCTCATTTCCCCTCCCCACCTTTCCAGGGCTAACAACAGCATGGGGGAGCCAATTTGATTGCTGGGATCCAGTCTTTGTATCATAGGATTTTTCCTCTGTTGCTGCTTAGCTGATTGCTCTGGTCCGTGTGTTGCCTAGTTCGTGTTCTGTTTCAGAGAAATAACAGCATTTGTTCACAAGTTGTGAGGACGGGAGGTGGGCGAAGTCGACTGGAATTGTCACAGACGTTGCTCTCATTCAAGGTGATCCCTGAATTCTATCCTTCTCTGGCTATCCAGATAAGAGTGACTGGATAAGAAATGTAATAACTTCTCACAGAACATAACAATGAAGGTCTGCCTTGCTCTCCTGCCCTCGGCAGGGCGCAGGTCTTCCTCCAAAGCTGAGATGTTTGTAGGACCAGCACCAACGCGTGCTGAGCTCAGCACGGGTCAGCTTTTAGCACAGCACCACCAAGTCCTGAGTGCATCCGTTGGCTCTGATGTGCTAAAAGCCGAGCCCTACTGAGATCAGTATGTGTTGGCAATGGTCATACAACCTCTGCAGGTAGACAGGAACTTGGATCCGGTGTGCTGTTTTTGATGACCGCCCACACGGAGTGGGGTTAAGTGGTAGAGCCCCTAGTTAGATCCACATACGATAATGGATTTTTAAAAACAAAAAATTTACACCTGGCCTGAGATACAAATGCACTGTGTTACAAAAAACCCTTCCCCCCGCTTTCAAGAGTGGCTTTTCATCCATCTGCAGCTATTTTAAAGAGCAGATCCGGCATTTTCCTAGAAAGCGCCGGTGTTTTTACTGGTTGGTACTGAAAACCAGTGCTGTTACAAGACCATTATGAAGCATTTGAATGGCAACGCAAATAGCTGTGACTCAACAGTAACCACTCAAGCTTTCCATCCGTCGAGTTCTGCCTTTCATGTAAAATTGTTATTGCTGGAAGATGTTGTTTCTTTCCTGTAACAGGTCCTGAGCCTTGAGTCGTTTTTTCCATTCGACAAAAAAAAGAAGAAGCTCTTTCCGTGCCCCCCCCCCACTCCAGAACGGAAAGCATAATGCTGTTCACCCTTTGCATGAGTTCAAGAGATGAATTGAATTAGCAGCTAAAGGAGTTTAAATAATGTATCCATTTGAATTTATGCTTTTCGAAAAGCTTTAAATAATGACAGCACAGGGTTTTTTTAAAAAAAAAACACATTTTTTTTAAAAAAACCTAAATTTCCTTTCTGCGGTTTCTGCCTTTTCAGCTTGTACTCTGCGAGGCCTCTGCAGTAGAGGAAGGTAAAGCTGTATTTAAAATCGCTCCTAAATAATGTTACAATACGCCCTCACTGTGGCAATCTGAACAGCGATGGCGTTTCAGATGTTTTAGAGTTTTACTATCCCAAGAGTGCTTCCCGGAGTAGTAAATCTTTTGTTTAAGAATCTTGAGTGTGTGTCGATGGTAAAATAGTTTTGAAATGATTGCAATAACAGAGACAGCATCCCTCTTGGCAAGGGTGACCTACAGCACAGATCCTTCCTGGAGCCAAAGCCTTTGACAGCGCACACCTAGGTAGACTTACTCTGGTCTAAGTCCGTTGGTTCCAATGAGTATAGATTGGGGTAATTCCTAGGATTGCATTGTTAATGATTCAGGAGGTTGGGAGTTAGCACAGAAATATTGCTTTCTTTCCCCCTTAATAATAATAATTGTGTGTGACTAAGTGCATGCATTCCTAGAGTTTATTTTAAGAACATGAGAAGAGCCCTGCTGGATCAGAGCAAAGTCTGTCTAGTCCAGCATCCTGTCTTACACAGTGGCCAACCAGTTCCTCTGGAGGGCCAACAACATGGCATAGACATCGAGGGCTCTGTGCTTTAGGCCAGTCCTGCATTGGGCAGGGTGTTGGACTAGATGATCTGTATGGCCTCTTTCAACTCTATGATTCTATGATTCTCCTGGCTCTGGGATTCAGAGGATTAGTGCAACTGAATGTGGAGTGACCATGGCTAGTAGTCATTGATAGCCTTGTCCTCCATGAAACTATCTAAAGGTAAAGGTAAAGTTTTCCCTTGCTTGAAAGCCAGTCGAATCTGACTCTAGGGGCCGGTGCTCATCTCTGTTTCCAAGCTGAAGAACCAGCACTGTCCGAAGAATTTTCCGTGATCATGTGGCAGGCATGACTAAATGCTGAGATGCACGGAATGCTGTTAGCTTCCCACCAAGGTGGTACCTATTTATCTACTTGCAATTTCTTGCTTTGCAACTGCTAGGTTGGCAGGAGCTGGGACCAGAGACGGGAGCTCACTCCGTCATGCAGCACTAGGGTCTTGAACTGCCAAACTACCAACCTTCTGGTCTGCAGCTTAGCATCTTAACCTCTGAGCCACCCCGGCCCTTTTAAAGCTGTTTATTCTTATGGCTATTGCTACATCCTCTAACAGTGAGTTCCACATCTTAATCATTCTCTGTGTAAAGTAGTATTTCCTTTTGTCCGTTGTGAACCTACTGCCCATCAGTTTCATTCGATGCCCTTGAGTTCTAGTATTTTGAGAGAGGGAGAAAAGGTTCTCTTTGTCAACTCCCTCCACCCCATGCATGATTTTATAAACCTCCATCATGTCTCCCCCTTAGTCGTCTCTTTTCTAAATGGCATATCCTTGTGCTGCTATCGGAACAGGAATTATTACTGACAACACTCTATCCAGCCCTGACCTGGATAGTCCAGGCTAGCCCAGTCTCGTCAGAAGCTAAGCAGAGTCAGCCCTGATTATCATTTGGATGGGAGGCCACCAAGGAAGTCCAGGGTTGCTATTGCAGAGGCAGGCAAAAGTCTCTTGCCTATCAGGTTGCCCATAAGTTGACTGTGACTTGATGACACTTTCCACCGCCACAGCACTCCTCTTGAGAGCCACTTTGGTGTAGTGGTTAAGTGTGCGGATTCTAATCTGGGAGAACCGGATTTGATTCCCCACTCCTCCACTCACAGCTGCTGAATGACCTTGGGCAAGCCATAGCTCTGTCAGAGCTGTTCCTGAAAGAGCAGTTCCCTCAGAGCTCTCTTAGCTTCAGCTATTGCAAACTATGGAGCAGAAGTCCATCAATGGCTATTAGCCACAAGGTATAGATAGGAACTCTCAGTCTGGGGCAAGTGATGCTCTGTATTCTTGGTGCTTGGGGGGCAACAATGGGAGGGCTTCTAGTGTCCTGGCCCCACTGCTGAACCTCCTGATGGCCTCTGGTATTTTTGGCCGCTGTGAGACAGAGTGTTGGACTAGATGGGCCATTGGCCTGATTCAACATTGGCTTCTCTTATGTTCTTACCTCACGGAGTGTCTGTTGTGGGGAGGGGAAGGGAAAGGAGTTTGTAAGCCGCTCTGAGACTCCAAGTGAAGGGCGGGGTATACATCCAATCTCCTCCTCCTCTTCCTCCATCTTATTATGATATGAGGCAGCATTAAAGTAGGGAGCTTCCCCCTCTTGGTGGACTTATTTTTGCTGCATTCCCCTTCCTGTGCAGACCTCTAACTCTCCCATCATGTGTTCCTGGGGTGTCCCCTGTCCCTCAGCAGCATCACGAGGGGAGGGGGGATTTGGGTTTGCACTGGGAGGGGGAGGCAAGGAGCTGTGCTCCTTGGGTGGAAGCCCTTTTCATCTGTGGAACGTTTCTGGTGGATCCAGACCATTAGCTCCAAATGGGAGCCTTTCGTTCTCGCCTTCCCACAAGTAAACACTCTCCATTCGTTCCATTGTGTGCGCGAGGAGGTGGCGAATTAAAGCAGTGCATTTGGGGACACTTTGAGGAGAGGCCAGAATCTGTTTCCTGCCCCCGATGACTCCAATTATTAAGAATTATGCATGTTCCTATCTGCCTAGCCCAGCCAGGATTCTGCTTCTTGATGATATTAGAGTGCGGTGAAATGTTTGGAACGGGTTTCGTGATAGACAGCTACAGCACAGTCAGTGCACGTGGAGAGGGGGGGAAAGACCCCAGAAACCTGCTTTGAGGAGCTCTTCTTTATGAGTCTCAGTGGCAGGAAGGCAAGAGAGGCTGGGGAAAGAAGGGCGAGGACAGGGTAGGAAGTGTTATAAATTTGGCTGCAGTCCTGCATGCACTTCCTAAGGAGCACAGGCTTTTTGAGGACAGAAACAGACATGATTGTGGATCTCCATTTTGCAAGAAAGAAAGAAAGAAAGAAAGAAAGAAAGAAAGAAAGAAAGAAAGAAAGAAAGAAAGAAAGAAAGAAAGAAAGAAAGAAAGAAAGAAAGAAAGAAAGAAAGAAAGAAAGAAAGAAAGAAAGAAAGAAAGAAAGAAAGAAAGAAAGAAAGAAAGAAAGAAAGAAAGAAAGAAATGCACATGAGCAGATCCCGTCCAGACCAGGAGAGGGGATCTAGCCTTTCAGACCCCTTGTAGTTTCAGCAGACTTAAACCCCAGACCCAGTAGTCATACCACCACCCCCATCCCAAGTATACAGCCTGTCCACAATTACCATCACCAAGGGCTAGGGATGTCAGAGGACTAAACAGGAGGTCACAGAGTATTGTACATGTGCCAGACTCCAAATGTGAATACGGGTCTTTTCTGACTCGCCCTGGAAGAGCCAGACCTTTGCTGGATCTTTCTGAGCTTGCTGTAAAATCCAAGGGTTCGGTACAACCCAGGTGTTCTTAGCATGCTGGAACAGCCCTGGGAACAGTTTGTCAGCTTTGGAGCTATCCAAGGTCCTGTAGCTCTCCTCCTGTCAGGCCTGGTTCACTGCTGATAGATCACCATTGGCTCTATGATGACAACCCTACTCTGTAGTGACTTCTCTCAGAATTCTCGGAAACGTTTGGCAATAGACTCCTTCTGTTTCACCTAGACAAGATGGATTATGACATATCATCTCATGATTATTCATATTTTTTTTCCCCTGGAGGATCTAGAAGGTGGTGCTAAGTTACTGCTATTGTTTCCCTTAGCCTCGGAATTCCCACAAGATTTCATCCTGCTTCCTAAGCTATTTAGTATTTGCATGGAACTGGTGGGAGGCGCCATCAGGAGTTGTTGGCAATGCATCTATCAGTATGTCAATGACATCTAACTCTACATTCCCCCTCCCCAAAATCTGGTCCTGTAGATTTGCTCAACAAGCATTTGGAAACAGTTATGCGATGGATGGTTGGTAAGAAACCTGCAGCCTAATCTTGGTGAGATGGTTGTGGGGTTGGTTGTGGGTCCAGATGGTTCGGGAACTGAACTTCAACTGGTGCTAGATAGAATTGCATTGTTTCCAGATGACTGACCATGCACAGGGACAAGGTGCTTTGAGTATATTGTATCAACTCTGAGTCAGTTTCATTGGCTTCCAGGATCACTGGCTGTCAAGGTCCATTGCAGGGGGCTGATAGTTATCTTTAAATATCTAAATGGCTTGGGACCAGTGTTCCCTCTAAGCTGGATTAATGTGAACTAGCTCACAGTTTTTTAGCCTCCGGCTCACACATTTCTGTCTTAGCTCAGGAAGGATGGCTCCGGAGCCAAACTAGTTAATGCAGCAGCCAAATTGCTTGCTCACAAATTTAATGCCAGTAAGCTCACAAAGTAGGATTTTTGCTCACAAGACTCCACTGCTTAGAGGGAGCATTGCTTGGGACCAAGGTGTCTCATGTACGTTTTCTAATATGATCCTACCCTTATAACTTAAGGCACCTGAAGAAACGTGTGTGTGTGTGTAAAATGCCATCAAGTCGCAGCTGACTTATGGCAACCCCCGCCAAGGGGCTTTCAAGGCAACTGAGAAGCAGAGGCGGTTTTCCATTGCCTTCCTCTGCAGAGTCTCTCCACAGTTGACCCTGCCTAGTGGACAGTGGAGTTCTGATTAAGTGGGCTTTGGTAGCCAGTGGCTGCTCTGAGTCCCTGGAATTTGTTCTACTTTGTGTGTGAGGATGGAAAATACAGTTTTTGCTGTCGAAGAAAGAGAAATGCAGCGTAGGCTTCTGAAGCTGAAGTGGAATAAATAAATAAAAGTGTATTATTGTTGTGGTGAACAGATTGTGACTTGGGGCCACGATGCTCTTTCTGTGTACTTCCTTGCTCCTTAATTGCTTAGCCCATGTTTGGTCTGTAGGGATAAGTGGACAGAGCAATCCCGGTAAGTGGACAGAACAATTCCAGTCTAAGCCGACTGAAGTCTGCTAAAGGGTGTTCAGAAGTTTCCTTCTGCTTTAAAGTGGGGGAGGGCATAAGACGAGGGGTGCCCTCTTTGTCCTTCCAATATGTGTGTCTGATGGAAGATCCCAGGCAGCCTGAAATTGAATTGGCTTGAGTCTGAAGTGGTGGCAGCCCATTTTAGATTTGAGTTCGCCTACAGCCTCATTTTCCTCCTCTCAAAGCTGGGGAAACTGCCAAGCTGCTCAGTGCCTTGTTCTTCTGAGTCAAGATGAAGACTGGAGGTTGTGCTGATGGCACGTTGGCCGGAAATGCTGTGAGCAATGTAGCAAGGAGGCTGAAACAAAGGTGTGTATGTTGATGCGCACTTGTGTTTTCCCACGTCTTTGCAGAGAGTGAGATGACATCCTGAAGAAAATGACTGGTGCTGATTTTCTGTGCTCTGACTCGGTCAGCCCAGGCTAGCCTGATCTCATCAGACCCTAGAAGCTAAGCAGGGTCAGCCCTGCCAAACTATTTCCCATCTATCACAGGAATGTGAGTGTTGTGCTTTCCAGGGAGATGTGACAAAGCTTTTTGAACTCTCCCCAGCTGCAATTGAGTGGACTGGAAATCTAGATATTGGTATTGAGGGGGATTGATCCATTGGTCTGCATACCCATTTTATCAACTTGGTTACACATTTTTTATTATTATGAACTTCCAGCGTGTAACTCTGCCATACAATAACTTGCAGGAAAGGAGGAATCTAGATTGAAATAAATAAATAAATGAATAAATGACTGTTTGGATGGGAGATGCCAGGGTCACGACACAGAGGCAGGCAATGGCAAACCACCTCTGAACAGAGCCAGTTTGGTGTAGTGGTTAAGTGTGCAGACTCTAATCTGGGAGAACCGGGTTTGATTCCCCACTCCTCCACTTGCACCTGCTGGATGACCTTGGACAAGCCATAGTTCTGATAAGAGCTGTTCTTGAAAAAAGAGCAGTTTCTATCTCTCAGCCCCACCTACCTCACAGGGTGTCTGTTGTGGGGAGGGGAAGGGAAAGGAGTTTGTAAGCTGCTCTGAGACTCCCTTGGGTAGTGAAGGGAGGGTTATAAATCCAATCTCCTCGTTGTCGTTGTCGTCGTCGTCCTCCTCCTCCTCCTCCTCCTCCTTCTTCTTCTCTTGCATTGAAACCCTCCTGAGATTGTCATAAGGCAGCAGTGACTTGATGGCAAAAACCAACCAACGCTGCACTTCCCACTTCTATGCATATCTCATAGCTCTAATCAAGCTAATTGCATTTTGCATTGTCCCTCTGTGTCTTGACTCCGGCTGGCCCTCCCTTGTAACATCCCCCTCTCCCTTCCTTCTGACCTGGATATAAGGGCTGATGGATCTTCATTCTGTTTGTATCTGACGAAGCGAGCCTTGACTCACAAAACCTTCTACCCTGGAATTTTTTTTTTTGTCATCTTTAAGGTGTCATTGGATTCAATTTTTTTAATTAAAAAAAAAAACAGAACAAAGAGATAGCCGTCAAGGCTGGCAAAGGCTTCTTGCTCCCAAATGATTACATTAATGCCACATTTATAAGACAGAGGGATCATTTCAGTTGTTCTTCAGCAGTTCTGTGTGCATATTTATGCAGGCGCCCGGTTGCATTGAAGTATGCCTCGATAAATGACACTTAATAAAAAAGAGACAGAGCGAACGGAGGCAAACCAACATTTTCTTTTGAGTTGAGCCGAAGCTGAACAGAAGTTTATATACCCCATAAACTCTTCAGGGTAATTTCTTTCTGTTTCCTGTGAAGTGAGTATTGGAGCCCCAGTTCTGCTTGGTATACAAAGGCAGTCTTTATTACACTATTGTTTTAATACAGCAAGCAAGACAGAGCAAAAGGGGAGTCTTAAATGTTTGTTGACTGTCTTGCTGAATGGACTGGGTGTTTAATGTCCCTTCCCAACCACTCTTGGCCCAGGCATGATTGCCAGAGCAGGAGTATTTCACAAAGGGTAACAAGCTCTGGTCCACTTATCCTGGTAGTATCATAGAGTCATAGAGCTGGATGGGATCTCCAGGGTCATCTAGTCCATCTAGTCCAACCCCCTGCACAAGGCAGGAAATTCACAAATACCACCCTACATCCCCAGTGACCCCCAGAAGATGACAAAAAAATCTCCAGAATTGCTTTCTGACCCCAAAGTGGCAATCAGCCTTTCCCTGGGCGTGTAAGAAAGGGCCACCTGAACTAAGCACTGAGGCAGCCCTTCCTGCCCTCCCTTTCCTGGTCTGCCTAAGTTTGCAGAACCTGCATTGCTGTCAGATGGCCATCTAGCCTCTGTTTGAAAACTTCCAAAGAAAGAGAGCCCACCACCTCCCGAGGAAGCCTGTTCCACTGAGGAACCGCTCTAACTGTCAGGAAGTTCTTCCTAATGTTTAGCCAAAAACTTTTCTGATTTAATTTCAACCCATTGATTCTGGTCCGACCTTTTGGGGCAACAGAAAACAATTCCACACCATCCTCTATATGACAGCCCTTCAAGTACTTGAAGATGGTTATCATATCACCTCTCAGTCGTCTCCTCTTCAGGCTGAACATAGCCAGCTCCTTCAACCTTTCCTCCTAGGACTTGGTCATCACCTAGCTACATTACAATTTACTGTCAAGCAATAAGGCCCAGTTCACATGTGCAGGGGAATGATGTGCCGTGAGCTGAAGTGGCAGAATGGACTGAACTGCTTCAGAGAGTGTGTGGAGGGTCACAGAGGATCCCAGTTTTGGGATGCTCCCTTCTACTACAAACCCTCTGCAAACAGACACCAAGGAGATCCAGAAAAGAGAGCGGGCAGAACTTTTCTCCCTACTTCTGTGCTAATTTTCTGTTTACATGGAGTGCCTGGGTAGCTGGATCTCATCAGATCTCGGATCCTAAACGGGGTCAGCCTGGTCAGTACTTGGTTGGGAGACCACCAGAGAATACCAGGGTTGCTGTGCAGAGACAGGCAGTGGCAAACTACCTCTGAATGTCTTTGGCCTTGAAAACCCTACAGGGTCACCATAACTTGGCTGTGACTTGACAGCAGCAGAAGAAACAAAAGAAGTTTGTGAAAAGGAAATAGTCATCGCTGGAATCCCCAACTTGGAGTCTGGATGGGTAGAGTCTATTCTGGCATTCTCTTACATGTGTGAATGACGCCTGTGAAAGAAGGCCCTCTTTGACCCTCTAGGGCCGTTGGCCATTCTGCATGCTGGCCTAGATGGACCGCTGGTCTGACCCACCAGGCTCTTCTTAATGTTCTTATGAAGATTCTTGTACTCTTGTACTATAGTTGGAACTGAGTAGTTGCAGGAACATTGACCCAGATCTAGGGGACTCTCTAACTGGAATGAAACATCCCCACGGACATGCAGTTCCTATGGAAAACAGCAGCTCCTCCTTTTCCTCCCTCTCCCGTGGGATACCGATACAAAGCATTTGGTTGTTATACGTGAATTTCCCTGTTCCTGCTCTGCCACACTGACTATTTCTTTGGGCCCGATTTGAACATGATGCTAGCATGGCAAGGGCACTTTCATTTTGCATCCATACAACGTATCCTTTAAACTGGGCGGCTAGCCCTACAAAGCTAGTTATGCCTCCTGATGTAACCTGGGAAGGTGTTGAGCCGCCATGCTAAGCAAGCATTAGATTGAGCTCCATGTAGAAGAGACACTGGGTGTCAGAAGCCCTGTGGGAAAGTTCCTCATGTCTACCAGCATTGCTCTTTAATTGGCTTTTGGGTTCTGATCTACAGGTGTGCTAAACAGAAGTAGTAAAAGATGTAACAGCTCTGGAAACTCTGAAGCCGTGCGGGGGAAGAGAGCATTCCTTTCTCTGTATAGGGACATTCAAAAATAACATTTCTCCCCTGCAGATTTAAATGGCATTTTTGATTCTGCCGTCTGAGAACTCGGTATCTTCTTGTCACTTCATTATGCCATGTTTACCAACCAGCCCTCAGAAAGATTCACATGATTATGTATCCCTAAATATCATTGAGGGAAGGGTGGCATGGTGTAGGCTGATCTTGCCAGATCTTGGAAGCCAAGCATGGCCTGGGCTTGGATGGGAGACGGCAGAGAAAAACTGTGCAGAGGAAAGCAATGGCAAACCACCTCTGCTTCTCACTTGCTTGAAGCCCCCTTGCTGCGGTCACCATTGGTTGTGACTTAATGGCGCTTCCACAAATAAATATTGTTGAATTGGGGGATACCAGGCTGCTGTTTCTTTTTTTTTTTCTTGGGGCGGGTGGGAAGAATGAAAGCCTTAAGGCAAGCAAATATTAGGCCTTTGTTTAAGATCTTTACACCCTAGAAAAGTCAGCTGGCACGGTTAAAGTGCCGACTTGAATTATTTATTTATTATTTATTATTTCTTTATTACTCTCGATTTATATCCCACCTTGCCGGGAGCTGGCTCAAGGCGGCAGACAACATTAAAACAATAAAACAATCAGCAAAATAAAATATAATAAAATATACATGGACAAATCTCTAACATCAGAAATCTAACTATACAATAAACGATACAATATAATACTATACTATACAAAACTATACAATAAAAATGATGGCGGCATCAGTAAACGATCCCCTCACAAAAAGCCGTCTCCAAATGATATTCATGTAGGCCACAGCATGTTCCGGTGGCAACATTGGTCAGTGGCGGCTCCTAATCGAAAGCCTGGTGGAAGAGCTCCGTTTTACAGGCCCTGCGGAACTGTGAAAGGCATCTTTTCAGTATGAAATTCTTTTGCTCAGATCCAGGCTGCGTTGTATTGGGGAGAGGCCTTGCTACAGTCTCTTCTGTTGAGGAGATTCATGCCTGATAAATGAGAGATCTTTACACAGGACCTTTATGTGTGTTCAATCAGTGTCAGAGAAGAGAGAGAGACTGGGCAGGAGTATACTGGCCCCAATCTATGCCCTCATACGATTATCATCTCGTGAGCATGGTGTCCGCAGGAGGTGTGCTTACGTAGGCTTCTTCCCCATGACCAGAAGTGCCGCTTTTGGAACCTTTGTGATCACGGGGAGGAAGCTTCTGCACGTGTACTTCTTCCATGCACAGACACCGTGTGCATGAGTCAGCGGTCATGTGTACAGGGGGCAACCCACTCATGCCCACAACCCCTGACACGCATTGATTCAGCATACATACAGGTGATGAGTAAAGGGATGTGAAGGTAGATCTTCTTTCAAGGGCTGATGGCTCTACAGATAATAGTTTGGATCCGTCAAACTTTCCTCCTGGTGGAAAAGGGAGGAGGGGTCCATAAAAGCTGTGCAGAGGATCATGGGACCTCCATGGACAAAATCCAGGTGGCATGGAGTCTATAGTAAGGCGGCCCATTTGGCAAGATGGAGTAGGAAAGCTGGCTAGATCCAACCACACATCTTTACTGAGCAGCCAATAAAATCTCTCATTTTATTGGGGGAGGAGTTAATTTGTGCTGCATTATTTAAGGCTTGGGGAGGATTTAGACATTGTTCAGGATTTAATATTCTAGATATCATGTGTGCCATGCGTTACTTGACCTATGGCCTCTAAGGCCTCTTAGTAAGGAGAGGTAAAGTGCAAGTTTTAAATTAAAAATCCATTAATAACTATCATCTGATGAGAGTCCTGATTTTAAACCTTCTTTTGTGGCCCTTTATAGCTTAATCTATGAGGGCCGTTCCACCTAAAGTATTATGTTGTCGCTACAATTATATTTGTTTGAGTCATTTATATCTTGCTTTAAAACGAAGTGCTCCGAGGCAATTCCCATTAAACTTTAAGATGCAGTAAATTTGCAATAAAAGTAAAACAATCAGCAATCAACAGCCAATAAAACCATAAGTAATAGATAACAGCAGATGATTTAAACACAAACAAACAGTGGATATTGGGGGAAGAGGCACACGGAAGGATGTTTCTTAATGAAAAGCTCAGGCCAATAAAAACATTTGGACCTCGGGCTGAATCCCATGGATCTGTTCCACTCAACGGTGCCATCTTCTGCTACAAGAGGCTCTAGGTGGAGGGATCTCTTTCATTCAAGGAAATGATGGAAGGCGCTACCATTAGCAGAACAAGTCCGTATGACCAAACCCCTGTTCTCTCAGTAATGAAGGGGCTGTAATGAGTCTTCCCCCGGGAAGACCCTTTCTATTATCTGAAGACAGGAATACCTAGAATAGTGGCTCTTGCCATGGCCTTAACAATTGGATAAGTTTGTCTGAGAATGGTCCCAAGTCATATCATAGCAAAAAAGGTTTCTTGAGAAAGCAAGGTGTCAGACATTTTCTCAAAGTTTCCTCTTAAGTCTACCACCCCCATTCCCCAAATATTATATTATTTTTCAACATTTTTTAAAAAATATGGGAGTGGCCATGGCTCAGTAGTAGAGTGTCTGCTTGGCATGCAGACAATCCCAGGTTTTAGGGTTGCCAGTCCCCCAGTCTTGGCAGGGGTTCTCCTGGTTTGGGGGGCTTCTGCCTACCACTGGCCAGTTGGCTGGTGGGGAAACCCCACCCTCAAACAGCAACATTGCTGTGCGACATCCCCAACACAGTGACATCACCTGAAAGTGATCAGGGGCATCACATGACAATGCTCTGATTTGAGGGCAAAACTCTATGGTTTGAAGCCAGTTTTATCATAGAGTTTTGCTCTCAAACCAGAGCATTGCCATGCGATGTCCCTGACATGATGATGTCACTTCCTGGTGATGCCATTGTGCTGGGGGTGTCCAGGAACACCCCCCCCCAAAAATCCCCTGTTGTCGTGACGAGGGGACCTGGCAACCCCACCAGGTTCACTCCCCAGCTTCTCCAGGATTAAGCAAGAATTGATGTGAGAGACTTCAGCCTGAGACTCCTGAGAGTTACTTCCTGTCTGAGTAGACCTTTATAGTCCAGTGGCCTAATTCACTATAAGAACAGAAGAAGAAGAAGAAGAGTTGGTTTTTATACCCCCATTGTCTCTACCTTTTTTTTTTTTTGGCCCCCCAAAGGGGATTTTTTATTGCATTTTCTAAATATTACAAACTAAAAAAACTACAATACAGAAACCATGGGTAAGGGACTACACACTATGGGAGAAAGAAAAGAAAACCCTCTAAAAACCCAAGAGTCGGTGATCATACAAACAGTTTAACTTGATAATTCTGCCTCTTAAATGTGAATTGACTTTCACTAAAAGTGATCATCTAGCTAATAAGACATTTCCATTTTTCACCCACAATTTCAATTTCATAAACAGCTGCATCCTACAACAGGTATTTTTCTTAAGTACTCCAGAGAACAATAACAATCTACTTTTTCCCTTTTTTCTCCCTCAAATGGTAGCTTGATTTGGGGGCTACTGCCCCCAATTTAGAGTTCAAGTCCTCTTCAGAAGATCCAGTCTCTCCTTCTTCGCTCTCCTTGGTACCATCAGGAGTCCCTTCTCCCCCTCCTGGTGGACAACCATGCTGACACAAAAATTCACAAGCCTTTTCAACAGAGTCAATCATTTTTTTGCCATTTGCATATCGAAAGATTAGTCCCTCGGGAACCAACCATCTGTAAGCAATCTTGTGGCTTTGTAAAAATGTCACCAAGTCTCTGTATTTCCTTCTTTTCCTTCTTATCTCAAATGGAATGTCCTTCAAGACTTTAATCTCCTTGTCTTTCAACTTCAAGGTAGTTCCATTGGTCGCTTTCAGTAGTTGATCTCTCACTCTTCTTCGGGAGAATCCAACTGTAACTTCCCCAGGCAGATTATTCTTTCTGGTAAATTCAGAATATGATCTAAACACTGTGTCTATTTCACTTTGAAGTTGATCCGATGTCATCTCTGCCAAAGGGGCCAACAAGTCACCAACAATCTGTCTCAGATTCTCCCCTCTCTCCTCTTTAATCCCTTGAAGTCTCAAGACGTAGCTCGCGCTTTCCATTTGCAGCTGTAATACACGAGACTCTTCCATTTGGCACTTTTTCTCCAGCGCCTGCAGTTTTTTAGCCACCTTTTTCGAGTTGGAACCAATCTCTTTAAGTTCCTGCTCCGCTTTATCAATTTTCTGTGCATTTAATACCGTTTGTGCTTGTTGTGCATCAAGCTTATTGTCAATAGCTGTGATTTTCTCCAGCAGAGGGTGAAGCACCTCTGACAGCAACCTTTGGAATTCAGTAGTTGAATCCTGTCTAGGCACAGAACTTGAAGGGCTGGAACTTCCGAAAGAAGGCTTAACTTTCGTTAGCTTATTCCTTGAGTCTTTTGGTGGTGCCATGTTTAGGGATTGTTTACTTTTAGCAAAAGTTTGTCAAAGTCTCTGGAAGTTCTCAATTTGTCCGGTAAGCTCTCGCAGCCTCTTTATTTTGGTTCACCCACTTTTCCCTGCCGGCCCCCCTTTTTCTAGCTTTAAAATCTCTTGCATGCAGTCCTTAGCGGGGGCAAGTCCCCTCCCCCCCTCGTTTCCTTTTAGGGGGCACAAATGCAAGGGTGGTTCTCGCTTTAACTCAACTCACATTTTCAGTGGTTGTCTCTCCACATTCATGAACGCTTGATCACCGTGCGCTTGTTCTGATGTGCTGATCTTGTTCCCATTTGGGGCACTTTATGGCGGGCCCATCGGGGCTTGGAGGAGCCCCTCTTCTCCAGCTTGTTGCACTGGGGGGGGTTCTCTAGTGCCCCATGGCTGGGAGTCCAACCCAAGGACTCCTTGGTGGCACGGATGATCGTGCCCCCACCCAGCCATAGGCGCTGGCAGACTTCTCCCGGAGCCCCAGGAGAAGATGACTGCCATGGTGATTGCCAAGACCAGAAGACCCCCATATTCTCTACCTTGAGGAGTCTCAAAGCAACATACAATCGCCTTCCCTTCCTCTCCCCACAACAGGAACCTTGTGAAGTAGGTGGGGCTAAGAGAATTCTGAGAGAACTGTGAGTGGCCCAAGGTCACCCATCTGGCTGCATGTGGAGGAGTGGGGAATCAAAGCCGGTTCTTCAGATTAGAGGCCTCCACTCTTAACCACTGCACCATACCGGCTCTGTAAGGCAACTTCGTGTATTAATTCGTTCACTTACACCATCCGGTATTGCCTTCTGTGACAGTCTATTTGCTTGATTTTCTTTTCAAAACACACACACACACACAGAGCCCATGCTGTCTAAATGGGGAAGAAACGACTTGTTGAAGATAATGAAATAAATCAGTCAATAGCACTAATTACAATTAAAAGGCTGAACAGATGGCCTGTGCGTGGCTGGGAAATAGTAAGATGGGAGCCAGCCCATGTGTTTGCTCAGACAGTTCTGTGGCAAGAAAACACACCTGTTTGTTTTGCTAACAACAATAAAAGTTGGACTATCGTGTACATGTATCGTTATCTTGCAGTGAAACGGTCCCATCCTGTCTCCCTGTCCCTGTTATATCCGAACAATTAACCCCCAGTATCTCATCCCCCCGCCCCCCCGCAATTGCATCAATGTTTTCCTCCATGGGCCCCATCACATTAATCACAATATCAGAACGGCAAGGTGATTCCTGCCGCTACCTTCCTGAACGATCATGTCTGCCTACCATATGGCAAATGCATCGCAAACTAGAAGGGGAGGAGAAGACCAACGCTGCAGCTCAGCAGTAAGAGCGATGCCTTCTGTAACTTGCCAAATAGAGCCATGGCTTGACGCCATGCCATAGCCTGGTAAGTAATCCATGCCTCCGGATGGTTTTTAATGGGGACACATTCAAGGATACATGATACACTTCAGTGCTGCTCTTTGAAGGCCAGGCACCTGCAGCCGAGTGAGCCCAAATTCGGCAAGTTCAGAATAATTATACCTGTTTCTCGTATAGCAACTGGTTGGGTTAAAAAACAAACAAACCAAAGGGGGGGATATAAAGCATTGGGGAAATCCCCCCTCCCCCCGTATCTGAGTTCCCACACGCCTGTCTCTCAGCCTAAACTATTTGACTGGAGTTGGTACAAGGATGCAAGGGGTTAAACCTCATGTGCTCCAACTTGAGCTCCTTGGAAGAAGGACAAACCGTGAATATGGCAGATGAATCAAGAAGGAATTAATCAGAAAGATTAACTGGGATCATCAGCATTTAATTGGGTTTTTAGCATGTATACACAACAGATCTGTTGAGCTTAGGTCTACAACATGCCAGGGGGAAAAACCAATACAGGATATAGGGTGGGCGTGTACCAGAGGAAGACATTGGCAGCTATTGCGGGTCTGCCATAGAGGCTGTGCGCCTCCTCCGGCTTTCATCTTCACTGGAGTTCATTGCAGGTTTCCCTTTTCTGCAGTATACCTAGTGTGGCCTAGTTTCCCCCTGAAGAGAACAGCCCAAAAGGGGTGGGGGTGGGGGAGAAACTCCCAGTATTCAAGAGCCATCGCTTCTCTGGGTGAGCAATATCCAGGTAAACGGCAGGAATCTTTTCTTACTGGGTATATAATAGCCTAATGCACAAGCTGATAGGAATTTTCTTCTTCCTGTGAGAGGCCTTAATTTGATTTATGGGCTCCTGCTGAGATGTTGCATTACCCATGCCTTCTCTCCCCCCCCCCTTTTTGTTTCTTCCTTCTCTTTCTTCTTTCAAGACCACTCATGGAAAGAATTGTTTAATCTACCTTGCCAAAGACATCCCAATGACCTGGGATTAAAAGAATGCTTAATAGAATACTTAATTTAAATTAGGCATTGGGGGGGGAGGTGTGAGGTTAAAGGGTGGATTGACTGTTCCTGTTAGAGATGCCCAAGCGCTCACCAGTCATGAACAATGAGCAGATTGTTCAGTAGGCAGTTCAGGTTCCTTGCAAGCATATGCAGGTATTCACCTGGTTATTTCCTTTGCACACAGACAATCATACACAGTGCACATTAACACCCCCAAATACCTGTCACTGCAGCCCACTGTCAATTATTTGAATTATAGTGGGGGAAACCGTTAGTGGTATAGAAAGAAGCACTATGAACTGGAGTGTTGCCAAGTCATGCAAGAGCTTGGGGGTGAGGACATAGGGGGCTCCTGTCCCCCCCCCCGTTGTGGATCTTTAGGAGGCAGTTGAAGACTGCTTGATTCAGGACTACACTTGATTGGTTTAGCTTTTATTATTGGCAGTCCTAATTGCAGCTCTTAAATGGTGACTTCTAATGGGTTTTATAACAGTTGTTTTTATTGTGTTTTTCATACTGCTTTATTTATATTGCAAGTGGCCTTGAGTTCCACAAGGGATAAAAGTTTTTAATTAATTAATTAGTGGGGTACATGTTGTGATGTTAGTTTTGGGGAAATCCAGAAGTGACGTTGGGTAGATCTAGGAATCTCCAGAAACTCTGTGATACGACCATTGCCCCCAGAAGTGACAGAAGTGGACGTCACTTTTTTTTTCTACTCTCCTACTGATAATCAGAGCAGTGGGGGCCAGTGCAGGGTTTCCAGCAGGAGGCCTCCTGCCATAGTTGGAGGCCTGGAAACCCTGATGCATTTTCTTTGGTGTAGTGGTTAAGTGCACGGACTCTAATCTGGGAGAACCGGGTTTGATTCCCCACTCCTCCACTTGCACTTGCTGATGTGACCGTGGGTCAGTCACAAGCTCTGGCACAGCTGTCCTTGAAAAAGAGCAGTTTCTGTTAGATTTCTCTCAGCCCCACCTACCTCACAGGGTGCCTGTTGTGGGGAGGGGAAGGGAAAGGAGTTTGTAAGCCACTCTGAGACTCCAAGTGAAGGGCAGAGTATAAATCCAATCTCTTCCTCTTCCTCTTCTTCTTCTTCTTCTTCTTCTTTTTTGAGTCCTACCATTTGGTGTTCATGTGTTAGCCTGACCAGCATTAGTGGCTGCTGACTGGTCAGGATTTGCAGAAGTTCCCACAACATGTATGTTTCTTTTTTATATGTTTTTCATTACAAAGAAAAAAGAAAAAAGGTATATATAGTACATAGAAGGAGCTGCGGTGGCTCAAGTGGTTAAGACACTGAACTGCAGGCTGTGGAAGGTCAGTAGTTCAGCAGTTCGAGACCCGAGAGTGCCACATGATGGAGTGAGCTCCCGTCTCTAGTTCCAGCTCCTGCCAACCTAGCAGTTCGAAAGCAAGAAATTGCAAGTAGATAAATAGGTACCATTTGGTGGGAAGGTAACAGTGTTCCGTGCGCCTTGGTGTTTAGTCATGCCGGCCACATGACCACGGAAACGTCTTTGGACAGCGCTGGCTTTTCGGCTTTGAAACGGAGATGAGCACCGCAACCCTAGAGTCGGATTCGACTGGCTTTCAAGCAAGGGAACCTTTTAGTACATAGACATCACTTTTGGGAGTTTACATTAGACATTTCTCTCAATCCATTTATTAACTTTATACCATGTATGTTTCTGAACAGTTCGTGGGAGTTTCCTACTACTACATCTCTCTACATACCATTTAAAAAAACATATATATATTTGCCTTGCACATGGAGCACACAGAGACAAAAGTAAATTTTGTCAAATACCTTGATTCGAGATAAATTCTGACCATGTGATACCTGTGTCGTGGAAGAGTTCTCTTCTGTCTGGTGCTTGCACTGGGTGGTAAACATAAAGGGGCTTGACCTTTGTGCAACAGTACATGTCGGCACGATTGCACCCTTATGAGATACGCTGATACATAATGCTAATACGCGCTGTACAAATGAAGCCAGTAGAGGGAGAGCAGCATTTTAGACTACTCCACAACAGGGCCATTTGGAAGGCTTTTCCAGCCATCACTAGATCAACTATGCAAATGCATCCCTAGACACATCATCTATTATGCACACTTGATGTGAGATTGCAGTGACAGGCAGAATAACAGGACGGGCTCGCATCATTTGTCTAATGTAAGATGCCGCTGCAGCTGCATCAGTGCAAACAACTGTATGCATTAGGAGCCTTTGCAGAAGGGAGGGTGGTTTCACCTAGCTGGGCACGGGTAACCGATTTCTTGGGAGAAATGCTCTGCCTGGAATTAGGAGGAAGGAGAGACAAGGTCCGGTCTGTTTCTCTACACTGAGGCCATTTCTATACAGCCTGCCCTGGAAGGGACATCATCGGGCCAGGGGATGCCAACTGCACTCTCTTGTCTCACCCAGGAATTTCCTCCCACCGTCCAGCTGAGCCGTGGCAGGCAAGAAGAGCTAGGAAGGTGGCAGTCCCACACCTGGCCTATATGACTCTTGTTCACACAGGTCACTCAGTCAGAGCGTTTCTTCAGTGGCACAGGCTTCCTTGGGAGGTGGTGGGCTCTCCTTCTTTGGAGTTTTTAAAACAGAAGCTGGATGGCCATCTGACAGCAATGCTGGTTCTGCGAACTTAGGCGGATCACGAGAGGGAGGGCAGGAAGGGTTGCCTCCGTTTGGTGAAGCCAGTTTGGCGTAGTGGTTAAGAGCGTGGACTCTAATCTGGGAGAACTGGGTTTGATTCCCTACTCCTTCACATGCAGCTGCTGGTGTGACCTTGGGTCAGTTTCAAGTTATTTCAGAGCTGTTCTCTCACGAGCGGTTCTCGAAAGAGCTCTCTCAGCCCCACCTACCTCGCAGGGTGTCTGTTGTGGGGAGTGGAAGGGAAAGGAGATTGTAAGCCGCTCTGAGACTCCTTCAGGTAGTGAATGGCGGGGTAGAAATCCAATCTCCTCTTCATCATCATCAGTGCTTAGTTCTTGTGGCCCTTTCTTACACGCCCAGGGAAACATTGATCACCACGGTGGGATCACAAAGCAATTTTTCTCCAGTTTGCCTGGCAATCCTGGAGGTTTGGTTTTTTCAGTCATCTTTCGGGAATGGAACAGGGGGTGTGGTATTTGCGAATTTCCTGCATTGTGCAGGGAGTTGGACCAGATGACCCTGGAGGTCTCTTCCAACTCTATGATTCTAGTCCTCAGCTTAACCTTGGGGGGGCGGTCGAAACGAGCACTTTCCTCCCATTTAATGAGAGGAAATGTTGGCAGGATCTACCCCCGAAGTTGCAGCAGTACCCCAGCAAACCAACTGCATTTGGGTGAACAGACTGAAGGGAGTGGTGGAGAAACAGGGTGCTTTAATCTTTCTCGGGAGGCCATTTCCCTGTTCCAGATCAGCCCATCTCTCACCATTGCTTTTGCTCCCAAATATGATGACAAGCATATGAGCGTGATGTTTCAGCCTCTATCCTTCACTGAAGTCAACGACACCCCCACTTTATCGCCATTTGTGGAAGCCACATTAGCTCCGTGCCTAGCCGTTCTCCCCCCAACCCAGCCTTCCGTTACTCTTGTTAACCCTCGGCGGGGCTGTATCTCAGTCTCCCCAGCTTTCCCCTTCCTGAGAGTATGAATAATACTCTAGACCCAGTAGCCCCGAGCAATAGCCAGCAGTGGGTGATATACTGTACGACTCTGTGTAGCTCTTAATGCGTCGCTCGTATTTGATCTTGAATCAGCAGTAATGGGAAGCGCTTTGCCCTATTGGTCCCCGTCCCTCCCCTTTCGTGGAGAGTCTTTAATAAATACCAGACCTTGCACATAATCCCTTTTATTAATCTTCAGAGCATTCAGCAAAGGGATAGACGTATAAAGCAAAACAGAAGGAGCTGGAAAGAAGAGGTTTACAAGAGGGAATAGCCGGGAAGCACATCTGACATTTAGAAGAAATATTATTTAACAAATTAATCCTAGAGCTTCTTAATACCGGCAGGAGTATTCTGGTGGTTGTTGGGTCACAAGAAGTCACTGATGGGTGTTTCCCCCCCCCCTGCACCCTTTTCTTTATGTCTTCCACTCAGTCATTTCCTATATGACCATTTTTTTTTCCAAAGTGGCAGGGCGGGGGGAGACTGCAAAAAACGAGAATCCTTTTGGATGTTGTTGAGCCACTTAAACAAATCATTCTTTGGCTCCTTTCAAGAACACCCTGAGGCATGTGGGCACCACTTTCCCATGGCGTAGTGCTGTCTCTTAAGCGGTGGCCGTGTGCATGCCCGTGTTTTAATAAGGTGGGCGGGGCTGATTGCTGTCTTGATTTTTCTTACCCAGCAGGCACTGTAAAAATAACGTTTTACAGTGCAATTCTGTGCAGAGGGACTCTCAGTTTTGAGATTTTGTCAGCGTTAACCACATTTTAATGCAGTAGTGTGTGTAGGAATGCCTGGTCTGGGTTGGAAAATACCTGTAGACTTTGGGGATGGATCCAGGAGAAGGCGGGGTTTGGGGAGGGGAGGGGCCTCACCATGGTACAGTGCCATAGAGTCCACCCTTCAAAGCAGCCCTTTTCTCCAAGAGAGCTGATCTCTGTCAACTGGAGATCTGTTTGTTAAGTATGAGACTCAACAACGATTTCAGCTTCAAAAGTGATTTCAGCTTTATTTGAACAGCAAACTGTAAGTCAGGAACACACAACAAGAAACAGTGGAGCACAGCTCCTTTTTAAACTCTCCCGGGCAGTCAAAGCCACACCCGTAATAAGTTAAGGACCAATAGCAACACAGAGATAAAGGCCAATCATAGCACAGGGATAAAGGCCAATCAGGACCGTTCCCTCTTTGCAACATATTTACAAGATGATTGGTTCTGTACAGAGGTTTCTTAGAAACCAGCCAATAGTAATGCCACAGCTGAAGAGCCACATTTGAAATCAAGCTTAACATAGGAATGTATAGCCCAGATTCACATTCCAATACATAACACTGTTGTAAAAGCAGGAGATCCCTAGGCCCCATCTGGAGGCTGGCAACCCTAAGCGCACGCATGCATGCATGCGCGTGCACACACACACACAAATTAAAAGGGCAGAGGTGGCACTACGCCACCAGTAATGGAAACCGACTAGCACAGGAAAATCCTCTTTATCTTTGTGGAGGGCAGCAGAAATAAACCAGCTTCACTCTGACTCCCCAAGGCACAAGATGCAGAGGAAAGGCTAACGTGCAGAAGGGATGTAACAGGGATGCGTAGCTCCTTTTCACTGACAGCCTTCAGGAAGAGGCGGGACGAATATTTGTCAGAGATGCTTTAGGCTGGTCCTGTATTGGGCAGGGGGTTGGACTAGATGGCCTGGATGGCCTCTTCCAACACTGTGATTGTATGAATCTGTGCCAATTCCAGGTTCAGAAATACCTGAGGATTTCAAGGTGAAACTTAGAGGAGTGTGGGGTTTAGGGAGAGGAGATACCTTGGAAGAGTATGGTATCATGTAGTCCTCCTTCCAAAACAGCCGTTTGCTTCAGGGGAAGTGGAATAAATGTTTTAAATAAGCGGATAAGGGAACATAAGGGAAGGCAATGTTGGATCAGGCCAATGGACCATCCAGTCCAACACTCTGTCACACAGTGGCCAAAAATACCAGGTGCCATCAGGAGGTCCACCAGTGGGGCCAGGACACTAGAAGCCCTCCCACTGTTCCCCCCACCCCCCAGCACCAAGAATACAGAGCATCGCTTGCCCCATCCCAAGAGTTCGTATCTATACCTTGTGGCTAATAGCCACTGATGGACCTCTGCTTTATGATCTGTGTAGTCTGGTGATCAGCTGTAATTCTGGGAGACCTCCATCCCCCACCCCCAGAGGTTGGCAGCCCTAGGATGCAGCCAAGTCAAATCGGCAGCTTGTGAGTTCACTGCGGAGAAAATCAGCAGTCAATCCAGTGTGCAGGAAGGATCTTAGACCGGAAGGACTAATCTCGTTGCTCATCTCATTGGCATGTTGTCATCGTCTGGTATGACGTGGATTCCTCCAGCTCCATCCTGATGATGGCTCGTCAACATCTGGTCTAGGGGGCTGTCAGCTGTGTTCTGCAAAGTGTTTTTTTTAAAAACAAATTTTTATTAAGAGGATATTATAACATGTTCTGTATCAGTATTCAATTCTTAACATATCCTTTCCCCCCCCTTGTTTTCTTCCCCCCTCCCCTGGCTTCCAACAATGCTGAAAAAAGGGGGGGGGAAGGGAAGGGAAAACTCAACCCAAAATCACACTGCGAACCAAGGGGGCCAAGCTGACTAATATAATATAAATATAGAAATTTATTAAGGTGTACACTTGTTAAAATACTTTCTGATTAAAATTTTTCAGTTTCAGACATATAAAAACATACAAGTACTCATACAAAGGATGGGTCAACACTATACAACTGAAGACCAAACGCGTTTCGGCCCCAAAGGGCCTTCCTCAGTGGTCACTAATACATATATATCATAGACACACATTCATAAACATATATACATATATCAACCCAGGTGTTGTAGCCTGAAATCATAAGGGAGGGAAAAAACAAATTATTCTATATTCTTGAATAATATGCCCAATTATAAAATAAAATTTGCTTCTTACAAAAGTAGTTTTACCTTATATGGTTGTACAGCTATTACAGAGATTAGTACTGGGCCATAGATATATCAGTTGCAGTCTCACCAGTACTTCTACACTAAAGGAAAAGTAATAAAGTTATGAATTTGCTATACTTACATCCATTAGTGTCTTGAATTTAGTAAAATTTAAATACAAAATAAATTGGTCAATCAACCTGGTAATCAGAATTTCGTAGTGATGAATGTGTGCCACTCCATCCGAGTAAAGATACTATTACACGCTGCTACAATGGCCATCATATATATAACCCTAGGGGTGATGCAATCACCAACTGACATTGCACACTGTCCATGAATAGACATACAGGATGGGAGGGAACATGAAGTCAAGGGAATTACAGAACACAACAATGCTCCACCCCTATTAATATTTCAGTTATCATGCTTTTACATTCAATTCTTATACGGTAATCAAAACTTCATTTAAAACAATTTCATTTTCTATTTCTCTCTATCAGGCAACATTATAGATACTATCCATTTCTTGTTATATTTCTAATCTTAATAATTATCAAAGCAAAGCAATTTATTTTTAACATCCCAGTTCCGTTCCAAATAGTCTTTAAAATCTCTCCAGTCTGCTAAAAATTCTTCATCTTCTTTTCCATTAAGTTTTTTTGTCAATTTGTCCATTTCTACCATAAAAAATCATCTTCTTTATCCAGTCCCATTTATCTGGTACCTTCTCCTGTTTCCAAAATTGAGCATAAGTCATTCTCGCAGTAGTAATTAAGTACCATAACAATGTTCTCTTTGTCATTTGGATTTCTTCCATTTTAAGCCCTAGAAGTAACATTTCAGGTTCTTTTTTCAAAGTACATTTCAAGATCTTTTGAATTTCATTGTGTATCTCTGTCCAAAAAGCAGCCGCTTTTTCACATGTCCACCACATATGGTAGAACGAGCCCTCCTTCTAGTGTTTTGATAGGCCAAAAGAAGGAGTATTTAGCCCTCTTGCCAGGTGTCTGTGGAGACCATAGAAAGGAACTTTAGTTCCTTGGATGTGCACTTCCATAATCCTGGGACCCGGGCATCCCAGGGGGAGAAGTGAATCTGTATCTCACAGCATACAAAGAACAATATAATAGCCAATGCCTCCTCAAACCTAGCCATTTATTGAAATGCTATTTTTAAAAAACCCTTTAATAAGTAAGATTACAACAGGCAACAGTTTCACTTTGGGTTGGTTTCTTTCTTTCGTCTGTTTCTTTGATGCACTTCCGCAACACAGGAACCAAAAGGGAGAGATAAATCCCTTAAAAATAAGCTTTCATGTTCTACCCCCCCAAAAAAAATAAAACATGAAAAAAATCAACACACAAAGGTCAAATTTATGTGCACAATTGTATTTTTCTGTACCAAAGAAAGAAACAAAAACTGCCCTTAAAAAAAAAATTAAAAATAGTCCCAAGGGGGTTGCATTTAAGGATTTTCTTTCTTTTGCAATATTTGTTTCCATTTTATAACACAGGGGTATGGTTTTCCTGAATTCCCTGAATCTCAGGATCACATAGTTGCTCACCTGTGGGACTTCAAAGGACCCTGCCCCTGGTAATTGTAGTGGTCATCTACATAGACACCAGGGAAAGATAAGGAGGTGGGGGAGTCCCCTTTGAATTGCTTATCAGACCTCCTGTAGGTTTGGTTTTGCTTCAAATAGGAGTGCTGGGGGAGGACCAATAGCTGATTTCTCCTTTTCTGTTGTGGTTGGACTTCACAATCGTCCCTAGTCATAATCTTGATTTTTATGCTTCATATATGACAACTACTTGGCGATTAGCCGTTTTCCTTGACCGAAACTGTTTAAAAAACACGCTGCCACCATTTTGGATAGTAAAGGCTTCCAAAAGTTCAAAACTTGGTTGCCTCTATGGCAGAGTTTAAATATTAGGTGATCTTGAGAAGATTCACATCAAAATTTTCAAAGTGGAATTTTAAGGAGGATTGGGAAGGGGGGGCAGATACATTTCATCTCCAACAAAAAGGACTGAAGCCAAAAGTTTGTGCAAATGATCCTAATTCTGTAACGACCTGGGCCAGCTTAAGCCAACTTGCTTCAAGTTAACGCTAAACTTGATCTTGTTTCATTTATTCTTCAATGCAGCCATGTAATTATAGAATTCAAAGTTGTCTGAAGGTCATCTAATCCAACACTCCCTGGCTGAGAGGGAATTCCCCTGTGCCAAACTAGCCATAATGCATTAGCCCGTATCAGTCACATTACACATTGCCAGAGAGCCCAAGGTGACCTTTGCGACAGGTTTTCAACTATGTTTTTGGGGGAAATGTCGCTTTGTAACAGCTCATGTACCCTTGATGGTCTTACACACCTCTGGAAAGAGTGGCACACCTTATGAAGCGAGGCTGAGGGAGAGTCTATCATTTCAGCAAGGTAGATAATTGCTTAACCTGAGTCCCATGTTTTAATTTGGAAGCATCCCAAACACTTGAGTGCAATTGCCCAAAATGGGGGTCAGAGAAGAAGAATTAACAGTTGGTACAGAAAGGGTAAAGTGATGCTAAGGTCAAATGCGTCAACCACAGAGTTGAATCCATACTTCCCTGGATCAGAGTACTATGTGTTCTTGTCTCTGATTGTAATCATTTACCTTCTGGATTTTCCTGTGTATCCAATACCCATTGACATGTGGATCCTACCCTAGATCAACGCTGAGATACCAGGGCGAGGATGTTGCATTAAAGATTGAAGAGCACGCAGATCTTTCCTAGAGATAATAGTTGTCTGATTAGCTTCCCGGATGTCAAGGAGAGGGCGAGAGGAAGCTGTGTTTTTGTTTGGTTTTTAATTCCCTGCAATTGGAGGCAGCCTTGGGAATGAAACCAAACAGGCTTGTTAAATGATTAATATGGTGAAAGAGGAAAACAAACAGAGGTTCTCGCCATGTGAAATAGGTGAACACAGGAGTGGGTGAGCCAGGTAGACCTTCAAAGAAAGGTATTCATTACAGATTTTTTTTAAAAAGCCAACTTTTCACTCCTGTGAGAGTTTGGAATTAATGATGGTTCGTGTCACTTTGGGGGGGGGGATGTTGAAAATTATTAGGTCATTGCTGGAGTTTTGGCAGATTTTCACAGTCAAGGGATTGTGATGGGAGGAAGGGGCATTCAAGGCATTTAAAAACCCTCCCAGCCTATTTTTTAAGAGGCTGAGCCTGACCTGGATAGCCCAGACTAGCCCGATCTCGGAAGCTAAGCAGGGTCGGCCCTGGCTAGTATTTGGAAGGGTGACCTCCAAGGAATACTGGCATCATGAAGCAGAGGCAGGCAGTGGGAAACCACCTCTGAAACATCTCGTGCCTTAAAAACAAGTCGAGCTCACCACCTAGTGGTGCCTAGTGCTAGGAGAGCTAGAACTTCTGGCTGCCAGGCAATCTTAGGATCTCCTGGCTATTCTACACACAATGCCATACAGTAATTATAATTATTTGTTAAGAGGTCTTTGGGGGCGGGGTCATAGCTGCCCGCAGCCTTGATAATGCTGCTGTTTTTGTGACATTCGTAGGAATCCCATCCAAATAAGAGATCACATAGCAGTGCTGTGATGTGGACCAGATTTGGCTGTTGAAGGATGCAGGTGTTGCTGTCTTCCATCCACTCTGCATAATTTTCCGTAGGAAGGATGCTCTTGGTTCCATGTAGCTGGTCCAGGATGATGACCCATTTACCCAGTTGCTCCATCAACAGGATAAAAGTTAAATTTGGTTGCCATTGTGCAGATGTGAAACAGTGACATTGGAAAAGAGTGGGCTTGCCTACCCGTGACCCACTCTCTATCCCTTAGCCATGGTTAGGAACAAAATGATGTTTCAGTTCTTGTTAGAACAATGACACAGAGATCATAGGAAAATAAATTACCTCTGGGTGTTTGTGAATTCTATGTCTGATTTTTAAAATTAGTCATCTAAAGCATGAAGCTGTTCTGCATATTTGTTTTCCCCATTGTATATCCCGCCATTGCTTCAAGGAACTAAAAAAAGTAGCATTTGAACTTAATTGAAAACTCAGTAAGATAGAATAGTCTTAAGTCCTCCTCCTTCCCTCCTCCTGCATGGATTTCTCTACCTTTCCCTTGTCGATATTAACCAGAGTGTGGTGTTGTGCCTGTACTCATGATAATCAGTGTTAGGTTTTCACACCCAGCTTTCAGTTCAGGGAAGAAGTTAACCCTGATTATCAGCAGGGCAGCTATAACATGACATCATGGCTAACACTAATAATGGGGGAGAGAATGGTAAGCTTGTGCCTGGACCATTCCCAATTTCTTAGCTATGGTTAAGAGATTGGTAGCATATGTTTGGTATTCATGGGCTGGATCCACACATTGGCTTTACCTATAAATCACTGTGCTATAGCAGTCATTTACAAATGGATTTTCCTGTAGGGACTTCTGGTTGATGTGTGGATCCTACCCTAGTCTGACAATGAGATGCAGCCACCATTGCAAATTGTGCTATTGTAATTGACCACCTGTTTTTCCCTCCCAGTCTGGATAGGAAGATCCAGGATGGGAATGGCTATCCTAGAGCAATATCTAAGAGCATGTGGACCCTATCAGAGTGCCCAAAGTTGCTTAGTGATCCTTACACTTCAACTGGATTTGAGCCTAGTTTTCTGATGTAGCCCTTGCCCACAGTGGTTTGCATCTGCATTTGCACTCATGTGGATAGTACACAACACTAGTGGGAATGCATGTGAAGAAATAGGCTTTTGATCACTTTATCTCCTCTTGTCCAGGGCTATTTTGGGGCAGGAATGCACAGGAACGGAGTTCCGGCTGGCTCCCGAGTTGGCCATGCCCAGCAGGAACTCATTAGCATAATAGACCACACCCAACAGCAGCATCTCATTAGGACTGGCTATATTAGGGGTGTGTGGCCTAACATGCAAAGGAGTTCCTGCTACAAAAAAAAAAGCCCTGGGTTTTGACAACAAACAAGGTAAACAGAATAAGAAGCAAAAGGTGGGTGTGGCTGGATGACCACACTTCTGGTAACATGGGGGTGTGACCTAATATGCTAATGAGCTGTGCTGTCAGGGGTGTGGCCTATTGTGCTAATGAGCTTCTGCTGTTGGGTGTGGCCTATTATGCTAATGAGTTACTGCTGGGCTTTTTCTATAAAAAAAGCCTTGCTCTTGTGCATTCAAAATGAGTGTTCCATACCTCTTCATACGGAACACTCATTTTGAATACACAAGAGGAGATTACGTGATCGAAAGCCTACTTCTTCACATGCACCAGAAATCACATGGTGGACAGAGATATGTGCATTTAAAACATGCTGCATAGACCAAACCTATATTTTTTTTAACATGAGAAAAAATACATTTCTTTATATCTTTTTGGTTGTGCCAAGAGGCTATCTGAGCTTAAGATGTTACAAGAAACCATGAGCTCTTACTTTCCGGTGTCTTTTTCCACCTGTTCCTCAAGGATGGCGAAAAACAATCCAGACCATAATAGCGCTGTGCTCTGAATTGTGGTACCTTGCCCTCTGCGCCCATCAGTGGCTGAGGACATCAGGGATGGGGCAGTGAACACGCACACCCATGAGCGCATGGAGCTGACTTATACTGGATCCGACCCTTGGTGAATAAAGGTCACTACTGTCTACTCAGACTGCAGCGGCTCTCCAGGGTCTCAGGCTGAGGACTTCCACATCACCAACCGCCTGGTTCCTTTTAACTGGAGATGCCGGGGATTGAACCTGGAAATTACCTGAGACAGAGCTGTGGCAGGCCAAGGTCTCTTGCAACTGTTAATCAGGTCCTTAAAGGTAAAGGTTCCCTTGCTCAAAAGCCAGTCGATTCTGACTCTAGGGTTGCGGTGCTCCATTTCAAAGCCGAAGAGCCAGCGCTGTCCGAAGACATTTCCGAGGTCATGTGGCCGGCATGACTAAACACCAAGGCGCACAGATCCAAGTCTTATTATTTTTTAAGGGACTGTATTCAGGATCCGTTCCCTGAAAGTATTTTATCTGTAGAAAATATCAAGAGTCCAGTAGCACCTTAAAGACTAACAAAATCTGTGGCAGGACATGAGCTTTTGTGAGTCACTGTTCACTTCTTCAATAGCAAACACATATCTGAAGAAGTGAACAGTGATTCCTGAAAGCTCATGCCCTGCCACAGATTTTGTTAGTCTTTAAGGTGTTCCTGGACTCTTGATATTGTCTACAGATAAAATACTTGCAGGGAACGGATCCTGAATACAGTCCCTTTAAAATAATAAGACTTGGATCCAATGAACGAGTTACATGTGTGCTCAGATAGCCTTTGCCATGGAGTGTGCTTTTGTCTGTGCTAACACTTCTGTCTGCACAAGATCAGGGGTTTCCAATGAGCCCTTGAACAAATGGAAGCGTCGGTGCGAGAGGAAGTGTGTTCTGTGGCAGAGACTATCTAGTGCACATGGAACTTGTTCATAGGATCCAAGCTGTTGCCTCTAGTGTGTGTGAGACCTTTTTGGCAAAGCAGAATATGTGTTTAAAAATCGGCACTGTGGCTGAAGAGAGTTTATCAAAAATTAAGTAAATTAAAACTTTTTAAAAAAGCAAATAGATATGGTGCCTCACTAATTCTCATTTGTACCCTTAAGCAGTTGAAGTCACCTTCCTCTAGCCAACCAAGAAGATTTCCAAAGCTTAGAACTCCTGAAAGATTATGTAGTTTCTATTCTTCACTGATATGTGGCTAACTGATGACTCAGTGCTGTTATCCATTGACTGAGTGATCGTTTCCCAAGATGGCTGCCTGGGAGAACTCCTACACTAGCTTCTTGTTGGACCTATACTTAATTATCAGTCTGAGCCCTTTCACATCAGTTTTCTTTATATTGTATCTTGAAATAGTTATCAAAATCGGAAACACTCTGAGGTTCACGGGTTTGTACAGCAATCTGAGAAATTACCTCTTTCGGATCTTTAATATGTATGTGTGTATGGTTATATGTGACCAACGTTTCTGGATTCTTCATTGCTTTCGGAAAGCCGTACAAGGAACTGTCTTACTGCGTGGTTGTAAACAGAGTTACGCCCTTCTAAGCCCACTGATGTACATGGGTTTTGAAGGGTACAAGTCTGTTTAGGATGACTTTGTTAGAAGCTTAATGGTATCTGTCCATGGATAACACCCTTGCCATCCCTCAGAAGCAACGATTTATGATTCATATGAAGGATGCTAAATATTCCTCCGTTTATAGAATGTGGTTTTTATGTTTGGGTGGAGGGGTGCTTTCTTCTTCTTCTTCCATGAATGTTAGGATTGCCTAATAGTGTGATTTAAAGATGCATGGTACATGTTCAGGAGCATCATGGCTGAGTGGAGATTTGAACCCAGGTCTTTCTGCAATAGATCCCGCAGGGCCCTGATCTCATATGGGAGCTCGTTCTACCAAGTAGTGCTGCTTTTTAATGCAAAACATTTATTAGCCACCTTTCTCCCTTGCGGAGCTCAATGTAGCTTACAATATAAATGGGAATTATTCAAAAACACACACACAATAAAAACAAGAATTATTTTTTTAAAAAAAACACAAACCATAAAATCCACATTAAAAAAATCAAAGCTCTTCAATTAGGACTGCCAGTAATAAAAACTAAATTAATCAAATGCAGTCCTAAATAAAACTGTCTTCAATTGCCTCCTGAAGATTGACAATAAGGGGGCCAGGGACACTTCCCTGAAGAGGCTGTAAGGTTGCCAGGCCTGGGTTGGAAAATACCCGAAGACTTTGGGGATGGATCCGGGAAAGGGTGGGGTTTGGGAAGGGGAGGGACCTCAGCATGATACAATGCCATAGAGCCCACCCTTCAAAGCAGCCATTTTCTCCAGGGGAGCTGATCTCTGTCAGCTGGAGATCAGTTGTAAAAGTGAGGGATCTCCAGGCCCCACCTGGAGGCTGGCAACCCTAGGAGGATGTTCCATAATTGCGGGGCTCCTACCAAAAAGGCTTTGTCTCTCATGTGCCCACCAGATAAGCCTCTTCGGTGGGCCAGTCAGGAGGGCTTCTCCCTGTCATCTTACTGCTATTCAGTCTTTATGCTACACCAGACATAATAGCCACTCATGCTTTCCATGCATGACAGGAAATTTCATGTGCTTTGGAGAAAGGTAGTAATAATGATGTTGAGAAAACCAGCATGACCATTCACTCTCTTTCTCTGATGGCATATGGGATTTTTTTTGTTACTAGAATGTGTTGCTCCCCTAGAGTATTGTGTATGGATTACTGGATCTCTTTGGCCACTGTTTGGTGCTATAAGCAATTCACTCGCAACGTCCTAATGAAAGCTGACATCTGCCAAATATTTATCTATAGAGTGCTCATCATATACTCTTTGAAGATATCTATATATTCCTCTTCCCGTTCTTTCCCTGGTGATGGGAAGCTTCAGGGCAGGTTTATAGGGTCACTTGCCTTGGGAGGAGAGATCTAAGGATATGCAAAAAGCACCTGAAGAAGTTTGCTTAAGTTATCTAATTTTTTTTTTTTTTGGCTCCTCTTGAGATTTTTCTGGAGAAAACTCAACAACAGCGGCTTCAAATTTAATTTGGGGGAAATATCCAGTGGCAAACTAGGCGAGAGCTCCCTGATAAATACTACTGGCCCGGTTCATGCTTTTAGCTTACCAAACCGTTCTTCAGCACCGGGCTGAAACACTTGAGTTCCAGAATGAATCCACAAATTTCAAGGCAGCACTCACTCTTTACAAGTGGAGGCCTCCTGCGCCTGCCCTGCAAACAGTGAACTTGCCGCTTGCAGGGTGGGCGCGTGTAGCACTCACTTCCCCCTCCAACCATTTAAAGAGAAGGTTCCCTTTAAATGGTTGGGGAAAACCGGGAGGGGGGGGATATATGTGTAGCACTTCATCCTTGACATGATGATGTCACTCTGTGTGACATCATCACATCGGAACGGCCCCACCATCTCTCAGGACACACCCCAAATCTTTCTGCTGGGGAGAAGGTTGGACCTGGCAGCCCTATTCTTAGCTGAGCCTGACTGACAGTCCATCGTCATTCATTCTTAGTAGGGTTGCCAACCTCCAGGTGGGGCCGGGGAATCTCCTGCTTTTACAACTGATCTCCAGCTGAAAGAGATCCGTTCCCCTGGAGAAAATGGCTGCTTTGAAGGGTGGACTCTATGGCATTGAACCATGCTGAGGCCTCTCCCGTCCCCAAACCTTGCCCTCTCCTGGATCTACCCCCAAAGTCTCCAGGCATTTTCCAACCCAGACCTGGCAACCCTAATTCTTCATGGCCATCACACTATTTCACTCCGTTTCCAAGCTGAGGAGCCAGCGCTGTCCAAAGACATTTCTGTGGTCATGTGGCCGGCATGACTAAACGCCGAGGCACACGGAACGCTGTTATCTTCCCACCAAAGCGGTACCTATTTATCTACTTGCAATTTCTTGCTTTCGAACTGCTAGGTTGGCAGGAGCTGGGACCAGAGACGGGAGCTCACTCCGTCACGCAGCACTCGGGTCTCGAACTACTGAACTACCGACCTTCCAGTCTGCAATTCAGCATCTTAACCACTTGAGCTAGCTCTTCTACTACAGACCATTATGGCCGCCCTGTGAAACTTGGCTGACAGACGTCACTGTGCCTGTGGAAACAGTGGTGTGGAGTCAAGCCACTAAGAAGTAATCACATAAAAAAACAAACAAACCTCTAACTATGCTGTTAAATGCTGATAAATGCTTGCATATGAATAGTTGCACTGTGGTCTGTGGCAAGGTTGCCAACTCTGGGTTGGGAAATATCTGGAGATTTTGGGGGTGGAGACTGGGGAGGGTGGGGTTTGAAGAGGGACCTCAGAGGGATATAAGGCTACCGAGTCCACCCTCCAAAGCAGCCATTTTCTCCGGGGGATCTGATCTTGGTCGTCTGGAGGTCCCATTGGAACAGCAAGCAGTCTCCGGGTGCCCCCTGAAGGTTGGCAACCCCAGACGTGGTGCGTGATTACATTGCAGTTGTAGTTGGTGGTAAAACTCACCCCCGCCCCCAATCATTTATATTCTAAGGGTTGACCAAGGCTAAGGATTTCAGTCGCTTTGTGATTCCTCTTTGTAAGGCCCAGATGTCTTGAAAGAATGCATGTCCGTCTGTAGAAGAGTTCCAGATACTCCCCCCCCTCCCCATATCTGCTGCTGGCCTCGGAGGACCTCTGGGTTCTTCTCATCTTCTCCTAGGTTTCCCAAGAACTTACCGCGTGCCGGCGGGGGATGGATACGTCTTCGCAGGACCATCCCCAGGGGAAGGAGAGGCGCGGAGCACCATGCCGTCGCCAGGACGGGACGGTAGGCGACTCTCTGGCAATGGGACTGGAAACTCGATGGTACCATCGAGTTTTCAGCCCCATTGCCAGAGCGTCACCTGGTATCACTTCCTGGCGACGGCATGGTGCGCTACCAGGAAGACTGGTCCGGCTGGGGAGCATTCGTCCCCCGCCCCCAGACGGTAAGTACTTGGGAACCCTATCTTCTCCCCCCTCCCCCCACATCAGCTAGACTACGCATCCCTTCGCAGCAGACACAATTACTGTAGGTGGTGGTGAGGTTTGGGCTGAGCTCAGGGGCACCCTAGCTGTCTTGGCAGCTGCTGAGGATTGTGAATTAATGATCAGACAGATTCTGCTGCCTCCACCGCAGTAAGTCAAAACTGGCCGTTTGGGTTAAATTCCCCCTAGAAACAACACATTAGTGCAAGGACTACAAATAGGCCACCTGTTCTTGGAGGATTAAGTGAAGGTGAGCCAAGGTGTAATTTGCGGGGAGATTTGAATCCAGAACCCTCAGATGCTCATTGTTAACTTTTCAGAGCTGCAGCATCCAAATGTTGTAGCGCTAGGGTTGCCAGCTGCAGGTTGGGAAGTTCCTGGAGATTTGGGGGTGGAGCCTGCACAGGGCGGGTTTAGGGAGGGGGAGACCTCTACGGGGTACAAGGCCATGGAGTCCAGCCTCCAGAGCAGCCATTTCCTCCAGAGGGATTGATCATTATAGTCTGAAGATCAGTTGTAATTCTTGGAGACCTCATAGCTCTCCACCAGTTTGGTGTAGTGGTTAAGTGCGTGGACTCTAATCTGGGAGAACTGGGTTTGATTCCCCACTCCTCCACTTGCAGCTGCTGGATGAGCTTGGGCAAGCCATAGTTCTGGCAAGAGCATCCTTGAAAAGCAGCAGTTTCTGTCAGAGCTCTCTCAGCCCCGCCTACCTCACAGGGTGTCTGTTGTGGGGAGGGGAAAGGAAAGGAGTTTGTAAGCCGCTCTGAGACTCCCTTGGGAAGTGAAGGGCGGGGTATAAATCCAATGAATTCTCTTCTTCACTGTGTGGTTCATTTAATTTTTCATTATGATCATCCCTTCTGTATTAAAGTCAGGTCATATATACATTGATATGACTCCATTTCTCATCATCTGGTCCACAGGATTTGAAGAGGTGCAGTGTAAATGTGCCAGGACTGTGCCATTTCATACTCTGGAGAGAATCCTTGCCTGTCAAAAGGGAGCATGTCAGCAGAAACAAATTTTTGGATACTTTCCCAACATACTGACTGCTCACACAAGGGGAATTTGTTTTACCTACCTGCCCTCTTCCAAAATCTGAAACAATATGATTATGGGAAATTGCATTACATAGTTTTGTAGAAATCCATCTCAAATGTTCGAAGTCGTTCACTTCATGAAAATGGTTCATTTTTGAGATGAAATAATCCCCTTTTTAAATCCTTTTTTGCCCTACACATGCATCCATTACCTTGATGATCACGTAGGTGGCATGGCATGTATCTTGTGCTCCTCACCTTGATGAACATGTACGTAGCATGGCAAAAATCTACTTTATTCCCCCCAACCTCACAATAAACTGTGCTTTAGTTATTGATACTTCCACTTTACAGACAGGTAACCGGCAGAAAGGGAACTCCTCCTGGAACAGGGAAGCCGGGTCTCCTAGGATGACCCACAAACCATCCTGACCTTTAACCCTAGGCAGGGCTTCAGTCCTCCTGGCAAATACCACGCATGATATCTCTGTTGTATGATCCTGATTTCATCCCTTTGTAATTTCCTTCTGTGGCAAAGTACTGGCGTCAAAGCTGCTGGCATAGCAGCTGTCAGCCTGCCAGAGGTGAAAGATTTCCCTCCTGTGTTGTGATTATTTTACAGCCTCTGTTCCTCTTGGTATTAAAGTCCCATTCCATGTGCCTCCGTGTTCCCCTTCCATCTGCACAGCTTTGCACACTCTTCCCTTCCCACTGCTACTTACGAGGTGACTCACGTCACTTAGCAAACATGTATTTAAACTAATAAAGTGACGTCAGCGTGGCCTGGGGTGCCATAGTCTTAAGATGTATCATTTTGGAGTGAAATGTTTTGGTTTGGCATTGGGGTCGGGTTAGGAGGCGTTTGCCCTTTGATGGTTCCTTCTCGTGAATCTCCCACCTCTTGTCAAACATGTCTGCCTTCTCCGGTGGGTGCATGCACTTTTTGTTGTAGAATGTCCTGTATTGGTTGCATTTCTCCTAATTCCGCCTGATCTCATTGAATCACAGAGACATTGAAAGGAAAGAATGACTGTACAATACCTTACCGCTATGCGATAAAAGGCAGTAAATTATCTCAGCTGCCTCGGAGGGCTGTTACGACTTAATGTTTGCAAATGGCTGGCAATTCCTAGATGAAAGGTAACTACAGACGTGGAGTGTTACCGTGTGCCGTATTCAGAAACAGAATCAAAGCTGAGCAGAGGATGGGAATTCGATAATTCTGCTGCCGAACGGCATTTGAGAGGCGGGAGTTTAAAATCCAGGCCGCCTGCTCAGAAAACACCTGGTATCTTCAACTGGGTTTTGCTGATGGTCAAAATAACTGCAAGTTAAAATTTCCATTGGGAAAATATAATGGTGCATTGTTAGAATTAGCAACTTTGGAAGAAAACACACAAGTTTTGTGGCTGTTGGGCCATACGGAAGTACTCCATATTTCCAGTTGCAGTGCTTAATTCCTGCCTCAGAGTTGCCATCGTCCTTCCTCACCAGCTTACAGGATTTAAGGAACTTGGTTCAGGATTTGGCAAGGTACAGTTCCTCATAGCGTTGCCCGTTGGATCAGGAGTGGAACTAAACTTCAGCAAATAGGTGTCAGGTTTGAAATCAAGTAGATCCAGTCATTCTTGCACAAAGAAAGGTTTATTAGGATTATCTTGCTAAAACCCACAGTAGGAGGTCATTGTCAGGAATGGGGGGCAGAGCAGAGCAAGCTAACTTATAGTGTGATGCAATGAAGCGCCTAGCGAATAAAACTTGAGCACTCGCGCGGGAACTCCCGGCGGGAGAAATACTTCATGAGCGGGAGACTACTCCCCCCTCCCCTTGCCTTCCCAGGACTGGAAAATTCTCAGCGAAACAAGAATAGTCCAAAGCCTACATTCAAGGCCACCGTGATAAGGAAAAGCGGCAGGGAAGAAGCTCCCACGTTTCTGCCTGCATAGCTACGCAAGCGCAAAGCAGGGTAGGGAACATAAAACAATGGATTCAGTGAGAAACATCAAAGGCATCTTTTCTGACATTCTGCCCTTCCCAAAATACCACCCACCCACCACTCAGGAAGGAGAGAACAAGGGCCCCCAGGTTTGTTAGGGTATCGTGTGTGGAAGTCCTTTAGGTGATCAGGTGCATTGATATCAGAGACTTTCACCCATTCCCTGTATTGGGGCCCAAAGTGTACCCATTGAACCAGGTACAGGAGTTGCCCACGAAGAATCTTAGAGTCCAAAATATCAGCAATTTCGTAGTGTCCCTCATCGCCAACCATCAAAGGGGGGAGGAGTCGACATCTCAGGTTGCCATTTAGTCGGGGGTAACGCAGGTTTGAGGAGACTGTAATGGAAAATTGGATGTATTGCTTTAAGAGATTTAGGCAAGTCTAGTTGTACAGTTACTTGATTTATACATCTCAACACTTTGAAAGGACCAATATATTTCCAAGCAAGTTTCCTGGATTGCTGCGCTAGCCTTAGGTTCTTAGTTGACAGATAGACAGTGTCTCCCGGTTGCAGTTTCCATCCACCGGTCCTTTTTTTATCTGCCTGTTTTTTGTACTGTGCCTTGGCCTCATTCAACGTTTCAACAATCAGGGGCCAAGAATTGCGAAAAGTTTTACACCATGCTGAGGCTGTCCCCCCATTTCCAACAGGCTTTAAGAAGGGAAGAGGGGGCTATCATAGCCCATGGCCGCTTTGAATGGTGACATTTTTGTTGAAGCGTGCCATGAGTTGTTGTACGCAAACTCCGCCAATGGCAGTAGATCTACCCAATTGTCTTGTTGATAGTTAGAAAAACATCTCAGGTATTGTTCCAACGTCTGGTTTACTCTCTCCGTTTGCCCATCAGTTTCAGGGTGATAGGCAGTACTGAGAGCACGTTCAATACCCATTAGAGTCATTAACTCAGACCATAACTTGGAAACAAATGGAACCCCTCTGTCGGAGACTATCTTGAGCGGTAACATATGTAATTTGACAATGTGTTGAAGGAATGCTTTGGCCAAGACTTTGGCTGTTGGCAAACTGGGGAATGGTATAAAATGAGCTTGCTTGGAGAATAAATCCACTACCACCCAAATGACCGTCATTTGTTTAGAGGGGAGAAGATCAGTAATAAAGTCCATAGAGATTACTTCCCAGGGTCTGCTTGGGGTGGGTAGAGGCTGCAGGAGACCTGGAGGTTTACCTGGTCTGGCTTTGCAACGATTGCATGTTGGACAGGATTGTATATAGAGGGATAACTCTTGTTTCATTCGGGGCCACCAGAAGCTACGTTGCAGAAGTCTTAAGGACTTTACATATCCAAAGTGCCCCGCAGCTTTTGAGTCATGCACTGTCTGCAAGATTTGGGATCGGGTAGCTTCTGGGACAAACATTTTATTTCCCCTGTACCAACAGCCATTCGGACCACAAATCACATCGTCTCTGGCTTGTAAATCATTTCTTTCTTGTGGGGTGATGTCAGATAGAAATTGTTTTTCCCAGGTCAATGTCTGGATGGGGTTCGTTTGTGCTTGCTTGGCTTTCCGGGTTACAACTGCCCCAACTAACTGTTCCGGGGTGAACATAGACTCCCGTACTTCGACCCTCTTAGAAAAATGTTGGGGAAGGCGGGAGAGAGCGTCCGCCAGATGATTGGCTTTCCCTGGGAAATGGTGAAGGGTAAATTGAAATTTGGAAAAAAATTCAGCCCACCTGAATTGTTTAGCATTCAGATTCCGCGGTTTTCGCAATACCTCAAGATTTTTGTGATCAGTCCAGATTTCAAAAGGTATTTGGGACCCTTCTAACCAGTGTCTCCATGTGATCAATGCTAAACGTACAGACGCAGCTTCCTTATCCCAAATGGGCCAAAATCTTTCTGTATCGTTAAATTTTCTTGACACATAAGCAAGGGGTTGTAGCTGTTTCTGAGCATTCTCTTGCAAAATCACCCCACCCATAGCAGTGTCCGATGCGTCTACTTGGACTACAAATTTCTTTGTCTCATCAGGGTGTGCAAGTATGGGTTCAGACGTGAACAACCGTTTTAGTTGTTCGAACGCTTGCTGACACTGCAAGGTCCAATTCAAAGGGGCCCCTGGCGCCGAAGCCTTAGATCCCTTCCCCTTAGTCTTTAGCAGATCCGTGAGGGGAAGGGCTACTTGGGCAAAGTGCGGCAAGAATTGACGGTAAAAGTTGGCGAAGCCGAGAAAACTTTGGAGCTGTCGCCTGGTTTTGGGGGGCTCCCACATTAATACATCCTGGACCTTTTTGGGTCCATCTCTAACCCCGCAGAGGATATGCGGTATCCCAAAAAGTCAATGCACTCTTGGTGAAATTCACATTTTGACAGTTTAACAAACAGTTTGTGCTCTAAGAGCTTTTCCAGTACTTTACGCATAAGGTTAGTGTGGGATTCCTGATCCGGGGTATAGACCAAGATATCATCTAAATAAACAACCACCCCCTTGAATAGATAGGGGTGTAACACTTCATTGATTAAGTTCATGAAGACCCCTGGTGCCCCCTGTAACCCGAAGGGCATCACCCTGTATTCAAATTGCCCCAGCGGGGTATTAAATGCAGTCTTGTATTCATCCCCCTCTCTGATGCGAACCCGAAAGTAGGCATCTCTTAAATCCAGTTTCAAAAACACTTTCCCTTTAGCTACCTCTGCCAGTAAGTCTTTGATGAGGGGCATTGGGTAGGCATTAGTTGCAGACACTGCGTTAAGTCCCCGGTAATCCGTGCAGAGTCTGAGCCCCCCATCCTTCTTTTTGCAAAACAATACAGGTGCTGCAAAAGGAGATGATGCTGGTCTAATGAATCCACGGGCCAGATTTTTATCAATGAAACGGCGTAGTTCTTCCTTTTCACTTGGGCTCATGGCATAAATTTTCCCTTTTGGTAACTTCTGGCCCGGAAGAATCTCAATGGCACAGTCGGAGTTACGATGGGGGGTAATTCATCAGCTTCCTCCTCCTCAAAAACCCTTGTTATATACTGGTAATCCTCAGGGATGCGGTTAAGATCCTCCGTTGCTAAACAAGCTCGAGGAGGTTCATTGCATGGGGGATTTCCCCACCCTGGGTCCCATTTGTGTCCCGTACATTTTGGGGAGATAAATTGTACATCCCCTTCTTCCCATAGAATGTAAGGGTTATGTCCATGTAACCAGGGACTACCCAACACTAAGGGAAATTGGGCTTGCGGGGCTATCACGAACGAGCGTAGCTCCCAGTGGTCACCAATGCCTATTCTTAAAGGAACAGTCTCAAATCGGCATGGTTCTTTCATTGGAGACCCATCCATCTGCGTGAAAGTTATTGGGTCTTTTAAGTGGACCACGGCTGCCTCCAACCCCATAACCATAGACGGGTTTATGAGATCCCTCCCGCACCCTGAGTCAATGAGGGCCCGAACCCGAATGTGGGTCATCATTGCGGGATTCATCACCAGAACAGTCACAAAGAAGAGAGAGGGGTAATTGCTCACCAGTTTAGGCGCCTCAGGTGCTGGGTCCTGCTGTGTAGCGCCATTCACAAACAGGACCATTTCATTTCCCTGCATCTCGCTCTCCTCCTCTAGCATCAAAGCATCCGCTTGGTCGGGGCTAGCAAAAGAGCCCGCGTGTTGCGTGGTTTTGCTGTACCTTTCCTCGGGGTAGGGGTTGTCCACCTTCTGGGCTCTTCTTGTGGTGGGGCTCTATTGGGATCCCCTCTCGGGCAGGCTGCCGCGAAATGCCCTTTCTCCCCACATCGCAGGCAGAGCCCCTGTCGCATACGCTGATCCCTCATTCCACTTGGGGTGGACATAAGTTTGGGTCTGGCCTGGCCTGCCGCAGTACTTGGACGGTTGTTACCCAAAGACAGATCCAGTTTCATCATGCGTAAGCGACTTTCGGCCTTCTCGGCTTCCTCCATCCAACCCTGAAGGGTGCGGGGTTGCTGAGAGCTGAGGACATTATTGCGGACGTCTACGGCTAGTCCCATTCGATATTGTTGTGCCAAGACCGCATCTGTCCAGTCTCGAATCTTCACGGCATGCCTTTGAAACTCCCGTGAGTACTCCCGCACTGAGAGTTTGCCTTGTCTGAATGTGCGGAGGAAGGCTTCAGCCTTTTCGGCCGCCCCGGATCCTCAAAACGATTTCTCAAGGCCCACATGAAGTCATCTACATTCCCCAACTCCGCTGCCTCCAGATCATGAAGGGCTACATACCAGCTAGTCGCACTCCCCCGGAACCTGGATGCAATAAACTCCACCTGTTGTTCTTCGTCTGGGAATACATAGCCCCATCTTTGCACAAATTTTCCAACTTGCAAAATGAAAAAGGACACAGTCTCTGGATCTCCATCAAATGTGATCTCAAGCATGTCCTTGGGGCGGATTACCGGGGGGCTGGCGCCATGATCGGTACTGGGACCGGCTGCATGAGGGGTGCTGGAGCAGGGGGTTGAGGCGGAGGTAAAACTGGCGGCTGGATAGGTCCTGGTTGCCCCGGCCCGGGTCCTGGCGCTGGGACAACCAATGGAGGTGGGGCTGGTGCTGGCTGGCCCGGCCCCGGCCCTGGGGGAGCTGGCTGGCCCGGCCCTGGATCCGGTGGTACTGGTTGGCCCGGCCCCGGGCCCGGAGGAGCAGGAGGTGGCCGCCCCGGTATCAACGGTGGTGCCGCGGCTGGTACCGGTCTAGGTTGTGTCAGCGGATGGGCCCGAATGGCTTGGTCCATCATCTGGGGTAGGGACTGCATTAGTTTGCTCATATCCCTTACCAGCCGTCGGGTATCCTCTTGAATAGAGTCCATGCGGGCATCAGTATCTTGGCTGGACCCCGTTGCTGGGGATCCCCGAGACACCCGCCCTTGGGGAAGACCAAAACTACCTCTGGGATCCAAAAGACTGTCCCGGCTCTGGCTTCCCGGCATAGTCCAGGTGGTCTGGGTAGTGTCCAACAAGTTCTTAGTCCAATCGCGTGATCTGCGATAAGTCACCCCTTTATCCCAGGGTGTTGGGACCCCTGGCACATAGGTTCGTGGAACCGCACCTCCCTGACTTTGTAGAGGCCCGGCCGGGCTGTAGATCGGGAGTGTGTACGCGGCTCCAATTGTGCCAATCGATGGTGGGGGTAGCCAACCCGGCTGCTGAGTAGACTGCCGGTGCTGCCAAAACTGTAGTTGTAGTCACCGGAACAACGGTGGTGGTCGGGATAGTAACCACTGGAGCTGCCACAGTAGTGACGGGAACCGTGGCTCCTGACGCAGTAGTCACTGGAACGGCGCCCGTGGCTCCCGCAGTAGTGATCGCTGGAGCTGCGCCGGAGGCTCCCGAAGTAGTAATCAACGGGGCTGTGCCCGTGGCTCCCTTCCCGCTCCGCTCATCGTGGTAGACGGCGGAAACTGACGGTGAGGGAATGAAGGGTGATTCCTGACAATTTCTGTCAGGTTTGAAATCAAGTAGATCCAGTCATTCTTGCACAAAGAAAGGTTTATTAGGATTATCTTGCTAAAACCCACAGTAGGAGGTCATTGTCAGGAATGGGGGGCAAAGCAGAGCAAGCTAACTTATAGTGTGATGCAATGAAGCGCCTAGCGAATAAAACTTGAGCACTTGCGCGGGAACTCCCGGCGGGAGAAATACTTCATGAGCGGGAGACTACTCCCCCCTCCCCTTGCCTTCCCAGGACTGGAAAATTCTCAGCGAAACAAGAATAGTCCAAAGCCTACATTCAAGGCCACCGTGATAAGGAAAAGCGGCAGGGAAGAAGCTCCCACGTTTCTGCCTGCATAGCTACGCAAGCGCAAAGCAGGGTAGGGAACATAAAACAATGGATTCAGTGAGAAACATCAAAGGCATCTTTTCTGACAATAGGGTGGGTTTTTTCCCCCCTGTGGTCTGTCACTGGACAGATCCAAAAACTCAAGAATCAACCCCTTGGTTCCACCCCTGGCCTAGAGAACTCTTTTCCAGTTATCAGATTAAAAAAACAAACAAACTTGCTAGTTAGCCTATACACCCTTGGCATCATTGTCAAGGCAATGCTAATGTACAGACTAATGGAGACACAGTGGAAAATGAGGAATGAGTCAGCCTCCAGACCCATGTCGCCAGGAGCTTAAAGCTTTGAAGGAAGTCGAAGGCTTTTTGAAGGAAGGTTTTCATGCGCTGCGGTGGCTTAAGTAGTTAAGACGCTGAATTGCAGGCTGGAAGGTCGATAGTTCAGGAGTTCGAGACCCGAGTGCCGCATGACGGAGCGAGCTCCCGCCTCTGGTCCCAGCTCCTGCCAACCTAGCAGTTTGAAAGCAAGAAATCGCAAGTAGATAAATAGGTACCACTTTGGTGGGAGGGTAACAGTGTTCCATGCAGCCTCGGCGTCTAGTCATGTCAGCCACATGTCCACAGAAATGTCTTCAGACAGTGCTGGCTCTTCGGCTTGGAAACGGAGAGGAGCACCGCAACCCTTGAGTCGGATTCGACTGGCTTTCGAGCAAGGGAAACCTTTACCTTGCATACTCTCGGAGATTCATGTGAGAATTTTCTTTGGGAATTTGACCAAAGTAGGGTTGCCAGCTCTGGATTGGGAAATACCTGGGGATTTGGGGGTTGTTGGAGCCTGGGTGAGCCAGGATTTGGGGAGGGGAGGGGCGTCAGTGGGGTATAATGCTATAGAGTCCACCCTGCAAAGCAGCCAGTTTCTCCAGGGGAACTGATCTTGCTCCCTGGAGATAATCGCAATAGCGGGAGATCTCAAAGTGCTGCCTGGAGGTTAAATGCCACAAAAAGGGACCGCGGTGTATACAAAGTAAACTCAAAAACCAGTACAACCACCATGCATATAAATAAAGGTATAGCAACTCATATATGTTTACGTGTGTTCTGTTACCTCGCAAAAATGTTTAGATAAAGAGTTACACAACATGTGTATATTGGCACACATTCAGTTGCAAATGATTCTAACAAGGAGCATTTTATGCATTTCTGCATGACAATACCTCATGGTACCATAGTCCCTATGTGGCAGAAGCCTCAATACGTAGAGGCAGTTGCAAAGTCCATAATGCAGAATGTATTGTGGTAAACTTACACGCCAGTGAACAAGATGTAAATGGCCGTGGATATTGAATGGAATATTATTAAGCATTGGTGCTGGTTTACATTCTGCACGATATTGGTGCTGCAACCTTGAGGAAGAGTTTTTGAAACACGCTTAAAGTCCAGATGCAAGTCATTGCATTGTGCCATTGCACCGTGCCTTATGTGCTGTGTTACTTCTGCACAGTGAAAAATTGTTCACATTATGGACTTTGCAATTGCCTCTACGTGTTGAGATTTCTGCAACACAGGGGCTATGATTCCATGTGGTGTTGTCAGGCAGAAATGTGTAGGATGCTCATCGTTAGAATCATTTGCAATTGAATGTGTGCCAATGTATACACATTGTGTAATTGTTTATCTAAACATTTTCGTGAGTGAATAGTATACACATAAACATATATGAGTTGCAATGTATTTATAGCCACCTGGAGGTTGGCAACTGTAAACCAAAGGCCCATCTAGTCCAGCATTTTCAACCATGCATGTGGCATCATACTCCACGAATGAAAGGGGGTGCATTGGCTCTCTGAGAACTATGCATTCAAAGTCATTTCAGCAAGATGGTCTTCAAACATGCTTGCCCATTTTACGGTCTTTAGAGCATTACATTGTGCATTTGGAGAAAAACTTCCTTGGGGGAGTTTCTGCATTTCTTAAAGTCTTTGTCTTGAAAGTAGGTAGGAGATGCAAAAATAAACCTGGTGGCTTTTTTATTTAGTTAGCTACTTGTTTGTTGCGATGACCATCTTTCTTTGCACTAGAGGTGATTTACAACCAGCATATCAATAAAGTCACAGTTAAAATATGAGTCCTGAAAGAAACAACCCTGTCACTTTAATAACGGCAGTAAGAAGTCTGGGTTTTTTTTGTTAGTGTCCTTGCTATATAAATTCTGCGAGGCTTTTCTTCTTTCTAATGAGACAGAAAAGCAATCTTGTGGTAATCCCCAAACTGTATCATTGTTCAATCTGAAGCATTTTCCGAAATATCTTAACTACTGTCTTGAAATCCTGCACCAGCAAAGGAATAGTGATTATTGGAGATGATTATACATGATTTCAGATTTTCTTCCAACAAAGGAAGTGTCAGTTGCTCTCCCTTGAGAATTTGTGGTGCTGCAATACCTGTGCAAAAGGCAGGCATGTGGGGAGAATAGGATTTCCTTTCTTGTTGCAGAGAGAGAGAGAGAGAGAGAGAGAGAGAGAGAGAGAGAGAGAGAGAGAGAGAGAGAGAGAGAGAGAGACTGGATTTATACCCCCCCCTTCACTACCCAAAGGAATATTGGGATGTTTTGCTGTATCCACCTCAAAAAAAGGGGGGGAAATGCTGTTAAGTGACCGCCACACCTGAGAGGAGAGAATGGAGAGTATCAGTTTACTTTCCACAATTAGAAAATATACCTTTACACATTTATCTGCTATTTTGACATATTTATTGCCTTAGAACTGTAGACTTTATAACCTTAGCTTGTTACTTAGTTTGTCTTTGCACATATTCATCATGTTATGTGTTCATTTGCTGTTAAGTCCCCATCTATAAGTTTGAACCTTACCCACCATTCCAGTGTATTTAAAGAAGTGTGCATGCACACAAAAGCTCATACCATGGATAGAACTTTGTTGGTCTTAAAGGTGTTGTTGGACTCTAAAGTTGTTCTACTGCTTCAGACCAGCATGTCTGGCCACCTGGATCTATCTTCTTTGAAGCCTAGACATTTGGTATGAATTACATCATAAATCTTTCAGGTGTGAATTATCTGTGTGAAGGGAAAAGGGAGAAGTTGAGGCAGAAAAGTTAGGTGTGACTCCCCATATTAAATTAGCAGAATTATCAGTTACACATAATAGATGATGAGAGAGGTCAGAGGTTCAAAACAGGTAAGCAAAATAATAAAGTGGGATAAATAGAGTAAATAATTCCTCGGGGGGTATTCTAATGTTTAAGTGAAAATTAACTAATATTGGTAAAAGGTTATAGCCTGACACAATATATTGAGAACAACCAATTAAAATTTCTAAAAGGTGGGTTTCATAGAACTATTAGAGGGTGTAGTGAGTAAGGAACTCCATGTCTTTGTTTAACCCAGCATGGTGCATTTGATTTCTTGATGAGTTCTAATTCAGCACTTTCAAACTGTATATTCCCTTTGGTTTATCTTCTTTTTTGGTGGTACCTTGACTTTGAGGTCTGAGACAGTATGCCCGGGGAGATTAAAATATTCCCCAACTAGTTTCTGGTTGGTGTGATTTCTTATGTACAATCTGTGTTCATTGATTCTCCTGTACGGAGAATGCCACGTTTGTTCGAAGTAGATAGTAGAAGGATGATGGCATTAATTAAATGGGATGATGTTCAAGTCGTGATGAGACCAGAATGGGGTATCCAACACTATTAAGTTCTGTAAGAGAATTTCCAAAGTGTAAATTGGGACAAAGTTGTCATCTAGGTCTGTGGCAGGGTTCAGTTCCTGGGTTTGTGTCTCTCTGGTGTGATCCACGGTTGTTGGAAAAGTCTGGGGTCTGCTTGTAGGCATGGAGAGTCCTGCAGAAGAGAAATATACTCCAGGAGAGGCTAAATGTCTGATGTGTTGGAAGTGCTTTGAGCTGCAGGTGACAATGGGCTGGCTCTGAGCACCAGTCTGGCTTTGTTGATCTGCTCCTTTACTGCTCCTTTACTGGGTGGGCATTTTAAACCTCCCAAAAATGCTTTTCATAACTCCTCCAGGTGAGAATCTCTGTCTAAAGGATCAGAACAAATATAAGCGCAACACATTGCTTGACTGTAGACTATGGGTTACTTTATATGTTTTAGATGATAGCCGGAAACATGCAGTATGTTTGACAGTCAGTGGGGTTTTTATCTGTCTGTCTGTCGTCTGTCTGTCTGTCTGTCTGTCTGTCTGTCTGTCTGTCTGTCTGTCTGTCTGTCTATGGTGGTGCTTCTGTGTCCATCACATAGTTTCACAGGAAATGCACTTGCATGGATTGGTCCTGAGCAAGGTTGATGTTGGGCTGAAACTTATTGAGGTCTCATTGAGATCTCTTGACAGCTTCTTTCCCATGTGGCTAGATGATGAAAATATCACAAATAAATCTTAGCTATGCAACAGGAGTCAGTGGGCAGTAGCTGAGGAAGCATTGCTGTCAGACATCCACAACAGTGCTTGCATACGATGGACCCATGCAAGGCCCCCTTAGCTGTGCCATTAATCTGGCAACTGATAGTTAATCACATCTGTAACATTACTGCTTTCCAACTACCACTTGACGCAGAATGCTTACTGTTAGGTACATGGCAATTTAGCCCTTCACCACCGCTTCATAAGGAACTGATTCTCTTTTTCTGTGCATCCGCCAGACTTTTAATTGCAAAATCCTGGAAAAAATAATACTCACCTTACACTATCAGCCTGGCTACATAAAGTCTATGATTTCTGTCTGATGGACAAACTTACTGATTCTCTTCTTTCTAAGGCTACAGAATCGTTCGATTTTACATTTACCTCGACCTGGTTCCCCTTCATGGACTATTTCTCCGCTAAACCTGAGTATTCTTCGATTTTGGATACTATAAATCTGCTGTATTGATGCATTTCATGGGATGTTTCATGTCAATGAAGTTCTCAGTCAAACTGGGTTTTTTTGTTAACATCACATCTACATTGTTTGTTATGTAAGTTTTATCACAGATACCAGTTAAGCTATATTTCTGTTATGTGTACTTGCTTGTATTAAATAAAGATTAAAAGGGGTTTTTTTAAAAAAAAAATCTGAAGACATAAACTGTGAACAAATTCTAAGTGGTTTGGGGTGAGGACAAAGAAGCAAACTTTGCTGTGGGATTGGTGGTGGAGGAAAGCGTTGTCAAGTCACCGCTGACTTCCGGTGACCCCGTTGGGTTTTCAAGGTAAGAGATGAATGGGGGTAGTTTCCCCATTGCCTGGCTCTGTGTAGCAGCCCTGGACTTCTTTGGCAGTCTCCCATCCAAGTACTAACCAGGGCTGACCCTGCTTGGCTTCTGAGATCCGACAAGACTGGGCTATCCTGTGCCATCCAGATCGGGGCTATGGGATTCCCTGGGATAACATTTCTGATGGCTTTTAGAGCACCTTCATATATAAGAACCCCAGAAGAGCCCTGCTGGGTCAGACCAGTGTTCCATCTAGTCCAGCATCCTGTCTCACACAGTGGCCAACCAGTTCCTCTGGAGGTTCAACAGCAGGGCACAGAGGCCAAGGCCTTCCCCCGATGCTGCCTCCTGGCTCTGGGATCCAGCCGTTGACTGCCTCGGGACATGGAGACTCAACACCCATGGTTGGTAAATATTCAGCTAATATTGCACCCTGCTGCTGTATTACATTATCAGGACCATTACAAATTAAAATTGTACAAGGTGGTGTGGTAAAATCTGGCTCAATTGCTTGACAGCAGTGCACACCCAAATTCATGGCAAATAATAGTACCTTAACCTTCTTATTAATAAAACAACATGTGCATTATATTTTCATCTCAGATCCACCACTTCGGGGTGGGGGGGAGTCAATTTTGCAGTTCTGAAGTCTTATCTTTCTCTGCCTTCAGAGGACAGAGATGCAGTTTCCTTGTCATTAAAGAGCAGCGTTTAAACATTGATCCTGTGACGCTCCCCCTTTTGACTCTTGAGGAACAGACAGGTGTCTCTGTCCAGCAATTGTCCCTTCTTGGCTGCCGTAATAGCAGGGAGAGATTTCCCTTGTCAGAGGTGGGCCTGCAGTGCAGCACCATGAGGTGTTAGAGAGCACGCGCTCCCATTGATGGAGGGAAATGGCTTCATTTCTTTTTTGCACACGGTGTTCAGCGGGTTCACAGCATGGAGGCAAGTTCATAGTATGCCATTCCAGTGGCAACATTATTCTTAAAATATTTCCCACCCCCCACAACCCTGAATGCACATTTGTTTTGCTTTGAGATGTCATAAATGAATACTTTTATTGTCACACAGCGCCTGACTTTCCCAATATTAAAAAAAATAAAAGGTTCCAGGGCGTTCACAGTGGAGTTCGTGCTAACAAAATTGTCACAGCCAGTTCCTGAGGGAAGTAAGCAGTAATAACAGGGCCCAATGAAAGCCCCCCCGGGGGGTGGGGGAGAGCAACTGAACTCCGGCACTAGGAGCAATTGTGAAGACAAACCTAGGCCAAGTAGTCAGGTTTACTGATGGCACTGAACGTCGTCCCTCTACTCAAAAGTGAGCTCTGGCATGCTCATTATCCTGGGAAGTTTTATGAGCAGAGCTGATACTTACCCAAGAGCTCTTCTGTTTGTAACTTAAAGTGATCATGTTGTGTTTTTAGGGGGAGAGGGAATCCGGCATAGGACGCTTTGGAGAGGGGATTCAGCTAGGGTCGCTGGGTCTTACCTGGCTGCCGGCGGGGGACTCAAGCCCGGGTCCCTGGATCTTCTGTCTCTCATGCTTTGCGTGCACACCACAATGCTGTCACCTGGCAGTGGCATCATTGCGCCAGGCACGTCATGCAGGAGATTCTAGCATTTGATTGATTTATTAGATTTTTACCCTGCCCTCCTGTGGTCAATCAATGCTCCCTCTAAGCTGTGGAGTCTTGTGAGCCAAAATTCTACTTTGTGAGCTACTGGCATTAAAGTTGTGAGCGAGCCCTCCTGTATAAATTAGGTTGTGTGCGCCGGAGGCTAAAAACCTGTGAGCTAGCTCACATTAACTCATCTTATAGGGAACACTGAGTTAGAGTTTTTTGCCAAATGCTAGCGCATCCCTCATGTGACATGCCCAGTGCAGTGACATCATCTCTGGGTGACGTCATCACGCCAGGCATGCCGGGTGTGATGGGGCTCTTTTTGGACGGGGCTTCCCCCGCCAGCCAGCTGGCTGGCAGCAGACTGGGCACAGGATGCATTGGTGACTCAAGGCTTTCTGGGAAGAAACCTAGCTGTGTCTCCTTTTTCTTAGCCTTCCCTAGGCAGAGAGCTTCTCCAATGGACTACTAATAATTATCATACGGCAGTGTGAGTAGTATACACAGGAGATCCTAAGCCTAAAATTGTCTGGCAGCCAGATGTCCCAGCTCTTTTAGCATTATGCACCACTAGGTGGCGAGCTGGAAAACAGAACTACAAAGTTGGAGGAGGACTGTGGTCTGATGAACGAACGCTTACCTGGGCGAGGTGGCCCATTGAACCCAAGACTTCCAAGCAAATATGCATGGATCAGGGTGAAGAAGGAAATGGGAGGAAAGGTTGTGCGTCACCCGAGTGCTTGTTATCAGTATTTTCCCCCTCAAGTTATCAAGTAGCTGACTTAGGGTGGCCCCGTAGGTTTTTCAAGGCAAGAGATTATCAGAGGTGGTTTGCCATCGCCTGCCTCTTCATGGCAACCCTGGACTTCCTTGGAGTGAGATCGAGAAGGGTAGCTGTGTTGGTCTGTCTGTAGCAGTAGAAAAGAGTAAAGAGTCCAGAAGCACCTTAAAGACTAACTAAATGTGCGGCAGGGGATGAGATTTCGTGAGTCACTGCTCACTTTTTCAGGCTGAAGAAGCCAGCGGTGACTCATGAAAGCTCATACCCTACCACAAATTCTGTTAGTCTTTAAGGTGCTACTGGACTCTTGCTCTATTCTTCTGGACTTCCCTGGAGGGTCTGCCATCCGAATACTAACCAGGGCCGACCCACCTCTGACAAAATCGGATTGGTTGAACCTCAATCTGAGGTAAATGAGGGGGAGTAGCTCACCCTCACAAAAGTCCACATGGTCAAAGCAATGGTATTCCCCATAGTAATGTATGGCTGCGAGAGTTGGACTATAAGGAAGGCCGAGCGCCGAACAATAGATTCTTTTGAATTATGGTGCTGGAGAAGACTCTTGAGAGTCCATTGGACTGCAAGGAGATCAAATCATTCAATACTAAAAGAAATCAACCCTGACTTTTCCCTGGAAGGCCAGATCCTGAAGTTGAAGCTCAAATACTTTGGCCACCAAATGAGAAGGGAGCACTCACTGGAGAAGACCCTGATGCTGGGAAAGATTGAAGGTCAAAGAAGAAGGGGACGGCAAAGGATGAGATGGTTAGACAGTGTCATCGATGCAACGAACATGAAATTGAGCAAACTTCAGAGGACAGCGGAAGACAGGAGGGCCTGGCGTGATCTGGTCCATGGGGTCGCGAAGAGTCGGACTCGACTGTGAGACTGAACAACAACAACAGCTCACCCATCTTTGCCCCTTTTTCAACCAGACTATTCAGTGACAGTGTTGAAGGAGACCTTTTGAGATCCCTGGTCCGCCACGTTACCACTGGTTCTCCCACCCACCTCCCCATAGACCTTCTCTTCTTTTGTCCCTCCCCTCACTTTTTTTCTCCTTACTGCTGAACTTCAAGCAGCAACCTCCCTTGGGCAAGGATCTCTCTCTTTACTGTGTGAAGCATATTGACGGTGGTTAAACACCTAATCGTTAAAAAAAACCCCATCAGGACACATTAAGAGCACAGAAATTAATTGTTTCAGAGAACAAAGAGGTGTCAACACTTACAAGTAAAGTGTGAGGGGGGAGTGTTGTCTCCTCTGCCAAAGTAAGATGTAGGTTAAGAGATTGAGCAAGGAAAGAAGGTCGGAGTCCATTTGACAGCTAGGTAATGAAATGACACACGGTATTCTCTGATTGCCCTCAATTAGCCTATGCAAAGAGGGAATTAATTACCAGTATTGAGAAGAAGGCTCACCTCTGTCCTTCCTTTTCAGGCTCTTGCCTATATCGAGTGTTTCTCCGGCTGTATTAATGGAAGTCTCAGAAGTTTGATGGTCCCTTTCGGCCTTCTTGCTGTCCAACTCTTTTTTTCCCTTCTTCTTTTTTGTAAGAAGGATCCTCTTATCATCAGCAGTTTAATCAATCAATAGATGGAGGCCAGCATTACATAATAACCAATGCTCTTTAAAGTTATCGAACCCGTCTCTCTTTTCCTTGGTCCTTCGCCACCTGGAATTGCCCTACACAGAATGGTTAATTTGGGCCATTTGCTTTGCCATGAAAGATGGCTGTCCCAGAGTCCTTGGTAATGGGTTTCCATTAATCAAACTGATGGCCTGCTCTGAAAAGTAAATAAAAAAGGCCAAATAAAAACAGCCAGGAACTACAGGCTGGGTTTCTGTATTTCTTTCTTTCACCGGTCGGGTGGTATGATTGTATTCTTCTTACTATGGCTGCTGGTCGGTAGTCATCCTGACAGACTTTCTAATGACTCCGTTCAAGAGACGAATTTGCCTAGCTTGTAGTGCTTGCATTATTTGTTTGCTTCTTATGTATTAAAACAGTTATGTCCTGCCTTTCCTTGTGGTTCAAGGCAACTTACAATAATAGTGATTATGCCCAGTGATTATGCCCAGTGATTATGGGGTGGGGGAGATACAGCAGTGGGTGTAGGTGCTATTCCTTTAATTGGAATGGAAGAAGTCAGAGATGTGGGAATGCTCGAACGCCTTCCCACCTACATCCCATCCTGAGAGATGTAGATTGTGGGGCTAGGAAAACTTACCCTTCTCCAACACTAGTGTTAGTCAATGCCAGGTCTATCAATAATAAGGTCAATGTGCTCCATGATTATTTCACGGAGTTGCAGGTAGACCTGCCCTATGTGACCGAAACCTGGGTGAGGGATGGTGAAACTGTCACCTTGAACCAGCTTACCCCACCTGGGTTTTTGGTCTTTCACTGGTTTTGGATGTATGGGTGAGGAGGGGGTGTGGCTTTGCTCATCCGTGAATTTTGTTCCTTCAGGTCGCTCCCCGCCCCAACAATCTCTGGCATTGAATGTGTAGGCCTGGCATATGATGTTGAGGAGAGTTTAACTATCTGGCTGGTGCAGGGCCAGTGCCGGGTTTTTTTGACCACTAGGCAAGGCTACCTTCTGCCCCCCCCCCCCCCATGCACCCACCAATTTTCAAACATAAATGCATTTTAGGAAGAATGAAAAACACAAAATTTGAAATTGCTAATTTCTTTTTAAAAAATTGTGAGAACAAGTAATACAATCTCTCATTTTCTCTCTCAAACAGAAAAACACAAATCACAAAGCATTTTGGAAAATCCTGTTAATTGTGGTGTCGAAATTTAAATCTCTTTAATGTTTCCATCTCAGGCACATCAGAATCTCATTTTGCGTGCCTTTTCTTGAGCAAATTTTGTCACCGATTCCTTCAGGTCAAGCACTGATGCTTCAGCATGTTCAATTGAAAGAGATGCCAAACTAAGTCGTCTCTTTTGCAGCATTGTCGAGCCTGTGTGTGTGTTTAGAAGTTTGAGTTTTGAGAAGCTGCATTCACCACTTGCTGCCGACACTGGAAGGATCCGTAGAGCAACAGAAACTTACAAAAACACTCAATTAAACCTCAGTTAAAAGCCTGGGTGAAAATGGAACGTTTTGGCCTTTTACACCCCAAATTAGTAAGGTGCCAGGTAGAGTAGCCAATCTCCTGGTGGGGTCCGGAAATCCCCCAGAATTACAACTGATCTCCAGATAACAGAGACTTGTTCCCCTGGAGAAAATGGCGGCTTTGGAAATCAGGCTGTATGGCAATCTACCCCACTGAGCCCCTTCCCCTCTGCAAAGCACACCATCCCCAGGTTCCACCATCCAAATTTCTGGGAATTTCCAAACTCAGAGCTGGCAAACCTAGCAAATTGGTGAACCTCCACTCTGAGGGAGTGCCATAAATGGAGCACCACCATGGGAAAAATCCTTCCTAGTCACCCACCGTACTTCAGAAGGCTTAATTAGGACAGGGGCTTAATTAAAGATCTTCTGTTGGGCAGGATAACATTAAAAGCTGGCTTTGCCCAAAATAAACCTCACAATAGCATTATCAGCTTTTTTTTTGTACCTCCAATTGGGTGGGGGGGCTATACATCTTCTGTGGCTATGGTAGCTCAAGTGGTTAAGACACTGAACTGCAGACTGGAAGGTCGGTAGTTCAGCAGTTCGAGACCCGAGAGTGCCGCATGACGGAGTGAGCTCCCAGCTCCGGTCCCAGCTCCTGCCAACCTAGCAGTTCGAAAGCAAGAAATTGCAAGTAGATAAATAGGTATCGCTTGGGTGGGAAGGTAACAGCGTTTAGCCGTGCTGGCCACATGACCACGGAAATGTCTTTGGACAGCGCTGGCTCTTCAACTTGGAAACGGAGATGAGCACCGCATCCCTAGAGTCGGATTTGACGGGCTTTCGAGCAAGGGAAACCTTTACCTTTACCTATACATCTTCTAAAACATCCTACAGTACATCACCTCACCCCTGTACATCTATAATGGAAGAAGTCTCATCAGATGAATCCCTGGCTGTCATGCAGCCACCGACAGGCTGAGAACTTCACCAGGGAGGGGGAAATGGCAATTCTAGTTCTGGAACAGATGAATGCCCTTCAGTCTACACATGCAATAAAATGAACTGCTAGAACGGCCAATATCACTTCATACTGCAAGTACAGTTTGCTTTTTTAAAAGCACTACAATATAAAAAAGGAATTTCCTGCAAGTAGTAAACTAACAGGGCTGGGGGGGGGGGGAGTTCAGCCAGTCTTCTGCAGTGCTAGTTTTCAAGCTGCCTGCTCTGTCTCCTACTAGGTGTAGGGAGAGTGCCTCTTTTTTTTTTTTAAAGTGCACACAGCAAGAATGTTCAAAAATATGGCTGTCAGCTTTTAAACTGGTCCCTCTGTCTCTCTAACACCAGTTTCAGATGCAGCAATCCATCAGGGATGTCATTTAGCTTTATGCCATTAAATAATTCAGTTGCCCCTCCCTCTTTGTCGGTTGGCAACTTAGTTAAAAACTGCATTCATCATCTGAAGTAAAACAGTTCATTCTTTACGCTCACACCTTCGCCCAAACTGAGGTGGGATGACATCCTCCCCAGGGGGAGGGGAGGGGAGGCACCCCACACCGTCGCTCGTGCCCACACACCTTTTCTTCCAGACTTCCTGGACCAACAAGCCTTGGACCCCCCTCCCCCCCAGCAGCACCTGCCCTCACTGGGCTCCACCTCATCCCCTCCCCACCATTTTCTCTCTTTTCCCCGAGATGTGAGCGGGGCTTGGGTGTGAAAGGAGGGGATGGCAGGGCAGGTGGAGGGGTAGAGCAAAATGGCAGTGGGGGCAGGTGCCAGCGCCAAGGATCACCACCAAGGTCTGAGCCTTGTCATTTGCCTTGGGTGCCTTGGTGGAGGACGCAGCACCACGCCCCCGGTCCTGAGCATCAGAAGGCAAAAGGCAAATGGATATACCAGGGCAAGTGGTTGCACAGCTTCAAGTGCCGTTACGGCATGTGCCAGAGCCTCACCACCCCTGTGGCCAGTGAACATCTGAAGGTGGTGCTCTAGGCAGTTGCCTAACTCAGCTATATGATGAACTGGCCCTGGGCTGGTGTGCCAACCTCCTAACACACTGGCAGATACCCTGTCTGACCTGCTAGATGCTGTATCAGGTTGGGCATTGGAATACCCCAGGTCCATCCCGATGATGCAGCAACTTCCCAGGCCAGGGACCTGGTATCATCCATGGACTCTCCCAGCTTGTAGTGGTTCCCATGCATCACGCAGGCCACATGCCGAATCTGATTTTTGGGATGGGGATACATGTGGATCAGATGACTACAGATGTAGTCCCATGGTCGGACCACTTTGCCTGAAGGTCTGGCTGAACATTCCGTGTCTTCCCTGTTTAGGTGGCAAGCGTATTTATGCTGACCTACAGAGTCAAATGGACCCTATCTGGCTTCAGGAAGCTCTGAGGGATCCATTGCCCCCTGGCAGCTCGTTGGATGATCTGGTGGAGGACTGGGAACACCAGCTTTCTGAAGCCATCAATGGGATTGCTCCCTAGTGCCCTCTGTGCTCTTGCACCAAAGCAGCACCTTGGTATACAACGGAGCTGTAAAGGATGAAGCAGGAGCTAAGAAGGCTAGAGTAGAGGTGGCGGCGTGCTCATGAGGAAGTGTCACTGACATCTCATGGGACACTTATGAAAGCCTATGAGATGGCTGTGAAGGCCGCGAAGAAAGATTTCTATGTGGCCTCCATTGCATCCGCGAGCTCACGCCCGGCCCAATTATTTAGAATTATTCGGTCCATTGTACCTCTGTCACAGGGCAGACCAAATAGTAGGGAATTGGCCATTGGCTGTGAGGCATTTGCGAGCTATTTCACAGGTAAGATCATGACACTCTGCCAAGACCTCCCGACCACAATTGAGACAGTAAGAGAACTGGAAGCCCCTTGTCTGTCTTCTGGTGCAATATTGAACCACTTCAGTCGACTCTCCGAGGAGGAAGTTGACAGGATCCTGGCAGTGGTAAGACCGACTACTTGTTTCCTCGACCCATGCCCATCCTGGTTGATGAAAGCCTGCTGGGAGAGCATTCAGGTCCCTCTGGGAGAAATTATCACCTTGTCCCTTTCTACTGGGACTTTCCCAGAGGCGTTGAAGGAGGCAGTAGTTCACCCGCTCTTAAAGAAAGTTGGTCCTAACCAACTACCGCCCAGTGTCAAACTTACCAATCCTGGGTAAGGTGGTTGAGAGAGCGGTGGCTGAATAACTCCAGGCTTTCCTGGATGACACTTCCATCCTTGATTCCTTCCAATCTGGCTTCCGCCCTGGTCATGGAATGGAGACGGCTCTTGTTGCCCTTACAGATGACCTCTGTAGACATCTGGAATGGGATGGATCGGCACTGCAGTTACTATTAGATCTAACAGTGGCGTTCGATATGGTCAACTATGATCTATTGACCCACCACCTCACCAATGTAGGAGTTCAGGGGACTTCCTTGAAATGGTTTTCCTCCTTCCTCCATGATCGAGGACAGAGGGTGGCGCTTGGCAAGAGGGTCTCCCCGCGATACCCACTGGAATGTGGAGTGCCACAGGGAGCGATCCTCTTGCCAATGTTATTTAGCATCTATATGCACCCCCTCGCCCAGTTAGTTTGGAGCTATGGGCTGGGTTGTCATCAGTATGTTGATGACACTCAGTTCTATCTGTTAATGGGTGGCCATCCATCTTCCATTCCTATGAACTTGGGTGCTGTGGCTGGATGGTTGTGGCAGAGTTGGGTGAAGTTAAATCCATTGAAGATGGAGGTCCTGTAGCTGGGTCGAGGGGGTTTGGATGTGGGCGCCAGGCTTCCCACACTGGAAGGGTCGCCTTTGGTGCCAGCCCAGACAGTGAGGAGTCTGGGAGTGACACTGGATGTCTCTCTTTCCGTGGAGGCCCAGGTTGCTGCAGTTGCCAGATCTGCGTTTTTCCACCTTAGGCAGATCAGGCTACTGAAGCCCTGTCTTTCCCCCCAAGACCTAGCGATGGTGACCCATGCAATGGTCACTTCTGGACTTGATTACTGCAACTCGCTCTATGCAAGCTTACCCATAAAGTTGATCCGGAAATTACAACTGGTGCAGAATGAGGTGGCGCGCCTGCTGACGTCAGTGCCTGTGCAGGCTCACATTAGGCACATGCTCCGCTAACTGCATTAGTTGCCAGTTGAGTACCGGATTCACCTCAGGGTGAATATTTCTGCTCTCAGGGGGTTGGGGAGGATCTCCCGTTCATGATGTAATGTCCTGCCGGGAGAATTCCCGCATGCGCGATTGGATTTCATTTGCTTAGCTAGTTGAAGCATCAGAGTGTATACGTAGATCCCTGTGCACTACCTGTTATTCCTGACAATGTACTTGTACTACTTGGCAACAGAATAGTATTCCAATAAAACATAACTCTTGATGAGAAGTGTGTTTGGACCTGCTTGCTGTTGACCCTGATACCCTTCTTGCCTCAACCAGGGCCAGGGCTTTCTCTGTCCTGGCCCCAGCCTGGTAGAACATGCTCCCTATGGTGACCAGGGCCCTGTGGGATCTTCTTCAATTCTGCAGGGCCTGAAAGTCGGAGCTGTTCCACCAGGCCTTTGGTTGAGGCAGCGGGCGCCCATCGATGGCCTCCCTGAGGTTGTCGTCACCCGTCTATTTAGTGACCACCAGCAACTGGCCTTTAATTCACTGCACCATCAGGCCAGAACTTTATAGCCAGCTGACACTCTTTCAAGCTGTACCCATTGTTTTAATTGTTACTCTGTTTTATAGTGTTTTAAACTAAAACTGTATTTATTATAATGATGTTACCTGCCCTGAGCCCGTCCGTGGGATGGGCGGGATATAAATGCAAATAGTAAATAAATAAATATGAATGGATTGAGAAAACCTACAGATGGTGAAATAACTATATACCGTACCCAGTCAAAACATACCCAGGCTAAAAAACTGTGAGCTAGCTCACACTAACTCAGCATAGGGGGAACACTGCTACCCACCTGGCTTTGCTGCAATATTTCCCAAAACTTCACAGCAAAGTAGGTTTGGAAAAGATGGGAGGAAAACCAGGGGGAACCTGGGAGATGTGCAAATGCACCACAATGCTGTGGGGAACGGGGGAAAAATAAGTATTTCCTCACTCCAACAGGTCTGGGACAAATAGCCCATGTGAAAAAGAATCTTGGCTACAGAAGCGTCTGCTTCCTCATTTCAGTTTTCCCCCCATAAAGATATACCATTTTCAACATTATTTGTACAGTGGAATGCTTTGTATGCGTAAATTTCGTATAAATTGCATGTTTACATAAATTGTGTAAGAAGAAAAAAAAAGAATCATTGATCCTAGCAATGAAAACTGGCAGACCAAAAACTGTATTTGCAAAGACAACATGGAAACAAAAAAGGAACATTTTTTTCCCTGATAACATCTCCATCCATCCCTGATCTCCATATAGGCTGAGTATAAAAAAATAAAATAAAAATAAAATTAGGAATGATTGAACTTCGGGGCCTTTTGTTGCCGTTTGTTCAATAATATAGACGCAAGCCAAGAGTAACAAATAGAAAGAATTTAGATCCATTCATTTTTCTGCAGTTGAATATCTCCCAGAAGTGTAATTGTGTTCTGCACGGGAAAATTATTGGTCTACGATCTTCCAGTGATTTACTTTATTTAATAAATACTGAAAGGTTATTGGGGTACGTTGCTTGGTTGGAGGAAAGAATTCTGCGGGCAGATTTGCTGATCAAAGTCTATCGTTCAAGAGCGCTGTTAGCAGAAAAAATACATCTGGCTGAGAAAATAAGAGTTGGTCATCGTATAATAACCAGGGTCCTCAGTGAGAAGGATTCACAGATCTTTTTTTCCATCCCGGAAATACTTATGATAAAGCAGCTCGGGCTTTCAACAGACTGCTGGGTCTCGCAGGGGGTCTCTTGACTTGAGCCCATGTTGTTTTCGGAAGAATGTCTTTATTTGGTCCGACCTTGTTGAAGGAACCGTCGTTTGGTTTCCAGCCCTACTGCTGTCCGATTCTGTGGCTTTGATTCAGAATCAGGGGGACCCTGAGTGAGAAGTGGAGCAGAGGAGGTGTGGTGAAAGACCATTACTGGAGGAAGGAAGAGTGTTTTGTGTTGGGGGTTTTTTTGTGCGATGTGTGCTTTGCAGTGTGGAAACCTAATAATTGGCGACGGAAGGCCTTGCTGGGGCCGTGAGGAGATGGAGGGGACTGACAATGGGAAGAAGATGCCTGCGGGCAGCATAATGGAGACTCACAGCAGTTCACTTTGGGATGAGATAAGACCTTGGGAAATGAAAGTTTTCGGTATTTCTGTGTTGTTCATCCAGTCTTCCCTCCCCGAATTGCCAGGGAAGAAGGCTCAGGAAGAAAACTTGTTCACAGAAATGTGGGTTCTGTTCATCCGTGGGGTAAATGCAGGGCTGGCCCGACCACCAGGCAAACCTGTGTGGTCGTCTAGGGCACCAGGTTTTGAGGGGTGCCGGAAAGGCAAGAGGAGTCGCTTCCTTCCCATGTGCCTTCCTCCTTGAGGCCAAAGGGAAGCCATTGCCTGCATGTCGTCCTTCTTTCCACCCCTCCTCCCTAGGCCAGCCCAAGTACCAACTGTCTGCCATTGCTCCACTGCCAAGACCCAATAGCCAACTGGGAGACCAGTGCAGATCTGGTCTGAAGCTGCCTGGCCCAAGCAACAGCACTCTTCTGGTCCCTTCAGGGGAGGAGGAGGAGGAGTCTCCTGAGAGAGCTCACAGCTGCTTACTGGGATGGGAGTTCTCCTGACAATGGGACCTCCTTTCCACTTGAGAAACTGGGTCCCCTAGGAGGAAAATGCTGGCCACCTTGGGGAATTCACACATGCAGTGGTTGCAGGATAGATGCCAGTTTCGTATATTGGTTAAAAGCAGCAGAGTTTAATCTGGAGAACCGGGGTTTGGTTCCCCCAATCCTCCACATGAGGCCTGCTGGGTGACCTTGAGTCAGTCACAGTTCTCCCAGAGCTCTCTCAGCCCCACCTTACCTCACAGAGTGTCCTTTTCAGGGAGAGGAAGGAAAGGAGGATTGTAAGCCAGTCTGAGACTCCAAGTGAAGGGCGGGGTTATAAATCCAAACCTCCTCCTCCTCCTAGCTCTAGCCAATTGAAAGCTAGAGCATTGGCAGACATGTGTCATCTTCATCAGCGCTCTGCATTGCCTGCCCAAGGTAGGTTTTAGCTGTGAGTGTAGCTACTGCTCATTTCAGCCAGCCTGCCAAGAGAGGATGGCGCTTCCTGCACTGACCACACATGGCTTCCACTGGGGGCTGGGGTTGGATCAGCTCAGGCCCAGCCACCCTCCATGATGGCAGGCCTACCTGTGGCAGCACAGCAGTGTAGCTTGGGTGCCTGCACATCCCACAGTTTCCCACCACTTCCTGGGAGTGTGGGCCATGGAGGACACGTGCTTTCACAGGAGTACGTGTATGCTGCCTAGAATGCCACAATGGAAGCAATTCTGTGATGCAGCAGACATCAGCTGCTCTGTACCCATCACCCATATCTGCACAGTTACTGGCCCACTCACTGGTGCTGCTTAGGAGGGGAGCTCAAGTCCCATCACCCTAGAAGGTAGGTTGGCCTTGCTGATTCCAGACAGCCCGACTGCAGTGGTGGCTTGAAGAGAAGGTTGTCATCAACTGGATTCTAGAATCTGCGTATCTGTTCTTGTGTAGCTGCCATGATGGACTATGGAGGGCTTTTGAAGAGCTTGATGGAGGAAGGTGCTGTTAAGTCGCAGCTGACTTAAGACGACCCCGTAGGGATTTCAAGGCAAGAGACATTCAGAGAGGGTTTGCCATGGCCTGTCTATGTGTTCCTGGAGTCCCTGGGGTTCCTTGGTGGTCTCCCATCCAAGTATTGATCAGGGCTGAATTTACTTAGCTGACCCTGCTCAGCTTGCAAGACTTGATGAGATCAAGCTAGCCTGGGATACACAAGTCAGAGCTCATGTATTTTATTTTTGCATTGTTTGTTTGAATGCCCAGTAAGCAGAGCTTTTTTTGGTAGAAAAAGCCCAGCAGGAACCTATTAGCATAATAGGCCACACCCAACAGCAGAAACCTATTGGCATATTAGGCCACACCCATGACATCACAGCTCATTTGCCTATTAGACCATACCCCCATGTTACCAGAAGTGTGGTCATCCAGCCACACCCACCTTTTGCTTCTTATTCTCTTTACCTTGTTTGTTGTTAAAACCCAGGGCTTTTTTTGTAGCAGGAACTCCTTTGCATGTTAGGCCACACACCCCTAATATAGCCAATCCTAATGAGTTTCTGCCGTTGGGTGTGGCCTATTATGCTAATGAGTTCCCGCTGGGCATGGCCAACTCGGGAGCCAGCCGGAACTCTATTCCTGTGCATTCCTGCCCAAAAATAACCCTGCCAGTAAGTACAACATTTATTCTACACTGATCACTCTTCTCTCCATCGAAGGGGGAGCGGGGACACCAAAGCCATAGTTTACCTAGAATACTGAATAACCTTGGGCTGCTCCTGTGTGAATGCACATTTTTCCTGTGGGGTATCCGTACCTTTCCATCCCTGGAAATGGCAGCGAAAGAATTGCTAGGTGACTTCTGCTTCTACAGAACATCCAAAGCTTGGCTCATTTTCATCCATGTCAAGGAATGTTCTGTGCATGGGGCAGTCCCTGCTAGCATGCAGCCCTATGTATGGACACCAGTCCGTGGCTTTGGAGTGCTGCTCCTTTTCTTATCACCCTGGATTTCCATTTGAAATAATGCAGTAAAGATTTTCAAGGTCTCCTCCTGGCTCTCCGCTGTGGCTAACTTCTGGTTTACAAACAACTGGTTAAAACAACTTTCTAGTTGAAACTGTGCAAGTAATTCTAGAATCGGGGCCATCCCATTATGACTGAGACAGTTCAATAACAAATCACAATTTTCATACTATATTTGAAAATGTGGCATGGATTATTGATGCACTTTAGTGTTGTGGTTGTTGGTGTGTGTTTTTTTTTGTTAAAGTCCTTGCTTTGTGTGCATCTTCGTGTCCCTCTGTGTCGCTCATACACTGTGTTCAACGTTATATCCTGTGGTTCAATTTCAGTGTTGCTGACTGCAGCGATTTAAAAATTGCTATCTCCTCTGCTACAGAAAGCACAGGAGCTTCCAGTGTCCCTCCGACATAATGTGCTCGTGTAGTCCATTTGTCATTGACACCGTAAAAGTAATGACTCTATATTCTTTCTTTCTTTCTTTTTTTGTGGTGAGACAAACAGTCTCTCTTTATGTACAGATAATAGTCACAACTGGAGATGGGGGGGGGACATTTTGCTGCTGTTATTCTGTGTGGATGCCCTGCATTCATTTCATAGAATCACAGAATCATAGAGTTGGAAGGGACCTTGCAGGTCATCTAGTCCAACCCCCTGCACTCTGCAGGAGCATGGCCAAAAGACCGCCCTACATACCTACAACATACCCAAAAGATGGTCATCCAGTCTCTGCTTGAAAACGTCCAGGGAAGGAGCATCCACCTCCTCCCGAGGCAGTCTGTTCCACTGCTCAACCACTCTTACAGTTAGGAAGTTTCTCCTGATATCTAGCCGGTAACGACACCCTCGTAATTTCCACCCATTAGATCTAGTCTTGCAATCTGGAGCAAGGGAGACTAGATCTGCTCTATCTTTTACATGACAGCCCTTCAGATACTTGAAGACTGCAATTATGTCCCCTCTAAGTCTTCTCTTTCCCAGGCTAAACATACCCAACTCTTTCAGCCTTTCCTCATAAGACTTGGATTCCAGCCCTCTCACCATCCTGGTTGTCCTCTTCTGGACACGCTTGAGCTTGTCAACATCCTTCCTAAAGTGTGGTGCCCAAAACTGGACACAGTACTCCAGGTGAGGCCTGACCATAGCAGAATAGAACGGAACTACCACCTCCCGTGATCTGGACACAATGCTTCTGTTAATGCTTCTTAAGATTGCATTAGCTTTCTTCACAGCCACATCGCACTGCAAGCTCATGTTGAGCTTGTCATCAACCAGAACACCTAGATCCCTTTCACATGTGCTGCTGTCAAGCCAAGTCCCTCCCATACCTGCTGCTTTGATTTTTTTGTGCCTAAGTGTAGGACTTTGCACTTATCTCTATTGAATTTCATTTTATTTGCCTCAGCCCACTGTTCCAGCCTATCTAGATCATTTTGAATCCTGACTCTTCAGAATTAGCAATCCCACCCAGCTTTGTGTCATCTGCAAATTTGATAAGCATCCCCTCTATGTCTTCCTCCAGGTCATTTATAAAAACATTGAACAACACCAGGCCCAGGCCCGAGCCCTGTGGCACTCCATTCGAGACTTCCCTCCATGTAGACGCAGAGCCATTTACGAGCACTCGTTGGGTACGATTTTTCAAGCCCCCTTTCCCATTCCTGTAATGTTAGTAGGTGTTCAGAGTGTCAGCCCAATATGCACAAAATAGTCTGCTTTGCAAGCCCTGTTGAAAAAAGTATTCATTCATTCATTCATTCATTCATTCATTCATTCATCCCATTTATATCCTGCCCTCCCTGCCATGGCAGGTTCAAGGTGGCTTACATAAAATTCCATATAAATACAATTAACACCAATCATAGAACAACATAATGATTGAGATCTTTCTTATGTCTTCTGCCCAGGGCCCATATTAATAGAAAACTTCATCTGTATGATATGTTGCACGGGCTATATTCAGTTTTGCCTGTGTTGCCTACAGAGGCCAGATGGTGGCCCCGGACTACACTCTTAAGGTTGTCAGGTCCTACCTCCAGTCTGATGGGGGGTTCCCAGGTCCTTGTCGGGATCTTCTGCTGTGTGTACTTTGTGCATGTGGTGTGATGACATCACCTGGAGGTAACACTCTAATTTTTGGACAAAACTCTATGTTTTTTGTGTCCTCAAAACCATAGAGTTTGCCCAAAAACTAGAGTGTCACCCCCCAATGTTAGCAACACAATCATTATTGGGTGACATCATCACACCATTGACACAGGAGGGGGCTTTTTGGGGGTGGGACTTCCCCTGCCAACCAGCTGGTCAGTGGAGGATTGGAGCCCCTGAAATGGAGGGAACCCCTGCACTGACCAAGGGGATGGCAATCCTACTACACTGAAATCTTAATATATCACCTTAGTGTTGTAACTATAGCTTAGCAGGTTCTCTGAATTCCCAGCTTACTTGCTTGCTTTTTTTAAAAAAAAAAGTTAAGTCTCTAGCTTTTTCCCTTGCAAGGATATAAGGGGAAAGAGATATCTCAGTGAGGGTGGGGGCTAGAGACTTACTTAAAAAAAATAAAGCTGGGCATTCAGAGAACTTTCTAAGTCTATTACAACACCCTAATGATATATCAATATTTTAGTCCCATTCTTAAAGGGTGGTATGTTGTGACATCACTGCTAACACCCCCTATGATGACTAAACCTTCCCTTGAAAATCCTGATTATTTAAGGCACATGTAGAAGAAAATAAGCTGGCTCCACAACTGTGAAAATACAGAGGGAATGCAGATAGGGTTGGCAGCCTCCAGGTGGGGCCTGGAGATCCCCTGCTTTTACAACTGGTCTCCAGCTGACAGAGATCAGCTCCCCTGGCGAAAATGGCTGCTTTGAAGGGTGGACTCTACGGCATTGTACCATGCTGAGGCCCCTCCCCTCCCCAAAGCCCACCCTCTTCTGGATCTACCCTCAAAGTCTCCAGGTATTTTCCAATTCAGACCTGGCAGCAGGGCCGTAGCCTGCGTGGGGCCCTGGGGGCCCACCCCCCGCGGGTTTTCCGGGACCCCTCCCCCATTCTCTGCTCGCCTCCTCCTTCTCCCCCTCCTAGGAGCACACTTGGGAGGTTAGACCTCCTCTCTGCCTCCGCTGCTCCGCCCGGCCTCCACCCCCCTCCCAGCACTCATAAGGCGGGGCGGGGCTAGACTGCTCCGCCTCCGCCTCTGAGTCTGCTCCGAGCCGGCTCAGTTCCTTATCGCCTAAAGAAGAACGCAGCAGCAGCACGTGAGGGGACGCTGCAGCAGCCCTGTTGGAACTCAAGGTGAGTGGCTGCGCTGCTGACTGCGCCCCCCCGCGCCCTACTCTACATCTTCCCCCCATCCCCAGGGTTTGCAGGGTCGCGCTTCAGCGCGGGCCCCTGCAAGCCAGGCCTTCTCTCCCCCCCTGTCCCCCAGTCTTTGCAGGGGTGCGCTGAAGCACGGCCCTGCAAGGAGGCCTTCTTCTCCCCCCCGTCCCCCAATCTTTGCAGGGCTGGGCTGAAGCGCGGCCCTACAAGGAGGCCTTCTTCTCTCCCCCCGTCCCCCAGTCTTTGCAGGGCAGCGCTGAAGCGTGGCCCTGCAAGGAGGCCTTCTTCTCCCCCCCTCGTCCCCCAGTCTTTGGTGGTGGGCCCCCTGAAAAAAAAATGGACCCCCTCACCAAAAAGTTGTTAGCTACGGGCCTGCCTGGCAGCCCTAAATGCAGACGTGCAGAAGAACCATGCCCTAACCAATTCTAATGTTTGTGAATTGACTGCCAAGGAAATCAGGAATAAGTTGAGTTTGTGACAAAGCTCTGAATAGTAAAAAGCCACCAAAGCAAAATGAATTCTGAGGTGGCCAGGAAGAAGACCTTTCCATTTGGGTTACTAGACCTTTTCCCCCCTCTTTTAATTCATCGATTTACATTTATAGCTCATTCTATCTTATATTTTGGAAACAGGTCACAATAATGCCATAGGCGTGCTCATGTCTGTGTGTGAGGGATGTAAATAAGTCGAAAATAAACTTTAAAACATGATCAATAATAACTTTTTAAAAAACCCATCTCAGTGAGCATCTTTACATTTAGTAATGTTTTCTAGACCTTAGGCATTTTTTTTTTGCAAATTGGAGATTATGATATAAAGAACTTTGTCTTGACTTGAATTGGTGGGTGGCATGTTTATGTTTCCGACATGTGGAGAAAACTCAGCATTACTTCCATCCTAACTAGCTTCTGAAGTTCACATCTCCTCAGGCTTTTGCATTACTCTGAGCCATTTGGACGATGGCCAGATAAAATATTTGCATTTCAGCCAATCAGCCCCCTGCTGTTTTACATCTCAAGGATATTTGAAAAGATGCTTTAAAATAGGTAAACATCAGCAGATCCAAAATGTACAGATCCCCCTCTTGCAAGATTGATGACGTAATCCAAAGCATTTGCCATCTTTCTCCATCTTTCTGTGTTACTGTGTTACTCCATCTTTCTGTGTTATACCTCTGAGGATGCCAGTCACAGCTACTGGAGGAATGTCAGGTCCTACAATGCCAAGACCATGGCTAAACAACCCAGAAAATCTACAGCAACTAATGAATTCTGTCCATGAAAGCCTTTGATAACATTTGCCTTTAGGTGATAATTTCCCATGGAAGTGAAGCGCATACCTCAAGAAGTCCAAGGTGATGCGGTCACATGGTCCTTTTGATCAGGGTTTGCAGCTGTTCTCTCCTGCATTTAAAGATGCTGATCAGATGGGCCAATCCACCTCCGGTGCCGAAGCGGGCTCACTCCCGCAATGTTCCCGGTTCTCTAGTGCATTTTCCTGCCCCCGGAAAATCGAGTATTTTCCTGGTATTTGCGCTTTGAACACACGATTTCGCCCATCTGAACAACCACCTCTTGCAATGATCGCGATTGGAGCCGTCTGACCATTCTTTGCGCGGTGAGGGTTGTTTTTTTTAACAGCTTCTGGCTGAGCGCCTGAGCAATCCTGTGCTTAAAAAATTAATTATAAACATTCATGAAGAAAAAGAGGAGGAGGAGGAGGAGATTGGATTTATACCCCGCCCTTCACTGCCCAAAGGCGTCTCAGAGCGGCTTACAAACTCCTTTCCCTTCCCCTCCTCACAACAGAGACCCTGTGAGGTAGGTGGGGCTGCGAGAACTTCTGACAGTAATTGTCCTTGAGAGAACAGCTGTGCCAGAGCTTGTGACTGTGCCAGAGCTTGTCACATCAGCAGGTGCAAGTGGAGGAGTGGGGAATCAAACCCGGTTCTCCCAGATAAGAGTCTGCGCACTTAACCACTACTCCAAACTGGCTCTCATGTGCTCATCAAGTGCAGAGAAAGCTCCTGCCCGCCCCAGGAGTGAAGCTGCAGCGGGCAACAGGAGGCAAAGTTGCTGGGGAGGGAGGTAGTCGGGGAAGGAAGTGCCGGACGGGCTTGCAGGCGAGCAGGTGGCGGACCTGAAGCTACAGCGTTAGGAAGGGAGGGAAGGAGGACCCAGCTTGCCAGCAGTGTGGAGCCGGGGCTGGTCAGGCAGCAGGAGGCGGTGGGGAAAGTTGCTGAAGGCAGGCAGGGGGAAGGAAGTGCCGGACGGGCTGGCGGGCGGTGGAAAGAGAGGGGCCGGCTGCATCTAGACGGTGCCCAGAGCCCCCCCATGCAATGCTTCCGATTCGGGGAGGGATATGTGATCATCCCAACCCAAAGAAAAATATTCCCAATTAAATTATACCGGGAACAAATCGCAATTTCCTTGCTGTGTGACCATGGCTCTGTTACTCCATCTTTCTGTGTTACACCTCTGAGGATGCCAGTCACGGCTACTGGCATACCTCAAGAAGTCCACACAACTGTGGAAACATCTTACAGATCACATCACTGAACACAAAATAACATTGTCAAAACCCCAAAAAACCCTTAGTAACCATGACCACCTCCAAACAGAGATAAATGTTCAAAATTGGCTATTATGAAGAAACAGTGGTATATTGGGAAAGAGTGTTGGGCCCTGTCAGGGAAACCTTCCAGTTCACCCTTCGGAGCCAGTTTTTTGCAGTGGTTAAGTGCACGGACTCTAATCTGGGAGAACTGGGTTTGATTCCCACTCCTCCACTTGCAGCTGCTGGATGATCTTGGGCAAGCCATAGTTCTGTCAGAGCAGCCTGTTGTGGGGAGGGGAAGGGAAAGGAGTTTGTAAGCTGCTCTGAGACTCCGAGTGAAGGGCGGGGTATAAATCCAATCTCTTTTCTTCATCCTATTTTAGTATAAAGTGTGAGTAGCAGAGCCCCACTGACCTCTAATATACTGAATCTCTTCTAGACCCCTTTTGCAAAAAATTAGCATTACACTTGCTGCAATGGAGGCTGAATTTTGCAATATTGCATAATTGTGTAAGGCAATCAACAGTTTTGTATTAGAGTTCCTTAAGAACCCCTTGAGTATATGCCCTTTAGTTTATAATCTGTACATGGACCTGAGAACTTCCTTATTTTATTCAGTTCTTCCAGCGCCCTTCCTGAAAGCAGCAGCTATGACATTGGTAACTGTCCCACATTTTTCAGCATGAAAAATGATGTAAGTAATTCACTCAGTGTCTTTGCAAACTCCCCATCTTCCTTTAGCAATCCTTTCACACCTCCATTACTATTCAAAGGCCACACCATCTCCTTTTTCAGTTTCCTGTTTCCTGACACATTTCAGCATTCTTATTGTTTGCTTCAGTGTTTTTAGCATTACACTCCTCGAAATTCTTTCAAGACATTAACTGCCTAGTTTTCCCTAGAGTGTTGTTGTGAGGATAACTTTGGATTAACCTATGTACACCACTGTGAGATCTTCTGGGAGAAGGGTGGGATGCATCTAGGAAACCTAAATAAATTAGTGGTAAATCTACAACAGCTGTAACTCCAAGTTCCCAGTTAAAACAGGTATTGCCATATACCTACTGTTGCCAGGGTGGTAGAATGGATACAGTGGACTAGCGAGCTGTGAGTTCAAATTACTGTTCACTAGTCATCTTGGGAAAGTCACTTAATCTCAGCCTAACCTTTTGCAAGAGGAATAACCACAGGGAGCCCACCCTGAGCTACTTGGGAGAAGGGCGAGATATGAATGTGATACATTTAAGGTTTTCATCTGGCCTCGGGAGACACCATGCTGATAAAACTGCTGCTTATTTCCTTGCAAAAGTTTCTGTGACAAATCTAGAAATAATATGAAGTGAAGTTGAAACTGTTATGAGGCAAATACAGTGTTGCCACTAATTCAGGAGTGGTGTGTGCTCTACCCTGCAAATCCCTCCATTTTTAATCAGTTTTTCCCCAGAGTCCGGAAATAATCCCAAGTGGGGCGAAATGTAGTAAAATTTTGAAGGAAGAGCTGGTGTTACATGAATGGTTTAGAATCCCATTCAGCATCAATTCTCCTCCTCAAGTTACCTCAGTGGATGCAGATCTGAGGTCACGTATTCACTGAGATAGTGTTTACTTCTACCCTGAGAGAAAGCTGGCATAGATTTAAAAACAAAACAAAACTCTGCAACGTAAAAAAAAAATCTATTATTGGGAAACATATGTTATATAATATGCTGAGGGACCCAGAGCTTTTGTGCTGAAGGAAAAAGTACCACTGTCTACTCTTGGAAGTCTTTGACATGCTTGCTCAGTGTTGGGATGGCTGTTTCCACTTGAACCAAGTAACACAATACGAGATGGTACTTGAACCCAAATAGTTGTCATCGTCTTTCAGGTGAAGAGCTACAGCAATACAGTTGACTGCTAGCAACAAAAAGGGTGCTTTACTATGACAGGGCCAGAAGTGGAGTTGAGGGGTTTTTTTTCTTATTTTTAATAAAACAACATTGTTTTTCTTAAGTGCTGCACAGTATCACACAAGCCAAGTATGTTGGCGTTCTGCAGACGAGTAGCGACGTTTCTGCCGTGTTTCTCATACATTACAGCATCGGATAAGATGTGGAAACATGCCATTAAAAGCTATTTTCCTCATCCTTCTTTTGAAAGCACAAGTATGAACATCTCGATTGACTCACCAACCTCTCCAGGATTGCCCACAATTTCTGCCATGCCTTTTTGTGGTGTTGCCTTTAGATGTGGATCAAACTGGCTTTTGGAGCTGAAAACTTCTCTGTGTCTTGATTGTGGTGAGGGGGGGGAAGCCCACAGAAAGCAAATCTTCTGTGACAGAACTTTTTCAGGTACACATTTCACGCCTTTGGTTATAAGGATTTTCCCCCCTCATCTCAAAGTTTATTTCAGTTAACTTATTTTTTTGCTTCTGTTTTATAGACAGAACAATAGTAGGGGACGGGAGGCCTTGTCAGTCACTATGTTGTGGGTTGGAAGCTCTGTCATAAAGAGACTTAATGTTGAGGGTTTGAGACTACCGATTTTCCCCTTGTTACATCTCATGGTAAAAATAAATAACTGAAAGTTTAGCTCTCCTGAATGAACATGTTTTAAATCAAACCCTTGTTAGATTTTTTCCCCTTTTTCCATTATAATTATTATTCAGGGTCTCCTAGGGAGGGGGCAGATTAAAATAAAATCTGAAAATTAGAAGTGCGTGATTTTTAACTTAGTATTTTTTCCCAGCTTTCACCTTGCAAATGATATGGCTGTGAATTTACTTATCAAGGTTCAATCCTCAAGACCCTCACTGCTGTACAATTAAGGGCATCCATCTATCCACTCCAGCCCTGTTCATATTACAGTGAATGTGCATACATCTTACATGTCTGTGCATACATCTGTTTGCAAGGAAGACCCAATGCACGTTCACTTTACAAATGAAATTGGGGACCTGGAAAAGGACCGGGTTTAAATCACACATTCAGCTTTACCAGCTTTGAATGTAACAAGAGAATTAGTCATCAGCACACCCATACAGCAAGATCAAGTATACACTGTACGTGGGCTGTACGTTCTAAGAATGTGGGACAAGATGTTGGTAAGCCAGTCCCCAGGGATGCCGGCTCCTAGTTTGCGATATTCCTGGAGATGTGAGGGTGGAGTCTGGGGAGGAGAGGAAGCTCGACAAAGATATAATGCCACAGAATCCAAAGCTGCCATTTCCTCCAGGGGAACTGATGTCTGTGGTCTGGAGATAAGTTGTAATTCTGGGGGATCTCAGGCTCCACCCTCTTAGAATTTGCAGTGGCCAGTTAGAGGCAAGCCATGTGTTAACTGAATGACCTAGTTCTACCTGATTTGTGTGTTCCCTTCCTAGGACCTTGTACTAAATTCTAGAAAGAGAGCTCTGACTACCAACTGGGCATAGCGGTGCAATCCAATTTTTGTCAGGTTTAGACTGGACTAACTCTGCATAAGATTGCACTGTAAGGTTCCTTTATGGTAATTCTTTCCTTTACAAGCTTGGAGAATCTAACTTAATTTACAAAAAAAGGAAAGTTTCAAGGGTCACTTTGGGGCAATTCTGCCCAGGAAAGAATTGGGAGAAAAGGTACTTTGCAGCATTGTTATTCCGTGGCTCGATTTCTCTGCCCCACTCACCGTCTTTTACATTTGTATTCTCAAATCCCCTGCATGTCGTTCTCCTGGTACCCGAGCCCTCATCTCCTCTTCCGTGTGTCCATGGAAGATGAAAGACTGTTCAGAGCCTGCATCTAGCCCTACCTAATAAATATTAATTCCCATACCCGTGTCGATTTAGGAAGATGGAACTTGCCTTCTTGAAAGACGCTCGTCCCACTTTGCAATCTAAGGGAAAGGTCCTTCGGAGGACAAAAGCTCTGCCATTTTTAAAGTTTGAAGTGTTCATTGTAAATCCTTCCTGCGGACGTTCCAGGAAACATCAAGGTTTTAGTTCACTTTTCACAGTTCACCAGTAGTGACCTGAGTTCCTACCAGATGCTAAGCTTCACTTGATATACTTGACAGACAATTTCTTCCTTGCTTCCAAGGACCCTCCTCTAGGAGCACAGATAGGACTGTTAACAGCAACTTTCTCCAAGGTCTGGGGCTCAATAATCCCATCAGGCATGAGAAAAATTATAGTGGAGGTCCCTGCAAAACAGATCACTGGAACTAAAGCATCTATTGTCTGCTAACGTATATACAATCCCTTCTTCCCACAAGACACCATGCTGCAATAATCTGTTGGCAGCTTTTTCTCTTTCTCAGTACACTGGTTCTGCTTTTCTCCAGTCTTTTTGGGAAAGCATGCTGCCCAGTCATGTTGCTGTGCAATCTGGAAGGAGTGGGGCACATTTTCCTGCCCTGAGAATAATATTTCACTCACATCAGTGAGATTTGTCCCACCATCAGCCCCCTGCAGGTACCATTTCTTCAACTTTTCCCCCCTGCTGCACCCCCCACCACATTGGATTTTTGTGGGTTAATAAAAAAGGAGTCATTATTGTGTTGTAGCAGAATGATGTTATAACAATCTATGGCCACTTCCCTGTCTTTATTCCAAATTGTCATTCCGTCAGACTCCCAGCATTTTTAAAATGAAATCTCCAGCCCTTTTTGTTGCATAGATGTAAGAGAAAAGGTACAGGCAGCTGGGAAAGTGTGTGGAGGGGAAGCTGCAAGACATCTGGAGCTGGGAAGGAATTGAGTGTTCAAACAAAGGTGTCAAGCTCCATCAGGCACTATTTTCTCTATGTACCAGGTAAAGGAAGTGAAAGGCAGAGGGTGGTATACCAGGCACAGGGATGCTGTTTGGATGTTGCTATTGTGCAATAGTGCATGCATGAAGAAAAAACAAAGCAGAGTACCAAACTGCCACGGTGGGCATGACAATCCAGCCCCCCCGAGAGCCAATAAGGAGTTGCTGCGGAGCACATTTGGGGAGAGGGAAATGAGAAAGCATGAAGAATGTTCTCCAGGGGGACCCTGAAATCTCTGTCTTCAGGGTGCGTCCCTTTGCAGCAATAGTGAAAGCAAAGCAGAGAATCCTTAGCAAATGGGAAAGAACAGTTAAGAAAAAATTCAAAGAAAAACCAGAAGAGCAAATGAGTCTATGTCTAAAGGAGTGGGGAAAAACTGATGCAGTTTAGAAGCTGAGCTGTAACAAAAAACCCCGTGCAGAAAGGGCTAGAGACTCAACACTGGTGTTTAGGGAAGAAAGAAAATACAACAACCCAGAAACTCCAGCCCAAAACAAACAAACCATTGTCACTTCTTTCATGGATTAAATGTTCACTGAAACTGAAAGTCTTACAACCCTTCCAAAAACTGAACCACAAAGTAACCAGTCTCTATGGGGAGCTGATTGCATACGACAGGTGCAGCCACCCGAAAGGCCGTGTCTTGCAGTTGATAGTAGGAGGTGACTGCCAATAAATATTATTGAACTAATTTTCAGAGGGGCATGAACTCCTATGCAGAGAGGTAGGTATATTAGTATTGCAAATAAACTCACAATAGTTCCTAGCCCATCAAAAATTTTATTAGTACACTTATGTTAGAAATGTGTGGCAATCTGCTCAAAGAACGAACATGGTTACGGGTTTCCCTGCCTTGCCTCCTGAAGATGCTTCTTACTCCTTGGAGACAGCCAACCCAGCTTTTTGAAGTTTCCTTCAGAGTGACTCATGCCCAAAATGGCTAGTGAGTCTTCCAGTGCCCCTTTGCAAAGCTATTTTAAAAAAAAATCTATAGGATTTCATTAATTCAGTATCCAATGAATATCTCCCAGGTAAAAACAGCAGCAGAAAAGAAAGTTCTTAGCGTATGCCCGGCACCACTGCTTTGGAACTGCTCTTCCTTGGGGGGTCATTTACTCTCCACTTTCCCTGGAGCAGAGCCATTCTCTTTAATAGACCTGTTCCAAACTAATTCAAATCAAACATTCACCAAGGACTTCTGTGGCGGATGAATGGTCGTTGTGTGCAGCAGAAATGTAATTCAGAATGGAAAGAAATGTATTATGAAGGAGTTCTTCCAAAGGGCTTGGGTTTTTCATTTGATGCACACGGTCACCTCCTGTCACCCACCTCTGTTTCTTTTCTTCTTTTTTCCCATCTGCCCTGGCGCCTGCTGCCGTGCAGTGCCCTTGTGTCTTGAATCATCCTCCCTTCTCTGTGCCTACTCATCCAGCCCCATCTTTTTTAATTTCTTCCTCTAAATCTGTCCTCCTGCCCTTCCAAGGATCTTTGTATCCACCCGCCTTTTCTTTCATCCTGTAAAAAAAAAAACAAGTTAAACTGCCTGAGAACAAAGTCGAAAAGTCTGTTGTTTCTTACAAGTTTCTTACACAATGCAAACCTGTTTTGTGAGGGTGTGCAAGTCATTCATGTCCACAAAGGACTCATCTCTCTTAAAACGTAAGCAGAACATTTTTGCTTCTCAGCTCTTCAGAACTGACTTCACAAACAGTGGTACTATCACACCTAGCAGTTACTGTCTCTCTTTTTCTACATAGTAAAACCCTGTTTTGTTCCTTGGTTGCTTATTATTATTATTATTATTGCTATCTTGGGGCAGGAATGCACAGGAACGGAGTTCCGGCTGGCTCCTGAGTTGGCCACACCCAGCAGGAACTCATTAGCATAATAGGCCACTCCCAACAGCAGAAAATCATTAGGATTGGCTACATCAGGGGTGCATGGCCTAACATACAAAGGAGTTCCTGCTTTTAAAAAAAAAGCCCTGGGTTTTGACAACAAACAAGGTAAACAGAATAAGAAGCAAAAGGTGAGTGTGGCTGGATGACCACACTTCTGGTAACATGGGGTGTATGGCCTGATATGCTAATGAGCTGTGCTGTCAGGGTTGTGGCCTATTATGCTAATGAGTTCCTGCTGGGCTTTTTCTGCAAAAAAGCCATGATGATGATGATGATGATGATGATGATGATTAAAGCCTGTTGTGGAAATAAATACAATGAGCTCTAAAAAGAGACTCTGGGTGGGTGCCCTGGCCTTGGGCACTCAGTGTCAATTTGCTATGGTGACCTCAGCAGGGTATAATGGCACAGAGCTTACCATTTTCTCCAGGAGAACTGATCTCTGCCATCTGAAAAGCAGTTGTAATTCTGAGCGATCTCCAGTCCTCCCCTGGAGATTGGCAACAATTGTTCCCCTTGAGGAACTGGCTGGTTTGGAGTGTAGAGTCTATGGCATTGTACCTGTCTGAGATCCCACTCCTGCTCAAACCCCACCCTTTCCAGGTTCCACCCCTCAAATCTCCAGGAATTTCCCAACCTGGAGGTGGCAATCCTATCTCCCTCCCAGCCAACCATCACTATACTGTTATCTACGCCTCTTACTTCAGGTTTCCATCTCCTCCCCCCACCTGCAGCCTCTGCCTAGGAAAAGTAGTCTTTATCCACATTGGAGACCAAAGCAGCTCACACCATTCTCCTCTCCCCCTTTTGGTTTGCACAACAACCCTGTGAGGTAGGTTAGGCTGAAAGTCTGTGAATGGTCTGAAATCATCCAGTCAGCTTCCACAGGAAGAATGTGGGTCTGGAAAACCCTGCTCTAAAGCACAAAATGCTACGTCACACTGGCTGTCTTGTGGGGGATCACTTCAGCAGGGCATAATGACACAGAGCCCACCATTGTCTCTAGGGGAACTGATCTCTGCCATCTGGAGAGCAGTTGTAATTCTGAGTCATCTCCAGCCCTCACCTGGAGATTGGCAACCAAGGTTCCCCAGGAGGAAATGGCTGGTTTAGAGAGTGGTGTCTATGGCATTGTACCTAACTGAGGTCCCACCCCTCCACAAACTGCACCTGCTCCAGGCTCCCTCCCAGCCAACCATCAACCTACCTTTATCTGCCCCTCTGACTTCAGCTTTCCATCTCCCCACACACACCTGCAGCCTAGGAAAACTACAGTCTTTCTCCACAATGGGGATCCAAGCAGGAGGGGAAAATCCTTAATCCCATGGGAAAAGTGACTATGGGCCCGGTCACACGGGCCAGAAAACGCGCGGGGGAGGCGTGGCAGTTTGCCCCGGAGCTAAATAAGGCGCGGTAGCCCGATCTCACAGGCCGCCAGGTTGCCACACACGAGCTCCGCGCCGCGATCACACTGCGCTGCTGCAGCGTAGCAGAACAGCAGCACAGCAGACCACCACGCAAGTGCGAAGTGCGCATGCCGCTGTCGGTGACTTGTATGTGCGCATGCTCTGTCCAGCATTGGTGCGCATCCCAGGGAAACTTACAACATCCGGAAACCCCGGGGACATGGGCGGGCGTCGGAAGCTGCGGGATACCGGCGCTCCCGCGATCAGACGCCAGCCTTTGCCTCGGGGTTTCCAGAAACTAGTACCTCGGACCTACTAGTTTTTTACCCCGCGTTTTCGGAGGGAAGCTGTAGGTTGGCCATGGGAGCGCTACGCCTCCCAGATGTGCTCGTATGATCCCGCACGGAAACTCCGCAGGGCTCCTGTGCCTTCAGCGGGGCAAATGCTCCGTGTGGACGGGGCCTATATTGGGTTAAGAGAATGGAGATTGGTTCCAAAGAATGATGTATACAATATATTGAGTGATTCTTGAGAAAGAAGGCTGGAAACGGCTTGTCAACCGGCAAGTCGTTGGATCGCTTGTCTGGCAGTGAGGATTATTTGTCCTACAGTAGCAGGACTGTTGGATCGTTTCTTCTACAGCAGCAAGCGTTGAGATAAAATACTTCTTTTGGATTACATTGCACAGAAACTAGCTATTTAGAGCATATTTGGACTGTTTCCCTTATAATCTTTGTTACTTTGATTACGCTATTGATTGTCTATGTATGAATGTAATACCTATAATATGATTATATTTATTTTATACATTACACACAATATTTATTAAATATTAAACCCTAAGGCCAGCCATACACAGGGTGTTATTTAGCAGAGCTAGTTCTGTTAGCAGGGATATGTGGGTTTTGGAAGTGGGAGAGTTGTTGAGTGATGGGGGAAGAGAAATCTCAGGGCTCATATTGCAGACAGTCTCCATCCCCAGAAATGTAAGTGGAAAGAGTGTGGTTGTAGTTCAAGCTCCTTTTACTGGGGAAAACGTGGAGGATCCCCCCTCCCCCAGTAGGAATACAGCATAACTGGGGTCCCACCCCCTCCGGTGGGAAAATGGCAGGGGAGGGAAGGGCTGAGAGCCTCCCCTCCCCCTATGATCTCCTCCCCCTTGGAAAAAAGAGGCGTCTGCGGCTGCCTTGGGAAAAGAGGAGGAGGAGTCTTTTAAAAATGATCGCAGAAGGAGGCATGCCTCGCCGTTTCAGCCTCAAACTAATAGCTTTAATGATTATGTTAGCAAAACTGAAACAAGGCTTTCAAAAAAGAAAATTAGCTGAAGATGAAAAGAGACAGAAATATTGTCCTGTTTATTAATGCACTCAGTTTCTGAGGCCGGTCCGGGAAAGCTTATCACAGGCGCAAATGGATCCAGTGGTAACAGGAGGAGGGGAGTCTGCAGCAACGTGTACCAATAGAAAGGGCCCTGACCTGGATAGCCTAGGCTAGCCGAACCTCTCCAGATCTCGGAAGCTAAGCAGGATCCACCCTAGTTAGCACTTGGATGGGAGACCACAAAGGAAGCCCCGGGTTGCAACGCAGAGGCGGGCAATGGCAAACCGCCTCTGAACATTTCTTGTCTTGAAAAACCCTGTGAGGTTGCCACAAGTTGGCTGTGACTTAATGGCACTTTGCGCACACAGTGATGGGGGAAGGCACTTCAAGCATTTAAGCTAAAGCCAATGTGTGTGTGTGTGGGGGGGTGAGAATCGAACTCCATCCTCTGGGCCCTTAGGAGCTGAGCCCGGCCCCCCAAACTGTTGTGATGGCTCTGCACCCACTTGCTTGCCGCCTTCTTACCCACCCACTTGCTTGCCGCCTCTCCTTTCTCAGACTCTCTCAAAATTTCAGGAAGCGCAAGGTCAGCTGAAGCAACAGCAGGGCACTCTTAAGCATCTTCTGTGTTGCTTGAGCTGAACTCTAAGAAGAATCCTGTTTTTTTTTTACAAAAAAGTCTCCTGACTCATTGACTGGGAGAAATTAAAAACTCCAGTTTCAAGAGATAAGACGAGGGTCGGGTTAATCTATTCCTCTCTCCAAGAAGGACTTCTGAATCAGATCAGGCTTGCTGCCTGCTTTGATTTCTCTGGGGAGCGTATGCCACCCGACTGCTATAGCAAGAGGGATAATAATAATAAGGAAGACAGACTGCGGTAGGAGGGCCTTTGACACAACTTGATTTCAGGGAACTGGAAAAGTAGGGGGAATCTTTACTCCAGCTCTTTGCTGCTTTCACTCCCCCCCCCCAACTCTGAAAATGATTGTTTCTGTAAGGGAAAGGAGGGAAACTGGCCATCCATAAGGGAGGGCTGGGGGGCTGCAGAGAATAGGGTTCCCACTCCCCAGGTGGGGGCGGGGGATCCCCTGCTGTCATGGGTTCCTGCTCGCCACCGGCTAGCTGGCTGGTGGGAGAAAGTTCCCCCCACCCCCAATGCTGTGCACGATACACTGACATCACCCAGAAGTGACAAGTATGTCCTGTTTTGATGTGGTATCTCTTTTTACCAAGGTTCCAGTAAAAGACACAGTCATGCTTGTTAATCAGATTTTTCCAGATGACATAACAGCATTATTCCACCATTGTTTGACAACCAGTTACTTCCAATGGGATAACGAATTCTGTGAACAGACGGATGGGGTTGCCATGGGAAGCCCTCTCAGCCTAGTTATAGCAAACTTCTACATGGGACATTTTGAAAAAAACAGCTTTAGAATCTGCACCCCACAAACCAACAGTCTGATTCCGGTATGTAGATGATACCTTTATCATTTGGAGCCATGGAGAAGTAGGATTGATGGAGTTTTTAGACAACCTCAGCAACATCCACCCCAACATAAGATTCACCATGGAAAAAAGAAGTCAAGGGAAAACTCCCATTTCTAGATATCATGGTCATCCGCAAAGCAAACCTTCAATTAGGTCACAAGGTCTACAGAAAACCAACTCACACGGGCCGTTATTTACATAAAAAGTCCAATCACCACCCTTGGCAAAAAAGAGGCATAATCAAAACATTAGTAGACCGTGCAAGACGGATATGTGAACCACACTTTCTCAATGACGAACTCAATCATCTTAACCATGCACTTCAAGCAAATGGCTACTCTAAGAATGAAATCAGAAGAGCGATTAAACCAAAGGTAAAACAAACAACGGAGGAAAAACAGTCTCCCACACGAAAAGTGTTTTTGCCATATATCAAAGGAATCACTGATCAGATGAGAAAACTTATGAAAGAACACAACCTACAAACAGTATTCAGACCCACCAGAAAAATACAACAGATGCTACAATCGGCAAAAGACAGAAGAAACCCCCGCACTTCTGCAGGAGTATACCGCATACCATGCAGTTGTGGACAAGTTCACATCGGGACCACACAGCGTAGCATTCAGACAAGAATAAAAGAACATGAAAGACACTGCAGACTTGGCCAACCTGAAAAATCAGCAGTGGCTGAACTAACCCAAACAGGACACAGCGTTTTGTTCCAAGACACTGAAAGACTGGACAGCACTTCCAATTATCATGTCAGATTACACAGGGAAGTCACTGAAATTCATAAACATAAACACAATTTCAACAGGAAAGAAGAGAGTTTAAAAATAAATAGGGCATGGTTTCCTGTCCTGAAAAACACAAAATGCTCTACAGCTGACAATAACACTACAGATAAGATTAGAATTTCAACAGCCAATCCACATGCAAAAGAACCTCCTCAGGAAACAGGAAACCTCCTCAGGAAACAATCCATAGACAAAAGAACCTCCTCAGGAAAGCTCCTCCATTAGCATGTTCATAGCCTGTAGAACTACTACAAGATAATAACTCCGCCCTATCCCACCTTCCAGGGTAGATATAAATTACCTGCCTACCATTTTTCTTTTCACCACGACACAGAGAGTACTCCATCTTTCTGTGCTTTACCTCTGAGGATGCCAGTCACAGCTACTGGCGAAACTTCAGGTCCTACAATTGCCAAGACCATGGCCACACATCCTGGAAAATCTACAGTGATTTTAGAACATTGTCAGGCAGAGCTTCAACTTTCCCCCCAAGAATTCTCCAGAAAGGCTCTGAGGGACGGGGGAGAGATCAGCCCATGCAGAACTAAGATGGGGGTTGTTTGGCCGGTCTCTGGAATTATAATGATGCAAGGGTGCCCCTGTTTTTATCAGCGATATTGCGTAACACTGAAGAGCTTTGTTTTAGAATGCATTGACCTAGAAAAGTGTACAGGCCGGCTGTAGCTCCTCAACACTGCAAATTTTGCCCTTCCAGAAATTGGGCGATGATGGCAGGAGAGAGTAGCTAGGACTGTCACCTTCAAGATGTGGAAGGAACAGTGCTGTCCTGGCTGTGGTGTGATAACGTGAGAAGACCTACACTCAGTTGCTAGGGGTGTGCATTCAGTTACACCTGAGCTGAAAATATACCCTCCTCCCCCCAAAAAATTTTTTTTTGGTATTTTCCAGTTATACTTGACATCCCAAAAGATAGCTGGGATTTTTTTGGACAGCCCCCCTCCCATCCCAGATATATTCAGGATTTTCCAGGAAGAATGGGAGCCAAGTTCCTGGGGGCTGTTCTTGCTTATCTTTCCTTTTATTGTTTTTGTGTCTCCAGTTTCTATGGGCCTCAGGGCCACTTTTGTCAGTTTCAAATGGGTCTTGCCAGTTTTGAGGGGTCCCCTATTTGCTGGGGTTCCTTTGTGTCGCCTTCCCATTTTCTTGCACAAGGCTTGCGAAATCTCCTCCCCCACACGCCCCTTGTTTGGATTTGTAGTGACTCTGTACTTTGAGATCAGTCCTTTAGGCTGGCAGTGCCACAGTGGCACTGGGTTCTTCTGGGCATTCAGTCCACTGCAGCTGGTTGTGCTGGGCAAAGATTCTCTGGTTTGATTTTGGTCCTGTTCTGCTTGGCACATTGGCTTGTGGTTCTGCTGGGATTATTGAGCTCTGAAATGGTTCTGTTGGATTTGCTGTTTGTTCTCAGTGATTGCTACCTGCAGACGTGGCTTTTTGCCCTGGAAGCAGCTTGCAGGGTTTTCTTTTGGTCCCCCCCCAGGAAATAATAGAGACTGGCTGGGGGCACCCTGTTCAGGAACCCATAAAATTGGAACCCTCGCTCCAATTGACTTGAAACTCTGCTGCAATTTTGGTCGCTGCACCTAAAAAAAACCCAACTCCCTCAGCCACCTGGAAACAACTGTGCATTTAAAAGCAGCTCCTCCAACCATTCCCCATATGGAATAATGGACCCCCAAACCTGCATGCCCCCCACCTGACTGTACATCCTTCTCCTGCTTACAAGCTCTTTCATGGACAGTCTTCAGGGCCCCTTTCACCTTTATACTTCTACTAGGGAGCAAAGCCCGTTGTGGTGGAAGACAACGGGCCCTAGAAAGGAAGGGAGGGAGGGTGGAAGGGAGAGAGGGCTGGAAAAAGGAAGGAAGGAAGGAAGAGGGGGAAGAGTGAAAGAAAGGAAAGAGGAAGAAAGGAAAGGGGGAAGGAAGGGAAGAGGGGCAGAACGGGCTTCTCTAGGCCTACTGGGACCAGAGAAGGCCCATAGGATGGTTGTGGGGGCAGAACAGGCTTCTCTGGGCCTATTGGGCCCTGAGAAGGCCCAGAGGATGGGGGAGAGAACAAGCTTCTCTGGGCCTACTGGGCCCTGAGAAGACCCAGAGGATGGGGGGGGCAGAACAAGATTCTCTGGGCCTACTGGGCCCTGAGAAGACCCAGAGGATGGGGGGAATGGGCTTCTCTGGGCCTACTGCACCCATAGAAAGCCCAGGGGATGGTGGGGGGCGGAACAGGCTTCTCTGGGCCTACTGCACCCATAGAAGGCCCAGGGCATGTTGGGGGGGGCAGAAAAGGGCTTCTCTGGGCCTACTGCCCCCATAGAAGGCCCAGGGGATGGTGTGGGGGGCAGAAAAGGGCTTCTCTGGGCCTACTGCCCCCATAGAGGGCCCAGGGGATGGTGTGGGGGGCAGAAAAGGGCTTGTCTAGGCCTACTGCCCCATAGAAGGCCCAGGGGATGATTTGGGGGAGCGGAAAAGGGCTTCTCTGGGCCTACTGCTCCCATAGAAGGCCCAGGGGATGGTGGGGGGCGGAAAAGGGCTTGTCTGGGCCTACTGCACCCATAGAAGGCCCAGGGGATGGTGTGGGGGTGGAAAAGGGCTTCTCTGGGCCTACCGCCCCCATAGAAGGCCCAGAGGATGGGGGGCAGAAAAGGGATTCTTTTGGTTTCTCTTCTCTAGTGGAGACATTCCTGATACAGTATCCCAACACAAGCCGTGTCATGTATGCTGAATTCTGGTCAGAAGCATGATGATGATGATGATGATGATGATGATGATGATGATGATGATGATGATGATGATGATGATGATGATGATGATGATGATGATGATGATGGAGGAGGAGGAGGAGGAGTTGGTTTTTATACCCCACCTTTCTCTACCTGAAGGAGTCTTGTAGTGGCTTACAATCTCCTTGCCTTTCTCTCCCCACAACAGACACCCTGTGGGGTAGGTGGGGCTGAGAGAACTTCTCTTGAGAGAACAGCTCTGAAAGAACTGTGACTGACTCAAATTCACCCAGCTGGCTTCATTTGGAGAAGTGGGGAATCAAACCTGGGTCTTCAGGTTAGAGTCCACCACTCTGAACCACTGTACCATACTGGCTCTCCTATCTTACACTGTTGTTGCCTCAGACCCGTCAAACTGAAGAATATAGTTCGCATAAAACGTTCAGATGTGCATTGACATTTGCTGGATTTCTTGTGTGTTCGTGTTTCCCATGTCAAGATTTCATGGCAATACGAGATTTGTTGTACTTAAGCATACAGAGCCCTGACCTGGGATGGCCCAGGCTAGCCGAATATTGTCAAATCTTGGAAGCTAAGCAGGTCGGCCCTGGCTAGTGCTTGGATGGGAGACTACTAAGGAAGTCCAGGGTCACTGCACAGAGACAGGCAACAGCAAACTACCTCTGAATGTCTCCTGCCTTGGAAACCCTACAGGGTCGCCATAAGTCAGCCGCAACTGGATGGCACTTGCCACCACTACCAAGCATACCGAAGCAATGGACTTAGATGTGGTCCACCTTGCAATTAAAGTTCCCATCTCCCTGGAGGGCTTTTTTGGCCCTGGCCCCTACCTGGTGGAATGAGCTCCCCTACGAGATCAGGGCCCGGCAGGACCTTTTACAGTTCTGCGGGTCCTGCAAAACGGAGCTCTTCCGCCAGGCTTTTTGAGATGGCGGGCGTCAGAGCTGTGTTATCATCTGGAACCCAAATTATACCAGACCTCATCTGTTGAGGCACTGCCTCGAAATACGGGAATCAGTAATGGTAATTCAATCGGTGTGTTTTAATTGCATATTTTTATGATGGAGCTGCGGTGGCTCAAGTGGTTAAGATGCTGAACTGCAGGCTGTGGAAGGTCAGTAGTTCAGCAGTTCGAGACCCGGGTGCCGCATGATGGGGTGAGCTCCTGTCTCTGGTTCCAGCTCCTGCCAACCTAGCAGTTCGAAAGCAAGAAATTGCAAGTAGATAAATAGGTACCACTTCGGTGGGAAGGTAACAGCGTTCCGTGCGCCTTGGTGTTTAGTCATGCCGGCCACATGACCACGGAAACGTCTTCGGACAGCGCTGGCTCTTCGGCTTTGAAACGGAGATGAGCACCGCAACCCTAGAGTCGGATTCGACTGGCTTTCGAGCAAGGGAACCTTTACTTTTACCTTTATGATGGAACCCGCCCTGAGACCGGTATACGGGGAGGGCGGGATACAAATCTAATAAAATAAATGAATGAAATGAAAGTCCTGGATGCAATCACATGCACCTTTAGATCCAACAGAAGTGTGAATGCCTGATGGATCTAAAGGAAGTGATCAGACATCAACATCTGGGAAGCATTCCACAGTCATAGGCAGCCCAGGCTGTTCCACCATGGAAGCAGAGTTAAAAGACACTGGGGAAAGTCCGGCTCTAATGGGTTCCAACTGGCCACGGACAGACTTTCCCCTGTCTGATAGTGCAAGCATGCTCTCATGCCATCGGGATGGTCTGATCATGCCATCCTGGCTCGGTGCTGTTCCCCCCCCCAATCTTCACAGTAGGTGCATCATCGCATACTCCATAGGGGGCCCTCAGTGCATAGGTGTGATTCCTCATTTATGTGCATGGTAAACTGCCAAAAAAACCCTGATCAGACTTGTGTCTGATCACACAGTGACAGGCTGCACCCGCAGCTACAAAGAGAGGTGTAATCTCGCAACTGCGTGTCAAATTCCTCTGGAGGAAATAGCCTCTCTTCCCCTCCACTTCAGCTGGCGCGTGTGACCGCAGCCCCATCTCCTTAGCAGGGTCTTAATGGGATTATTTACAAGGGGATATTATTTGCCTCCATGCCATGAAAAACTTCAACGACTCACTTCTACACATTAACCCTCTATGAAACAGGACTCCCCCCCCCCCGCTTGTTGGCAGTCCTACTTGCAATGCAACGTGGTCTTTGTGATGCAAACAAGAATGCAGTGGATTGAAGGTGTAAGAAGAATACAGTCGTATTAACATTTCCCCCTCCCTCCTGTTTGGCAAATTATCTCATTGAAAGTAAAAGCTTGAGTAATTTAATATTAATCCCAAAGTAGCAAACTCTTTGGTTTTAAATAAACATGCAGAATGGGTAGCAGCAAGACGCGAGTGTGGGTAGCGAAAGAAATGAAACTGCAGTGGGATTGTCCTTACAGTTGCATCACCTTATTTGTGACCACCTGCGAGCTGCAGCTAGAATAATGGAAAGTGCATGTCAAGTGGGTTCAGGTGCACTGAAAATTGCCACCCCAAAAGCTCTAAATGGAGTAACTCTCCATGCCCTACAAAATGGCTGGTAATTTACATATAAATGGAAAGAACTTTTAAAAGAAGGCTACTGTACAGGCGATGGTATAAAACAGGATCATGCAAATTATTTTGGCTTCCCCTTCGAAAAAGCTTTTTCTTGGGGGAAAAAAATTATAGAAACCCCCAGAGATCATTGCTCTCATTATTAACTGGACCACTTTTTGTGATTTAATGTGTTGCACGAGGCCGGAAGGCTTCCTGGGCTCGTGAAATCTGCAGAAAAGCAGGAGGTGTATCCCCCTTGTTAAATATGCTGCGTGTCGTTTTCCTCTGCAAAGTGTTTACCTTTCAAGCTATGTCATGGATGATAGTCCAGGCAAATGGCCTCTTAGATAGGCATGGCTGTTGTGTCAGCTGTGCATCTCTTGTGCCATTCTTATGCGTACAAATAATATCCAGGTTGCATTTGCAGAAAGCAATATTTGATATGCTCAAAGAACATGACTCAATGTGAACTTGAAGAACAGATGTTTTGTTGGAAACAGGCCTGTATTCTTTGACGCAACATTAAAATAAGGGAGAAGGGGGGCACCCAAACATGTATTTTTTTCTCTTCTTGAGAACTCCAAGCCTAAGAAGGACCTAACCTTTCCCAAGTACTCCTTTAATAATCTATGTATCTAATTCCCAAGATATCTAAATCCACACATCGGGGGCACCTGGGGGGCAGGGAGATTTTCCTGCACACATGGGGCAGTCCCCACATGTGCAGAAAAATCTAAAAAGTTTTAAAAAGTGTAGGGGGGATAGCTAAATCCCAAAAAAAGTAAGAGCATTCCCTGCGCATGCGCAGGGAACGCTCTGGGAACTCTGCGGCGGCTGGCGGCTGAAAGCCGCTCAGTCCTTGCCACTGGAGTGGGGGGGAGAGGAGATCAGTGGAGGAGGAGGATCGCCGGAGCTGGGGGGGGGAGTAGATCGGTGGGCGCAGCAGCTGGAAGCCACTCGGACCTCGCTTCCAGAGCTGGGGGGTGGGGGGAGGAGGAGATCAGTGGCGGCGGAGGAGGGGGACATCGCTGGAGCCGGGTGGGGGAGGAGGAGATCGGCGGCGGAGGAGGAGGGGGACATAGCTGGAGCCGGGTGAGGGGAGGGAGGAGGTTGGCGGTGGCAGCAGAGGAGATTGCTGGAGCCGGGGGGGGGAGAGAGACGAGATCGGCGGGCCCGATGGCTAGAAGTTGCTCGGGTACCACTGCCGGGGCTAGGGGGGGAGGAGGTGATCGCCGGAGCTGGGGGGGGAGAGGACATCGCTGGAGCCTTCCCTGTGAATATCGCGGGTCCCTCTTCTTGTCTGAATCTGATTATGTTGACTTTTCCTGACTGACTCTAAGGCTGCGGCCCCACACACTAAATAATCCACTTTCAATCCACTTTTCAACTGAATTTTGCCAGTTCACAGAGTAAAATCCAGTTGAAAAGTGCACTGAAAGTGGATTGAAAGTGAATTATTTAGTGTGTGTGACCGCAGCCTAATGGTAGCAATACTTCAGTTGCTGTAGATTTTCTGGGTTGTGAGGCCGTGGTATTGTAGGACCTGATGTTTTGCCAGTAGCTGTGACTGGCATCCTCAGAGGTATAACACAGATAGATGGAGTACTCTCTGTGTCATGGTGAAAAGAAAAATGGTAGGCAGGTAATTTATATCTACCCTGGAATGTGGGGTAAGGCTGAGTCATTATCTTGTAGTAGTTCTCCAGGCTATAAACATGCTAATAGAGGAGCTTTCCTGAGGAGGTTCTTTTGTCTATGGATTGTTTCCTGAGGAGGTTTCCTGTGTCCCAAGGAGGTTCTTTTGTGTGTGGAATGGCTATTGAAACTCTAATCTTATCTGCAGTGCTATTGTCAGCTGTAGAGCATTTTGTGTTTTTCAGGACAGGGAACCATGCCCTATTTATTTTTAAACTCTCTTCTTTCCTGTTGAAATTGTGTTTATGTTTATGAATTTCAGTGGCTTCCCTGTGTAATCTGACATGGTAATTGGAAGTGTTGTCCAGTCTTTCAGTGTTTTGGAACCAAATGCTGTGTCCTGTTTGGGTTACTGATACTGAGATTTTGGATGACAAAATCTGTTTGGGTTACAAAATCCCTGTTTGGGTTACTGATACTGAGATTTTGGATGGCAGTTATGTCTTGCCGGCCACATGACCATGGAAACATCTTCGGACAGCGCTGGCTCTTCAGCTTGGAAACAGAGATGAGCACCGCAAGCCTAGAGTCGGATTTGACTGGCTTTCAAGCAAGGGAAACCTTTTACCTTACCTTATGTCTTTACAACATCTACCTTTTACCCACAGGCTCACCAATTTTACTCACAGGCTGTTCCCCCACTGTCCATTTTTGCCTAGCATGAACATCATATGTTCATTAGCATTGCCAACTCTCAGGTGGAAAATTCTTGGAGATTGAGAGTGGCCCTGGGGAAGGCAGGGTCTGGTAATAGTGCAATAGAGTCCACCACCACCACCAATGTTCCCTCTAAGCTGTGGAATCTTGTGAGCAAAAACTCTACTTTGTGAGCTACTGGCATTAAAGTGGTGAGCAAGTGATTTGTCTGCTGCTTAAATTAGTTTGCTCTGGAGCCATCCCTTCCTGAGCTAAGGCAAAAATGTGTGAGCTGGAGGCTAAAGAACTGTGAGCTATCTCACACTAACTCAGCTTAGAGGGAACACTGACCACCCTCTCCCCCGGAACTGCCATTTTCTGCATGGCGACTGATCTCTGTAGTCCGGAGATCAGTTATAATTTGGGGAATCTCTAGGCCCCACCTGGAAGCTGGCAACCTTATGTGTTCATTCACTTTTTTTAGAGGACCTGGCAATTTGTTACATGTCCACCCTTTCTGTATTGAAGAAGAAGAAGAGAGAAGAGATTGGATTTATACCTCACTCTTCACTACCCAAAGAAGTCTCAGAGGGGCTTACAACCCCCTTCTCCTTCCCCTCCCCACAACAGACACGCTGTGAGGTAGGTGGGGCTGAGAGAGATCTCTCAAGAACTGCCCTTGAAAGAACAGCTCTGAAAGAACTTGTGACTGGCCCACGGTCACACCAGCAGCTACATGTGGGAAATCAAACCCGGTTCTCCCAGATTAGAATCTGCACTCCTAACCACTACACCAAACTAGCTCCTAGCTTTTTTTTTTTAATGATTGGTTGACGTCAAGAAATAAACCTTAACGAGCAGTTGTTTGGGCTACAAAAACGAAGCCAGCGGTCAAAGTTTCTCAGTACAGTGACTGTGATCACGCACACTAAACAATCCACTTTCAATCCACTTGGGATTGGGAACCCCAGTCCTGGTGGGGCTGAGAGAGCTCTTTCCAGAACTGTCCTTCAGAAAACAGCTCTCTGTCAGAGCTATGGCTTGCCCAAGGTCATCCAGCAGCTGCAAGTGGAGGCGTGGGGATTCAAACCGAGTTCTCCCAGATTAGTGTCCGCACACTTAACCACTACACCAAACACAGACGATCTTCAGGTCACACCTAGAGTTTGGCAACCCTACTCCCCCCCCTCAAAAAAAAAAAAACCCTGAAAATGAAATTTTAAAAGGTAGTTCCACAGGACCCTGAGTATGGCATAAGGACACAGGAAGTGCTTTTCCAGATCAGAGTCATCTAGCATCTGGTTTCACATAGCAACCAGTGAGTTGCCTCACAGGGCCAGCGAACAAAGCCCAGCGGCCCAGGCCTTCCCTGACGTTGCCTCCTGGGACTGGGTTTCAGAGTCCTCCTCCTTCTGAATACAGAGCAGCAGCATATCTCTCGTCAAAAGCCAACAAGGCTATGTGCCAACCGGAGCAAACATTCACTCAAAAATAAATCCCATTCAGCAATGACTGAAAATCCTGAAGGGTCAAAAAAGAGAAGCAACGGGCAGGATCCTTCCTTTTCTTGCTCCCGGGTGCATGGATTGTGCTTGGGGAAATAACCAGTTCAGTTCAGCAAGAAGCTTTAAACGGGTAGCTCCGTGAGGCGTGAAGCTCATGGGGTGACCCTGGGGCTGTCACTGTGGTGGAGTTTATCCATCAGTCAGCTCAAGTGCAATCAACTCCGGGAGTAGGCAAGGCCGCCTGCCAGCTTGCAGCCCAGCAGAGATCCTGTGCGGACAAAAGAAATGGTATGAACTGCGACTTTCCCTTCTATTCATACAGCGATAACTGCTGGAAAAAGTAGGGCTCTTTTGTAGCAGGAACTCCTTTGCATATTAGGCGACACTCACTGCCGGTTCACCCACTAGGCAAGCTAGGTGCTCGCCTAGGGCGCTGGGGTCCACAGGGGCGGCAAAGCGCCCCCACCCTGCCCCCCATGAAGCCGGCGCTGGGAGGGAAGGGGCGCCCGTTCAAACGGGCGCCCCTTTCCTGGCTACTGCCCCTTTCCTGGCTACTGCGGCGTGCTCAGGAAAGCCGGCGCTCCCCCCCCCCGTCTTCAACTGGCGCTGGGGCTGGGAGGGAAGGGGCACCCGTTCAAATGGGCGCCCCTTCCCTGGCTTCCCCTTCCCCCGGTCTCCAGCCGGCGCTACTGCGGCGTGCTCAGGAAAGCCGGCGCTCCCCCCCGTCTTCAGCTGGTGCTGGGGCTGGGAGGGAAGGGGCGCCCGTTCAAAGCCGGCGCTCCACCCCCACCCCCTCCAGCCGGCCCTGGGGCTGGGAAGGGGCAGCCGTTCAAATGGCCGCCCCTTCCCTAGCTTTCCTGAGCACGCCGGCGCTCCACACACACACACCGGTCTCCAGGCCCCACCGGGAGATTGGCATCCCCGTGGGGTAGGTGCCCCAGGCTGTCTTGCCTAGGGCGCTCAGACACCTGGGGCCGGCCCTGGCGACACTACTGATGTAGCCAATCCTCCAAGAGCTCACAGTAGCCCCTGTAAGAAGAGCTCTGTAAGCTCTTGGAGGATTGGCTACATGAGGGGTGTGTCGCCTAATATGCAAAGGAGTTCCTGCTACAAAAAGAGCCCTGGGAAAAAGTATGGCGGGGACTAGAGGCAAGAATTACAGCTTGAAGCAGTTCAAACCATCATCGTCAAGAGAGATTCTCATTTGCCTACAAGTCCGTCTGCAGACCTGTGTGATGCGGTGGGGACCTTGAAACATATGAATCAGACCCTATGGCTTAGAGAGCCAGTTTGGTGTAGTGGTTAGGAATGCAGGCTCTAATCTGGGAGAACTGGGTTTCATTCCCCACGCCTCTACATGCAGCTGCTGAGTGACTTTGGGCAAGCCACAGTTTCTGCAGAGCTGTTCTCTTATGAGCAGTTCTCGCAAGAGCTCCCTCAGCCCCACCTAAACCTCACAGGGTGCCTGCTGTGGGGAGGGGAAGGGGAAGGAGATTGTAAATTGCTCTGAGACTCCTTCAGGTAGTGAAGGGCGGGGTATAATTCCAATCTCTTCTTGTTGTTTTGAGAGCCAGTTTGGTGTCGTGGTTAGGAGCACAGACTCTAATCTGGGAGAACCGGATTTGATTCCCCACTCCTCCACATGCAGCTGCTGGTGTGACCTTGGGTCACTTATAAGTTATTTCAGAGCTGTTCTCTCATGAGCTGTTCTCGAAAGAGCTCTCTCAGCTCCACCTACCTCACAGGGTGACTGTTGCGGCGAAGGGAAGGGAAAAGAGTAGGAGATTGTAAGCCTGAGACTCCTTCGGGTAGTGAAGTGCGGGGTATAAATCCTCCTCCTCTTCCTCCTCCTCCTCCTCCTTCTCCTTCTTCCTTACTTTTTTTTTTTTTTTTTTGTAGAGTTGTTCTGTAAACATTTTGTGCCTCGCTCCCCATGCAGTCAGGAGAAAGTGCCACCCCACTTAAGACCTGTCCTTTCACAAATGATGACAAACGCCAGCAGACTCTGTACTACTAAGGAAGCTGGCAAAATTTGGCTGGACTTTTCACGTCTTGCCTTTGTAGAATCCGTGTTGGTACCGAGTAATTGCATTAATCAACCCGTTGGGCACTGATCATACATAAAGAATAAAGAAGTAGCGGTCTGCTACCAGAGGTTACAGCCCCGACCATTTTCACTAGCATTACAAATTTCCCTCCCTTCCAGGTCAGGTTCGTGCCTTCCAGGTGCTGGTAACCCCTTTGAGAGGAAATAATGACTCTGTCCCTTTAGTGGAAGTTTAGTGGGATGTTATTTACCTCTGTGCCATGAAAAACTTTATCTGCCCATTTCCACACATTGCACCTTTGAAATCAGACACTTTCTCTCCAGGTCAGTTGGCCACCCTGGTGCTAGAAAGTGCCGTCAAGTTGCACCCGACTTATGCTGCCCTCTGGTGAGGTTTTCAAGACAAGAGGCATTCAGAGTCGGTTTGCCATCGCCTGCCTCCGTTTTGTGACCCTGGCCTTCCTTGGTGGTCTCCTGTCCAAATACTGACCAGGGCCACCCTCCTTAGCTTCCAAGGTCTGGTGATATCGGCCTACCCTGGGCCATCCAGTTCAGGGCTTCAGCAGTACGAGGATAGAGAACTGCCAGAAATACAAGCTGGCTTTCGAAGAGGTAGAGGAACTAGAGATCAAATTGCCAACATGTGCTGGATTATGGAGAAAGCAAGGGAGTACCAGAAAAAAATCTACTTCTGCTTCATTGACTACGCTAAAGCTTTTGATCGTGTGGATCACAACAAGCTGTGGCGAGTCCTTAACGAGATGGGAGTACCAGACCACCTCACACGTCTCCCGAGAAACCTGTATAAGGGTCAAGAAGCGACAGTTAGAACCGGATATGGAACAACTGATTGGTTTAGCATCGGAAAAGGAGTACGGCAAGGATGTATATTGTCCCCCTGCTTATTTAATTTATATGCAGAGTACTTCATATGAAATGCCAGCCTGGATGAATCACAAGCTGGAATTAAGACTGCCGGGAAAAACATCAACAACCTCAGATATGCAGACAATACCACTTTAATGGCAGAAAGTGAAGGGAACCTAAAGAGCTTCTTGATGAGAGTGATAGTGGAGAGTGCAAAAATTGGCTTGAAACTCAAAATCAGAAAAACTAAGATCATGGCATCCAGCCCCATCACTCCTTGGCAAATAGACAGGGAAGTCGTGGAAGCAGTGACAGAATTCACGTTCCTGGGATCCAAGATCACTGCAGACGGTGACTGCAGCCATGAAATTAAAAGATCCCTGCTCCTTGGGAGGAAAGCGATGGCAAAGCTAGGTAAAGGTAAAGGTAAAGGTTCCCTTGCTCGAAAGCCAGTCGAATCCGACTCTAGGGTTGCGGTGCTCATCTCCGTTTCAAAGCCGAAGAGCCAGCGCTGCCCGAAGACGTTTCCGTGGTCATGTGGCCGGCATGACTAAACACCAAGGTGCACGGAAAGCTAGACAGCATAATAAAAAGTAGAGACATCACCCCGCCAACAAAAAGCAGGAACAATCCTGCCCCCATCAGGGGAATGGCAACCCTGGTCCATCTGTCCTGTACACTGGAAAGTGGAGTGATTTCAGATGTTGAATGACAGTAGCAGGCAAATGACAATAGTAAGCATGAATGGATTAGGTGTGATCTGCAGAGGGATAATAGGCATGGAGAAATCGACATTGGTAATGAGACTGGAAACCTAGGTCTTGATTCAGTCCAGGTCTCAATAAGCCTGTTTGGCTTCCTGTGTGAGACTTCGAAAATAAGATCATTGCTGAACCCCTGGGTGAGACACCATGAATTTAGCGGGCTTGTGGTGGGTCACGAGTTTCGGTGCCTGTATTTCTAATTTGGTGGGTCACAACCAACACTCCCTCTAAGCTGTGGAGTCTTGTGAGCAAAAATTCTACTTTGTGAGCTACTGGCATTAAAGTTGTGAGCAAGCAATTTGGTGGCTGCATTAATTAGTTTGCTCTGCAGCCATCCTTCCTGGGCTGAGACAAAAATGTGTGAGCTGGAGGCTAAAAAACTGTGACCTAGCTCACACTAACTCAGCTGAGAGGGAACACTGGTCACAACTTTTTGGTGCCTGTTGTTCACTTTCCTCTATGATTTCAGGATGCACATGCAGTAGAAATATTGCAGCGAAATTACCGCAGGAAGCTCTCCCGCTATCCCCGGAGGGTTTATATTTCTCCACCTATAGTTTGCTGTTAAACACAATCGAGCAATTTCTAGACGATCCCAGCAGCAGTTCCCAGCAAAACAGGGAGATAAGCATCAAAGGGAGATTGCGGGCAGCTCTGAGATTCAAGGTAACAATGCCTTTCCTTTGAGACAGAAATAGCGTCCTTTTTCCATGTAGCACCCATGTCCCCTTCCTGGCTGCTGTGGAAGAGAAAAGCCAGTACAAGCAGGGAGTAATTATTCGGTGTACCCTGTGGAAGGATTCTCAAATATAGCAACAGGCCATGAATAGCATCCTGTGTGTCAGAGTTTCTGTTATCAAAACAGTGGGAATTTCTGTCCCTTTTTACAGTCACGGTGTTCCATGGACAGGTCTCAGTTCCCCTTTGGAAACAGCCGGCTATCATTGCCCACACTAGATAACAACGCAGGCCTAAGCAGAGTTGTGCCCGTGCAACTCCACAGACTTCAGTGGAGTTAGGAAGGCAAAATTCTCTTTAGGCTTGCCCTGTAGCTCTCTCAGCCATCTATCCATTGGGTTTGCAGAAGGAAATAAAGCAGGAATGTCAGCAGATAGTTAGGTTAGCACAGTATAGTTTGGTGTAGTGGTTATGAGCAGCAGACTCTAATCTGGAGAGCTGGGTTTGATTCCCCACTCCTCCACATGCAGCTGCTGGGTGACCTTGGGCAAGCCATAGTTCTCTCAGACCTGTTTCCTCAAGAACAGTTCTTGAAAGAGCTCTCTCAGCCCCATCTACTTCATAGGGTATCTGTTGTGGGGAGGGGAAGGGAAGGAGATTGTAAGCCATTCTGAGACTCCAAGTGAAGGGCGGAGTATAAATCCAACTCTTCTTCTTCTTCTTCTTCTTCTTCTTCTTCTTCTTCTTCTTCTTCTTCTTCTTCTTCTTCTTCTTCTTCTTCTTCTTCTTCTTCTTCTTCTTCTTCTTCTTTGCTGTCACCATTGTCATCTCCATGTGTGCATGTGTGTGTGTTTATTCTGGTGTAGTGGTTAGGAGCACAGACTCTAATCTGGGAGAATCGGGTTTGATTCCCCATTCCTGCACTTGCAGCTGCTGGATGACCTTGGGCAAGGCATCATTCTGTCAGAGCTGTCCTTGAAAGCGCAGTTCTGGAAAGAGCTCTCCCAGCCCCACCTACCTCACAGGGTGTCTGTTGTGGGGAGGGGGAGGGAAAGGAGTTTGCAAGCCTCTCTGAGGCTCCGAGTGAAGGGTGGGGCATAAATCCAATGATGTCTTTGTCTTCGTCGTCTTCGTCGTCGTCATTATCTTCATCATCTTCTTCTTCTTTGTCATCGTCTTCTTCTTCTACCACCAGTCAGCACTTAATGGTTGGCCTTGACTGGTAAAATAGCACATACGTGTTTGTCACTTTTTGGGGTTCAAATGAAAGAGTGACCTCCATTGTGCAATGCCCTGACCTATATGGCCCAGGGTAGCCCATCTTGGATATTGTAGCCCTGCATGCAAGAGGATCTGGGAGGGAAACGGTTAAGAGATTTTTCTCACTCAGGTAGACTTGACAGTTTGCCATGCCCTCTCATCTGTTAGGTGTTGAGCCGCTTTGGCCCTTGCTTGCCTTCTGTTTTATCTTTACAGGACCTTTCTTCTTCTCTCTCTTACCTGGGCGTGGAACTGTAGCAAGTTAACCTTTTTGGAGTTAATCTGTTCACAATAAATTAAATATACCTACATGAACGTGTCATGTAAGATGTGATTCTATGTTTGTAAGTAAAATTGTAACAGGATTCGCCCCCCTCCCACCCTTAACTGGGAAGCGTGGAGGATCGAGGATACTTCGTAAAGTTTCTGTGCTTCTAAGGTAATTGAGATTTTACATTGAACCGAATGGCCCAGTCTCATCAGACCTTGGAAGCTAAGCAGGGTTGGCCCTGGTCAGTATTTGGATGGGAAGCCCAGGGTTGCTCAGCAGTTGCAGGCAATGGCAAACCACTTCTGAACACCTCTTGCCCTGAAAACCCTTTGGGGTCATCATAAGTCGGCCATGCCTTGATGTCAAAAAAATTGTGAAACAAACATTGCAATGCATTCTTATCACCCTGCTTTGCCTCCAGAAAGGACTTGCCAAGGGAGGCAATTTCTGCATTCAACTCTGTGTCGCCAATTGACTGAGGGCTGTTCCACACATGCATTTGATCTTTCTCTACTCGAGCTTAGTTGTGGTCTGCGCTGACATGGTTCAGGCATTGACCCCGCAGAAACCTCCTTCACCACTAGGTTTCAGGAAGGGTAATACCCAGCACCAAGTGAATATGCCAAATACGACTGATCCTTCCACCCTTTTTGAGAAGAATGGAAAGATACAGGGCAAATCACATGTACATTGATTTGAGTAATCACCTAACTCCAACATCATTCACATGGTGTTGTGTGCACTTATTCCTAAAGTCTCTTCCTAACTCCCTGCATGGAAAGAACATTCCTGCATGAAAACAAAATTGTCTGAACTGTCCTCTGTAGGGTTGCCAGGTGCTTACCTTCTGCCAGCGGGGGGTTCCATGCTGCTCCCTGGGATGTTCTGGCACACTATGGTCACCATACAGCAGGGGTGGCCAAACTTGCTCAACGTTACGAGCCGCATAGAATAAACGTCAGATGTTTGAGAGCCACAAGACATGAACAAATATTACGCATACATTTTTATTAAAGTATGCAAATTTGCTTTTTTGTTAAGATTAAGTGAGACTGCCAAAATTAAAAACAAAAGGGGCAGAAACAGATATTGATAATGATTTATTTGTCCAATGATATTTATTTGCTTAAGAGAGACAGAGAAAGAGAGAGGTGGAAAGAAAGAATGAAAGAGGTGGAAAGAAAGAGAGACAGAAAAAGAAAGCAAATAGATGGGAGGGAGGAAGGGGGAAGGGAGGGAGGGAGAGAAAAAGCATGCCTCCCATTCGCTTCCCCAGCTGCCCTGCTTGGAGCCGCACAATATGTGTGAAAGAGCTGCATGTGGTTCCTGAGCCGCAGCTTGGCCACCCCTGCCATAGAGTTTTTAGCCACATACTAGTGCATCCTGTCATCACACTGGGCACATCAGCATGGCGGGGCTCTTCAGCGGCGGGGCTTCCCCCACCGGCCAGCTGGCCGTTGGTGAATTGAGGACCTCAAAACTGGGGGAACCCCTGCCCCCATCAAGGGGATGGCAACCCTAGTCCTCTGTGTTGGACCTAGATGCTGCATAACTGTATAGATGAAATGGCTCTATAGGAAAACTTGGAGGATATATGGAAGATCTTATGCAGGGTCTAATCTATGATAGTTCATCTATACGTGTATTGAGTACTGAATATGCATGTGTGGGACTGGCAAGTTGCAATGAGATACCAAGCGATGCATATAGCCACGTTGACTTATGTTGTGTTATGATCTGGTACAGATGAACATACGTGGTGTTGCTTGGATTCGATTCTGTTGTGCTTGGGTTCAGTTCAGATTTGCGGTCTTCGTCTTTTGTTGTGTTTCGGCAGGCTTTATTTGCATTCCATCTGTAGAGAGTATCTTCTTTGTCAAAAGATATGGCTGTAATTATTTCACTAATTGTGATGTTTTACAATCACTGCTGAACAGGAAGACCAAGGGAGACCTGCTTGTAAGCATAAATTGATCGCAACGAGCGAAATGGTTCACTTGAGTGCATTACAAATGTGCTGAGTGGTGTATCAGGGACTCTTTGTAAAACAGTTCACATGGTTAGTTTGGAGCCGGAGAGATTAAGAAATAGAAGGAAGAAGGGAATGCTCAGTGTTTTAAAGAAGAAGATTAGAACAAATAAGACAGTGATGCACAACTATTAGAAATCCAATGCAGAATAAATCTGAAGAGAACACTTAGTGAAATATGAGGTTTTCTAAACTACATTTTTTGGTTCACTGAAATCGCTTATGTCCTGTGACCTAAGAAAGAGATTACATTTTCTGAATTATTTTATCTGTAAACAAAAGTGTGTGAAATATGGTTTGTAAAAATAAAAGAAGGAGAGTTCACAGTGCATATAAAAAAAAATCTTATATCAGTGTGAACATCGAGCTGGAAAATTGGACTCCATCATATCCCATATTTCTTTTCTGTCTCAGGCAATGTCTTTTTCAAAAAACAACACATTTTTTCTCTCTCTCTCTTTCTCTGTGGGTTTCTTTATATCAGTGAAGATAACAATCAAAAATTCACTGCAGAAGACAAACAGAAATGCTTGGTGCTGAGGTGGGGAGGGCAGCAGTGGGAGGGCTTCTAGTGTCCTGGCCCCACTGCTGGACCTCCTGATGGCACCTGGTATTTTTGGCCACTGTGTGACAGCGCGTTGGACTAGATGGGCCATTGGCCTGATTCAACATTGGCTTCTCTTATGTTCTTATGTTAAGTACAGCAGTCCCTTACACACACGCACACACACAAAAAGTGCTGTGGATCAAATCACACTTTCCCAAGTTAATTTTAGTTATTTCAATGTATTCCACACTCTGTCCTTTAGACTCACAGAACCTTACTTTTTCTGTTGCTGTTGCAAAATTCAATGTGACATAGCAATTCTATAAACAGCAGAAATGTAGAGAAAAAAAACCCTGCTACTAAAACAACCCCAGGTTATTTTAAAAATAATTTCCATTTGCATCCCTGCCTTAATTTAAACACAAGTCTTCTGTGATGATGCTTGGAGCTTATTCATGTACCACCAAGAAACAAATGAAGGATGTTCCAGTAACTTGCAAAGACTTTTTTCCCTATTCCTGATTTTGTGTACAAAGGGTGAACTCTGTGGCATTGTACCCCACTGAAGTCCCTCTCCTCCCCAAACTCTGCCCTCAGCAGGCTCCACTACCCAAATCTCCAGGTATTTCCCAGCCTGGAGCTGGCAACCCTAACCCCATGGGGTTTTCAAGCCAAGAGACAAAGCAAGGTGATTTGCCATTGCCTGGCTCTGTGTAGCAACCCTAAACTTCCTAAGTCTCCCATCCAAGTACTAACCAGGGCCGACCCTGCTTAGCTTCCAAGATCTGATGAGATCAAGCCATCCTGGACCATAAAAGGTTAGGGCAAACTTAAATTAGTGCAATCAAAAATAAAACCCCTCATTTCATATGGGAACATGACTCATTCCTTAGTCTTTTGGATATAAAAAAAACACAGCAATAGTGTATATTGCCTTATCAAAATAAAAGAAAACCATGGTAAAAATTCTTGAAGTCAGTAATGCATGAGGCAGTGTACCATAAAGCATCTTGGTCAAAAATGCAGAAAGCCGAACGGCTAGTTCAACTTCTGCCACCACTTTCTGATAGCACACAAAGCTGTCCTGACATCTTGTGCTTTCCTAGAGGGACGCTTGCAAGAGGCCCCTCCCTGCATGTCCTTGCTATATCCAGTTGGCCCTCAAATGCTCACTGTCAAGAGATTGTCTTCGGCCATTAGACACAGTGGAATGGAATTTCTGAGGGACTACATCTCCCAACAGCCCTGACTCTGACCTAGCAACAGTTGCCTTTTCCTGAGGGGAAGAGAGAGAAGGGAGAGAGAGAAAGGGAAGGAAATGTGAAACACGAGGTCTGGAAGAGGAGTACAGCCAGGAACAGGCCTGTGTGCTCTGGGAGGACTAGAGCAGGAACTGAAGAAGTTGAAGGAAATAATTTGTGGAGAAGCTCTGATTGGTGGCAGTAAAGACATAAACAAAAAAGTCAATCCGCTTAATGGCATGACATCATTTCCAGGGGAAACCCAGAAATGACATCATGCCTCTCTTGAAATCGCCAGAAACTCTATGGGTATATTTTCTGGGTTTTGCCTGGAAATGACATCACGATGTCACTGCCCCTCCGCCTCCTGTCTCTCACTGGTTGCACTGCCTAGCAAGCCTATGTGGACTGTTGCTGCAAGACTGAAGCTCCAGTTAGATATTTTGTTAATTGACTGTGGTAGGAGAACCTTGCAAAGAAGGGCCTACAATCCGTTTATTCCTACTTCTTACCAACAGGCAAAAAAAGGACTAGTTAAAGCCTCTCCTCTTTTGAACCCAGTTATTGCTTCCCACCCCTTCTCAGCTGAAACTTCCTTGTTTACTTACTTCATTCAAGTTCTTGTTGCTGTTAACTACATGTCACTACAGCCATTGGAAACCACCAGAGTTGATTATAGCAGGACCAGTCTGGAAGTGCCTTCAGCAATTGCTTCAAAGCCTGTCATAGAGGCACACTACTAATTTGTATGCTATTACAATAGCGAAGGGGAAAGTCCTCATAATATATAGCACTGGTGCTTTTGTATAATGGGTTCCCAGTAGCTCACCCACGCTGGAAGACAGGGATCCAACCACTCGACAGTTGTAACATACTTCAGTGCAGACAGTATACTAAAGTGATCAAATTGTCAAGAGCTGCCTTTTATAGTTGCTGCTTTTTATAGAAAGCTGCCTTTTATAGTTGCTGCTTTTTGAAAGGACCTGTTTTATGGTTGCCAGCTCTAGGTTGGAAAACTTCTGGAGATTTGGGGGTGGAGCCTGGAAAGGGCAGGGTTCGTGGAGGGGAGAGACCTCAGTGAGGTCTAATGCCGTAACGGAGTCTACCAGTTTGGTGTAGTGGTTAAGAGTGTGGACTCTAAGCTGGGAGAACCGGGTTTGATTCCTCATTTCTCCACATGCAGCTGCTGATGTGACCTTGGGTCAGTCATGAGTTCCTTCAGAGCTATTCTCTCAAGGGCAGTTCTCGAAAGAGCTCTCTCAGCGCCACCTACCTCACAGGGTGTCTGTTGTGGGGAGGAGAAGGGAAGGGGATTTTAAGCCGCTCTGAGATTCCTTTGGGTAGTGAAGGGCGGGATATAAATCCAATCTCTTCTTCCTCTTCTTCTACCTTTCAAGGCAGACATTTTCTCCAGGGGAACTGATCTCTCATTTAAAGATCAATTTTAATTCTGGGAGATGTCCAGTCCCCACCCTGGGGGTTGGGAACTCTAACCCAGTAGAGCTAGCACGATATAGTGGTTAAGAGTGGCAGACTCAAATCTGGAGAACTAGGTCCCCATGTCTCCACATGAACATGGCTGGGTGAGCTTGGGCCAGTCAACGTTCTCTCAGAGCTCTCTCAGCCTCACCTGCCTCACAAGATGACTGTTGTGAGGAGAGGAAGGGAAGGAGAGTGTGAGTGGCTTTGAGACTTCTTAGGGTAGAGAAAAACGGGGTGTACACTAACACGGGTTCACTAGAAGCGGGTTAGAACTAACTCGTCTTCGAATCCACTTCTAGTGCACAAGTGTAGAAGGCAAGGACGCCATTCCTCTTGCCAGTCTGGGAGCAGCAGCAGAGCAATAAGCACAGGGTTGCTCAGGCTTCAAGTAGATTCTTTTTTTTCAGCCCCGACAGACTCAGAGACTCTGACTGTTCCACTTCCTGTCACCTGACTGTCGTGTCATGTGACTTCCACCACATGCTTACAGCTCACCCTAGGGTTAAAGGCCATGAAAGTCTGAAGACAGTTTATAGAGATCAAGTCTCCCCCCCCCCTTCCTTTAAATTAACAGCCACAGACCAACAGGACTCTGAATCAGATATGAAACATTCTTCAAGAGAACATTTAACTACTTTATATCTTTCAGTTAACCTATGACCTGTCGGTTAAATTGTATGTGGCAGCTGTTGGAGAGCCATGCTTATTAGCCGGTTAACTTGGCTTCAGAACCTTCTTGTAGTACTTTGGTTTAGAAGATAACCAGCAGAAATCTCTGCAGGGCTCCTTCCTTTTTTTCCCGCAGATTGTCAGAGCAAAGCCAAAAGATCTGTATGTGTCTCTCTCCTTCTCAGCGGGGTACCTATTATAGATGGTAACAGCACACTGAAACTGGTTCAATAGAACATAAGGGGGGGAGAAGAGAGGCAGGGGACATGCAGGGAGTCTCAGCTATTTAGGCCTTCCTCTTGCACTTAAGAGCAACTCCCAGAGAGCTGAGGCCTGCATTCCTATTTTAAATTAACCTTGCACTTTTTATATATATATATATATTTTTGTTGTGGCTGTTGTTTAAAATGCATTTTGGTGTCTTTAATGGGCTGTAGAAACAGCAGCTCTGCAGTCTTCCTTGAAGCTAAAGCAGCCAGTTGCAGCACAGGTCTAGGGGTCCACATCTTTCCCCTTCACCCGTGAAGTCCATTGGCCCCTGTACCTGCCTCGCTGCCAAGGTGCAAGGTGAGCCCCAGGAGCAAAGTATGGAATAAGACTGTGCTGCTTTCACACACACTTTGGATAATGCACCCTTGATGCACTATAGCGATTGCTGGCAACTGGGTTTCCCTTTCTCACACAGGAGAATCCAGTTGCAACTGATTGCTACCGTGCATCAAGAGTGCGTCATCCAACAATGTGTGGAGTGGCCTGTGACTGGGGATGGGGAGATCCCTGCCCTGTTCGGTGATTTGCTGCAAGGTGGCAGAAATCGGGTGGACACCATGGAGAAATTAACATCTAAGGAGCTGTTGCCATAACAGCTTATCAACAGCATCTTCTGGTGTTTCTGGGAGAGGTGGGGATTGGGCACAGCTACGACAGTGACCAGAGAGGTTCCGAACAGCTCATGCAAAGAGCTATTCTCACAAGAGGTTGGTAGCAATGGGTAAGTAGGGGTGCCTTGACATGCCGTCTGCCTAAGGGTATGGGAGAGGGCCAGGGAGGGGCTCCCCACCTACCCTTTCCAGGCTCCACGGGAGGGGAGACTTTGAGTGCAGGAGGAACAGGGTGCCTGCTAACCACTCCCCTCTTCATCTCTGTCTCCCTTAGCATCAGGCCAAAGCACTGAGAGGGCAGAGGCTAACAAATGGGGTGGGGCGCTAACTCCCTTCCACAGGTATAACATTGGCAGTGGGTGTATTTTTGGGACTCTTCGGGTCTGTGTCTGTGTAGTTAATTGGAAAAGTGCTCTCCTGCTGGGGTTAGACAGCATCTGCAACATGTTTTGGTTCCTGATGGGTAGGGTTGCCATCCTCCAGGTGGGGTCTGGTGAGCTCCTGGAATTATGACTGATCTCCAGACTGCAGAGTTCAGTTCCCCTGGAGAAAATGGTGGCCTTGGAGGGTGGATTCTATGGCATAATATCCATGTTGATCTCCTGCCTCTCCCCAGCCTCTGACCTCACAGGGCTCCACCTCCAAAATCTCTACTTATTTCCCAAACTGGAGTTGGCAGCCCTACTGATGGGAGCAGCTACTGACTGGGGGTGCGTGCCCTGGCCTCTATGCTCTATACCCTGCTACTTCCCCACTCCCCATGCAGTGAAAGAAAACAAGGGGAATGACATAACAGATGTAGTGACATCACTTCTGGTTGCTGTGTTGCTTGACGCTCTAGGAATTCCCTCAACTTCAGTGGTTGCTACCAGAAAGACCCAGAATGGAAGTCGATGTGTTGCATGGCTCTTCATCTCTCCATGCCTTCCTGGGGTTGCCAGGTACAGGCCTCATAATCCTAGCTGAGATAGTTATGAAGCAGAGGCAACCCATCCATCTTCTTACCAGGCCCAGATAAATATTCCCCACTCACAGATGCCCTAGCAAATTCCAAGAGATGTCCGACCGTCTTCCTCTCTTCATTTCCCACTTAATTCAGGCCCTTGATGCATGGGTCTTTCGCCTTGCTTTCAGCATGCGTGTCCGTTGGTTTTGGTTTTTCATTTGTTTCCTCCCTTCAGAATTCAGTTTGTTCTCAGTTTGCTTTTTCTCTGGGTTTTGTGAGAGTGGTTTTGTGTTGGTTTTTCCCTTGCTTCACTTCCAAGTCGAAGGTAAGTCTAGAGCATACGGATTCCCTCGGATTCCCTCCCCGCACCTTGTCCCTGCCCCTCATAGGTCACTCACCCTCCTACACTTCATTTTTTTCAAGTGATAGGAGTCTAGCATTTGAACTGGGCAGCACAAGAAGGCAGCACTAAGCGGTGCCTGCCAGGAGCCATCGGTTCCCCACACACACAGCAAGCCCAGTGGGGCTGTCCTCTCCCACCACCCGGTTTCAACCAGGCAGCACAAAGCTCCAGCGAAGCCATGGGCTTCCCCCGCACGCATAGTAAGCCCAGTTTCTGCCGGGTGTCAGGAGGAAAGTCAAGGACAAGAGATCACGGGACAGGCTGAACTTTGTAAGGAAAAACAACCGTGATATGATAACGAAGCCTCGTTAGAGAAAAATATATATCTTCTTTAATTATCCAGTGAATAACAAATCATAAAGGTGTTTTCTTTGAAGTAAATTGGTCTCAAGTTTTTTCTTTCTGACGGTACGGCACTCAATGAACTGTTTCACTCAAGGTTTCATCCGATGAGAGCTTACACTAGAAAATATGCAAAAATACATATTTTTTTCACCACATTGTCTGAATGCACCCAAAACAGAGATCAGAATACTTTTGTTTTTGAAGGGGGAAAAACCCTCAAACAACTCACCCTTTTGTATTTTTTCTACTCCTCCTTCCTTTCTAGCTTACATCATTTGGCTATGTGAAAAGCAGCTATGTGCTGCCCTCTAAAATTCTTTCAGAACTGCTTCAGGTGCATACTGTCAATCATTAACAGAGGTTTCTAACCTAGACCGAAGGCAGGGGGAGTAGCATAGAGAGAGACTCTGCTTCTAACCAATACTCACAACCACTTAAGGCTATACACATACATTTTAAGTTTAGTTCGTGTAAAACAATCTGATTGCAGTATTGAATACAAAACATTACAGATATTACAAAAGGTTACAAAGTGCGTATGCATCTATGAGACAATAGGGTGAAAGGAGCCAGTCCCAGTTTTAAGGCTATGCACATACAATTCTTGCACAGGCATGAATACACCAGAGAAAAAGAATGGTGCATATGGCAGGCACAGAATCCAGACTCAAGCTTAAAGGCTTGACTGCTCGGTTTCTCTACAGCAGTGGTTCTCAACCTTCCTAATGCCGCGGCCCTTTAATACAGTTCCTCATGTTGTGGTGATCCCCAACCATAAAATTATTTTCACTGCTACTTCATAACTGTAATTTTGCTACTGTTATGAATCGTAATGTAAATATCTGATATGCAGGATGTATTTTCATTGTTACAAATGGAACAGAATTAAAGCATAGTGATTAATCACAAAAACAATATGTAATTTTCCGATGGCCTTAGGCGACCCCTGTGAAAGGGTCGTTCGACCCCCAAAGGGGTCGCGACCCACAGGTTGAGAACCGCTGCTCTACAGTAAGCTGTGGGTGCATAAAGGGCCTTCGTTTCTCTGTTGCCTAACTCTTTTTTTCTTCCTCTTTTCCTCCCTAGTCATGTTAAATTAGCTTAACACCTGTGGTGGGTGAGAAATGCGCCATCTCTTTCTAAGACCTGATTAATACTATTGAACCGATTGATCATTTAGCATTCATCCATTTGTTCGCTAGGTATTTATGCCACGATAATTCCATTAAGGTCCACAAACTGCCTGCTTGTTTATAAAGGGAGAGCCCATTTCTAATGAACTCCGCCTTAGAGCGATGACCCTTTGAAATCAATTAACAGTTATTATATGTTTAATGTTAAAAAGATATTAAAAAGAAAATTACCTCTCAGGAAAATGAGCCCGTCCTGTGTTGTTCGGGAACTAATTGGTAGGGAGAATCGTACGTTGCTTGGGGTGACAAGATATCTGGAACCAGCACGCTCCCTTTTCTTCTTCCAAAAAGGTGGTTAGAACCATGAATGTCAGACAAATTGTGCATATATTTGTTCATATCGAGTGCTCATGCATCTTTGCCAGGTCCTGTTGCTATTCCTCACCTCACTACCAGGCAGAATTCCAGTCTCAACTGGCTCCAGGCGCCAGTTTTTTGTGCCAGTCTTCTGAACAAAGCATCGCCTCAACAGAACATTGTGCAATTTAAAAAAAAAACAAAACTGTAATCCCCTCCCATTAGCTTGGTTGGAGGGCAGATTTAAGCAAATCACTCAGTCTGAAGGGGTATGTCTTTGTGAGAGTAATGTCACAGAGTCTGTCCCACACGCAGGGCTCTTTTTGTAGCAGGAACTCCTTTGCATATTAGGCCACACACTCCTAATGTAGCCAATCCCCCAAGAGCTTACAGAACTCTTCTTACAGGGGCTACTGTAAGCTCTTGGGGGATTGGCTACATCAAGGGTGTGTGGCCTAATATGCCAAGGAGTTTCTGTTACAAAAAGAGCCCTGGCTGTAGTCTTTATGTAGAGTCCGTCCCACTTGTCTTAATTCTACCCCGACCTGGATAGCCCAGGCTAACCTAATCTAGTTAGATCTCAGAAACTAAGCAAGTATTTGGATGGGAGACCTCCAGTGAATACCAGGGTCATGCAGACAGTGGCAAACCATCTCTGAGTGTCTCTTGCCTTGAAAACCCTATGTGGTCACCAAAAGTCAGCAATAAAGGAGCAGCCTTTATTCCGAGCATCGATACCTTTTCCAGGCCCCTTGGTTTTCTGTACTTTCTGGTGGAATATGTGGCTCCTCATTCACTTCTTGTTACAAATTAAAATATTATCAGTGGCAGAATCCCTATCTGTTGTTATTAGAGTGTGATTAAAAGGGGTATGATTAAAAGGGGTATGATTAAGAGTGTGATTAAAAGGGCCATGGTGGCTCAGAGGTTAAGACACTGAGCTGCAGACTGGAAGGTCTGTAGTTCAGCAGTTCGAGACCCTAGTGCCTCATGATGGAGTGAGCTCCCGTCTCTAGCCCCAGCTTCTGCCAACCTAGCAGTTCGAAAGCAAGAAATTGCAAGTAGGTAAATAGGTACCGCTTTGGTGGGAAGGTAACAACGTTTCATGCACCTCGGCATTTAGTTGTACTGGCCACATGACAATGGAAACGTCTTCAGACAGCGCTGGCTCTGCAGCTTGGAAATGGAGATGAGTCAGATTCAACTAGCTTTCGAGCAAGGGACACCTTTACCTTTATGTTAAAAGGGGTTACTTATGTGGCGTCTACAGAAGAGGGTATTTTGCCCACATTCTAAGTAGATCTATCACATTTGATTTGTGCACTGTGGTTACTGGACTCCGACTGAAGTGAAAGGGGGGAAAGTTTTCATTTCCAGATTTTTTTAACAGGAAGCGTGTTTTCTGCCTGTTATTTTTACCTCCATCTCATTGGGATGAAATTATCTTTCCTTGCCCAAAGGATGCTCCCTCCAATCTTTGGATAGCTCAGAGAAAAGGTTGCTGTTTACAGGAAGAAGAGGCACAGGGAGGAGTTTGGCAACCAAAGAAAGCAAGTTACATATATTTTGTTTCCCGAAGTCACTCCCGTTGAATGAGGGCAAGGACACCACCCTTGCTGCAGATCCCACCCTGGCCGGCCTACCCCACGTTAAGTAGACCACAAAAGAGGAAATTGGTTGACTGCCCCAGCTAACTTTAGGCATAATTCAACTTATGATAGGAAGGGCAGGTGCCAAGAGCTCTTGGTTGCTGTCACAGAGAAAATTGGGTCCCGGGAAGTATGGCTGAAATTGCTACGGTGCAACCACACATGTGCATACAGCCATTGCACACTAAAACACCATGCAAACTGTTAATTGAGTTAATTGGCGCTATTGAATTAAAACTGCGAGGATTTTGAAAAGTTCAGGACTCATTACAGCAAATGGAAACTCGTGTCGCATTCAACGCCACCGTCCCCAGAAGCCTATAAATTACTAGGTGCTACTAATTATACCTTTCCTTCTGTATTAGTTTTTTTAAAAAAATCAATATGTTATAATTTTATTGTCCCCTACATGTCCCTAGATGTTAAGTGCTGCTGTATTTACCAAGCATGTAATTAACAGTGTGTTCCCATTAAGCAATATAATATTAGGGTTCATTGTGAAATTATACTGTTCATTCAACCTAGCATCTGAAATCCAGTTGTCACTTCCATTGGCATAGGCATCATTTCATTAGGCACGTGCCACGTTTCTGGACAGCCAAACAGGACTCTATTCATGGGCCCATTCTGCATCGAGCATTCACTCCGCTGTTTTACCAAACCCACGGTGGAACAGAAATTCCCTTCTACGTTGCACGCCACTTTCACTTTCTCTGACAGTCCAATTGTATGCTAGCCTCCACACTGCATGCTGGTTTCACTTCCTTTGATCTCTCGGTTTTATGGTGCCGTCTGCATAGATTTGTGGCTGTTTTATGGACATTCAGGGGTGACTCTGCAGTCAGTATGGCATAGGCCCCCCGGGGTATTTGAATGTGGTTTTGAGCCACATTTTTTCTATTCCAGTGTGGGTTTGATAAAACAACGGAGCGCATGCTAGTTGCAGAATGGGCCGTGGTTCCCATTTAACTTCTGCATTCGTCAGTGTTTTAATTTATTGCGGGAGGGGTGTTTCCTGGCTCAAAGGCAACCGTGATGAAGCTGTCCAGGTTGTTTGAAAGGGTATTTTCTATAATAGGGGGAGAACGAGGTGATAGAATGGTGAGGTGGTAGAACAGACTGTACCACTTCAGACTGTAAGTGGGATAAGGAGGTTTTACTGTTCTTCTAACAAAAACTTTAGAAAAAACTGCATACAGAACAGTGGTTAGGTTAGAATCCTCCCAAATGAGCTAGGGTTTTTAAATATATATATACACACACACATACATAATGATTTATACAAGGGAGCATTAAAATGGCATCTCCAGGCGCGGTCTAAAGAGTTATGGTGTGTGTGTGTGTGGGGGGGGAATGTCGACTCCATGGGGTTTTCAAGGCAAGACGCATTCAGGGGTGGTTTACCACAGTCCACCTCCACATCACGACCCTGGTATTCCTTGGAGGTCTCCCATCCAACTACTAGCGAGGACCAACCCTGCTTAGCATCCAAGATCAAGCTAGCCTGGGCTATAGTTCATGAGTTATTTTCTAGCTTATAGAGGCCAGGCCTTCCTTGTGTGGTATGAATAAGGAGGTAACCAGAAATTGTAGTCTGCTTACTGTTTGAGGGGTTTTTTTTGTTTTTGTTTGTTTGGATTCTTTGATATCATGGTGATACACGCCTGGATAACTTAAGTCAAAATGCACAGGAGTCTTGTGGCACCTAAGGAAAGCATCAGGTTTCATGGACTAAATCCTTGTTCCTTCCGATGCAAAGAGTGGATCCTCAGTATGTTGACCCGTTGTGTGGGAAGTATAAAAAATATGGTCTGTGGGAGCAGGAAATGCAGGATGTAAAAGTCTAACCAGGAAAAACATCGAGACCAGGGCTATTTTTGGGCAGGAACGCACAGGAACGGAGTTCCGGCTGGCTCCTGAGTTGGCCACACCGGGCAGGAACTCATTAGCATAACAGGCCACACCCAGCAGCAGAAACTCATTAGGACTGGCTACATTAGGGCTGTGTGGCCTAACGTGCAAAGGAGTTCCTGCTACAAAAAAAAGCCCTGGGTTTTGACAACAAACAAGGTAAAGAGAATAAGAAGCAAAAGGTGGGTGTGGCTGGATGACCACGCTTCTGGTAACATGGGGGTGTGGCCTATTATGCTAATGAGTTCCTGCTGGTGGGTGTGGCCTATTATGCTAATAAGTTCCTGCTGGGCTTTTTCTACAAAAAAAGCCCTGATCGAGACTGTTCACTAGTTATGCTGACCGAAATTGTATATACTTTCATTTCATCCCGTATTTCATAGCCTCTTGAGCCTTGCTGTTTGCACTGTGTGATACTCCAGTCAGGCAATCACCCAATAGCTGGAGTGGCTCTAGTAAGGAGTGCCGCAGTTTGTACAGGATAAGAGCCCTCCCCAAGCCAGCTAGTCCCCATTGTGATCAGGAGAAGTGCTGTACATACACTGGACAATACTGTACTGTGTCAACACTGGCTACCTGTCTCTGTTGAATGGCATGTCTTTCAGCAGACATCTCTTGAGTCGCTCTCCCCTCGCTGCGCTTTTCCTATCACTCACGGTTCACAGGAAAGTCAGACTTAAAGACAGCAGAGAGAGATGAACGCTGGAAGCAAGCGCAGCCACTGGCGTTATCCTACTGCCAGAAAAATGGCAAGGTCTGACCTAGACAGTTTGAATCTGGAAGTCAGAGGAAACTTCATTCAGAATGGTTGTTCTGGCCTGTTGCCTTTCCCTGCATACAAACTTTAGTTTGCGCGTGACAGTGCAATAATGTGCATTTGTGTTTAACGTCAAAATAATGTCCATGCGCAAAGTATTTAAGGTCAAATTTAGAACACTGGATCAGACACGAGCATTTTTGGAATATACGGCTTGTAACTTAAAAATCTAATTACAGTTTGGTCCAAAGAGTGATTGCATATCACCGTGTAGAAGCATTCTGGCTTCATTGCAGCATTAACATGGAAAAGGGGTTCAAAGAGATGTATACGGGATTAAAAACAACCCCCTGGTCATGTTTTGTGATAGATGACCTCTCCTGTTTATTGGCATCGGCTTCAAGAGGCTGTTGAGCCTTCTTCCAAAGCTGTGTACTATCTCAACCCTTCAAAGAAACACAAGGAACAGCTGAAAACCAGGAATTTGGTATAAATCCGAGAAGCCTTTTACTGGAGCAAATGGGTGCAATGGTAGGCATTTGAATGCTTTGAATTACTCTCAGCTTTGCCACAGGATTGTCCAAGCAGGGCTATTTTTAGGCAGGAACGCACAGGAATGGCGTTCCGGCTGGCTTCAGAGTTGGCCACGCCCACTACAGCCAAAACCTCTGTGTGCGTGGCTACAGAGGAAAGGCCTGGAGAATGACACCCACCGGCAACTCCGAGGCAGGCAGTCTGGGGGGGCTTTCCTTGGCCTGTCCAAGGGCCATCTTGCCGGGCTCCCCGCAGCCGTGGGGTGCCTGGACAAGCCAAGGGAAGGCATGAGGTGTGGCCTAATATGCTAATATGCTGCACTGTCATGGGTGTGGCCTGATATGCTGATGAGTTTCTGCTGTTGGGTGTGGCTTCTTATGCTAATGAGTTAAAAAAAAAGCCCTGCGTGCAGAGATGTTGTTATTAACTTAAAGACTGCCAGGATGGCAGAATTGGGTACAGGTGTTGAGAGTGAGATGACCGACTGCTTGAACGGCTAGAATCCATCCCCTTGAAAATAAATTAAAACTTTGTCATTCGAGCCCAGCGGCACAATGTAAAATTATAATGCCTCCCGGGTTCACAATTAAATCCTAGATATCAGCTGGGCTTAACGGGATGACGCTACCACAAAAAAAGGTCATTATTCCCCAAGATAAAAGGGAAGAAAGAGTTGTAAACTCAAATATAATATTTGATTTTTGTCTGCATTTCTATCAAAGTAAGACGGTTTGCCCTTGGCAGGCTCGGGCTGTTGTTTTTATAGTAACTGCCCTAATCGTCGCATCTGCCAGGCAACATTTCTTTCAAGCATTTTTTTTTTAAAAAGAAGAAGATTGTTTTTATTCTCTTCACCTGCTGCCTTATAAGCAGTCCTGAACGTCATTAATATTTCAGACTGGGAGGCTGTGGTACTTTCAGACTTGTAATCAGCAACTGGGGGGGGGAGTCCAGATGGGAATAAGACATCCGTGTCTTAGTTGGACTGCTGTTAAAAGGTTTAAAATCTTCTGTGCCACGCTGCTCCTCTGATTTCCGCCATCCTGACCTGGGGGTGCAGGTCGCCTGTCTAGCGAACCAGCTTTTCCCCAAGCGTCTGTTTACCCAATCTTCCCCTGAACCGCTGATGGTAATGAATCTCCTTCCTCCGGCCCCGACTGTTCCGTTCGGTTATCATCAAGCCCAGCCATCAGCCGGAGCTCTAATCTTTCTCTGATGGATGAAATACTAACCCTCTCACAAGATTAGAGACACAAGGTGCTCTGGAGATAATAAAATTCAAATAGGTTTATTTCAAAGGGCAACTCAATCTTGATTTTGTTCATGGGTCACTTGACAGATCATTTGCCAACGCTGGAGGTTTGCGCGCCTGCCTTCCCGTGTGCGCATGCGGCTCCTGAGCCGTGCTCCAGATATTTCAAATTGGGAAAGGCCTAAGAGGGGTGTGTGTGTGCATTTCAGCACAATAACAAAAGACACGTTCGGCCACGAGCAGCAGAATTGGATCAAAAAGGCATTTTGCCCGTAGTGCTCTTGGGTGATGTTATCATCATCTCCCTGCCTTCCTTGCAGCCTGCAAGTGACTCATATATGGTTGCAAAGTGACAAGGGACCTTAGGCTGCAGTCCTAAGGACAACTTTCCTTAGAGTAAGCAGTGTCCCTCTAAGCCAGTGGTTCTATAATTTGGTTGTATGGTAACATAGTCTTTCTCTGTACTGTACTGAAACCAAGGCCCAATGCGTATATTACATGAGAGACACTGAAATAGCTACCTTCAAGTACAACACCTTTATTGGCATATAGAATAGCTACCTTTATACTGGTAGGAGAGGGGGGCACAGGAAGGAAACAAGTCCGTAAGGGGGCCACGGTCAGAAAAAGGTTGAGAAAACTAGCTCATCGTTTTTTTTAGCTTCCGGCTCACCCATTTCTGTCTTAGCTCAGGAAGGATGGCTCCAGAGCAAACTAATTTATGCAGTAGCCAAATCGCTCACTCACAACTTTAATGCCAGTAGCTCACCAAGTAGATTCTTTGTTCACAAGACTCCACAGCTTAGAGGGAGCATTGGGAGTAAACCTCACTGAATCTCACGTCGCTTTCCTTGAAGCAGGCCTGTCTATTTGATATTTTTTTGCCTCGAGTTCTGTAGCGGGCATTTTGGACAATAAATCAAAAATGGGCGGGCAGGTTGTATTCGTCTCTCGGTGCCCCATCCTGATCTACCAAGCTCTGCCGTCATTCCATCTGAAAAAGTATTCCACAAGTCCTCCATCATGCTCCACCCCCTGACCAGACAAACTTCATTAGATTCCACCCCATTGGCTAGCTGCCACCCAACCCTAACTCCTCCCACTGACCCCACCCGGCATCACTCACTGACTAGATGTTTTGTTATCTGTCATACTGGCAACCAGGGCTCTTTTTGTAGCAGGAACTCCTTCGCATATTAGGCGACACACCCCTAATGTAGCCAATTCTCCAAGAGCTTACAGAGCTCTTCTTACAGGGGCTACTGTAAGCTCTTGGAGGACTGGCTACATTAGGGGTGTGTCGCCTAATATGCAAAGGGGTTCCTGCTAGAAAAAGAGCCCTGCTAGCAACAGTAGGATAGCAACTGCTGCCCGGCCTTCCACTCCAGAATACCGGGCTTTAAGGAGGGAGGAAATAGTTCCCTAGGCAGGCTTGTTCACTTCTCAAGCAAGTCTCCACTCAGGGCTGGCTCCTTTGAACCAGCAGCAGGGAATGAAGTGGAGGGAGGAGAACCAGCATTGAGCCAGCATGCAACATCAGCATGCAGCATGTTTGCCCACTCCAGAAGCACCGATTTCGGGAGGGGGTTTGAAAAACCTGAATCAGATTGCGGTAACAAGAGAGGAAGTCCTCCGACTGATGGACAATTTAAAAACTAATAAATCACCAGGCCCGGATGGCATTTATCCGAGAGTTCTGAAAGAACTCAAATGTGAACTTGTGGATCTCCTGACAAAAATATGTAATCTTTCTTTAAAATCTGCCTCCATTCCTGAGGACTGGAAGGTAGCTAATGTCACTCCCATCTTTAAAAAGGGCAGGGGAGATGCAGGAAATTACAGGCCAGTCAGTCTGACATCGATACCGGGTAAGTTGGTGGAAACTGTTATTAAGGAAAGAATTAGTAGGCACATTGATGAACAAAAACTATTGAGGCAGACTCAGCATGGGTTCTGTAAGGGAAGATCTTGTCTCACTAACCTGTTAGTGTTTTTTGAGGGAGTGAACAAACATGTGGACAAGGGGGACCCAATAGATATTATTTACCTTGACTTCCGGAAAGCTTTTGATACAGTTCCTCATCAAAGGCTCCTAAGTAAGCTCAATAGTCATGGGATAAAAGGACAAGTCCTCTTGTGGATCAAAAACTGGCTTATAAATAGGAAACAGAGAGTGAGTATAAATGGGAAACTTTCTCAGTGGAGGGTGGTAAGCAGTGGGGTACCACAGGGATCAGTACTCGGTCCGATGCTTTTTAACTTGTTTATTAACTATTTGGAATTGGGAGTAAGCAGTGATGTGGCTAAATTTGCAGATGACACAAAGTTGTTCAGGGTGGTGAAAACCAGGGAGGATTGTGAGGCACTCCAAAGGGATCTGTTGAGGATGGGTGAGTGGGCGTCAATGTGGCAAATGGGGTTCAATGTGGCCAAGTGCAAAGTGATGCACATTGGAGCCAAAAATCCTAAATATAAATACACGTTGATGAGGTCTGATCTGGCAGAGACGGACCAAGAGAGAGATCTTGGAGTCATAGTGGATAACTCACTGAAAATGTCTACACAATGTGTAGCTGCAATAAAGAAGGCCAACGCTATGCTGGGGATTATTAGGAAGGGAATTGATAACAAATCAGCCAGTATCATCATGCCCCTGTATAAATCATTGGTGCGACCTCATTTGGAATACTGTGTACAGTTCTGGTCACCACATCTCAAAAAGGATATTATAGCATTGGAAAAAGTGCAGAGAAGGGCAACTAGAATGATAAAAGGGTTGAAACACCTTCCCTATGAAGAAAGGTTAAAATGCTTGGGGCTCTTTAGCTTGGAGAAACGACGGCTGAGAGGTGACATGATCGAGGTTTATAAGATTATGAATGGGATTGAGCAGGTTGAGAAAGAAGTACTTTTCTCCCTTTCTCACAATACAAGAACTCGTGGGCAGTCTATGAAATTGCTGAGCAGTCGGATTAGAACAGATAAAAGGAACTACTTGTTCACCCAAAGAGTGATTAACATATGGAATTCACTGCCACAGGAGGTCGTGGCAGCTGCAAGCATGGACAGCTTCAAGAGGAAATTAGATAAACATATGGAGCAGAAGTCCACCAGTGGCTATTAGCCACAGGGTATAGATGGGAACTCTCAGTCTGGGGCAGGTGATGCACTCTATTCTTGGTGCTGGAGGGGGCAGCAGTGGGAGGGCTTCTGGTGCCCTGGCCCCACTGCTGGACCTCCTGATGGCACCTGGTATATTTTGGCCGCTGTGTGGCAGAGTGTTGGACTAGATGGGCCATTGGCCTGATTCAACATTGGCTTCTCTTATGTTCTTATGTTCTTATCACTGTTAGTTCCTGGTTGCAATGAATTTTTTCTGACCAATTGGGAAAGGTACACCATTGAACCATCGCCACAGCAAAGTGTACCTGACCACGGCAGCAAACGATCAAGAAGGAAGCTTCTGATGAATATCCTTGCCTTTGGTCACAGACAATAATCATTTTTTAAAAAATCATTTCATCCCAACATCATACACACGAACTCATGAATTTGCCCTATACGTATTATGGCTAACATCGTCCGTCGAGGTGACTGTCGCCCTTCCCCCCAGTATTGCAAACGAAATGATTTAGGTAGCGTAATGTTCTGTGAAGCTAAAAACTAAGCACATTTCCCCGTATTGTATTCTCATGTCATTTTGGCAAGACATTGGAAACAGAACTTCTGTCTCCGAGACACAAGCTGGAAGTATTTGCACAACATCTGAGCGCTGGCAGATTCAGATGGAATAGTCATCTTTTTTTTTTTCTCGCGCTGCAGCATTCCAACCATTGTGTGAAAACCCTCAGCTATGAAGTCATTATTACTGGCACACAATGGCGGTATATTTATATGCTTTTTCATTTGTATGGAAATGGCAGCAGGGGAGCACACTCTTTGCGTTCTTTGTACTGCTGATGAAAGTTATATGTATATTTTTTCCCCCACCCCCTAGGAATAGGATGTCACATTAACAATAAGGGGTTAAGAGAATTTTTATTGGAAATTCTTCATCTGGGAATGAATAGATAGCTGAGGGGTAAACATCTGCTTCCGGGGCTGATATATGTACTTGGCTGGACTGTGGAAGTTTAGAAAGTTGAGTGTTGATTTACCCTTATGGAACCAAATTATTGGTGCATTTGAAAATCATCGTCACTGAGAAAACAGTGTGCATTCCCAGAAAGTACTTGAGCCATCTGATGCACCACTGAACGATAAAATCATTTGTAGATGCTTTTTTTCTCTTTGGAAACTGGTAGATCACTGCCTGGCATTCCCTTCTTGGCCCATGTACCATCTGATTCCTCACCCTTCTTCCCTTTCAAGACATGCTGCAACCAGGACCAGGGCTTTTTCAGTGGCGGCCCCTACCTGGTGGAACGAGCTCCCGGAGGAGATCAGGGCCCTGCGGGACCTTATGCAGTTCTGCAGGGCCTGTAAGACGGAGCTCTTCCACCAGGCCTTCGAGTAGGGGCTGCCACCGCCATTGTACCACCACCGTATTAACATCATGAAGCGCACTGGCCCTGGGATGGGGATGACAGTTACAGTGTAACATCAATTGAGCAGAGACAATTGTGTTTACCCGGAGTATGTTTTCGTTATTGGCATTTTATTGTGGAACTGATATGGTTTGTTGAGCACCGACTTTTAACTGTTTTATAGGCAATGATTGTTTACTGTTTATTGTTTTATGTATGGCATGTGCCTCTATGTTTGCGGCTCTGGGCCCATGTTGGAAGGGCGGGATATAAATTTAATAAATAAATAAATAAATTTCAGACTATAAAGAAAATGGTGGTTTTCCTTTGTACTTAAAAGGGATTATGAATACTACCAACAAGAACAAAAAATTACATTACCATGTGGGAAAGAACACCACGAGGGACGTTTGAAAGAGCCGAGGGCTTGTAAAGCTTCACATCTGCAACCAGCTTGGGATTCCATTGGTCACCTCTTTCCTTCTTGCAATAGAGAAGTCCGGTGGCACCTCAAAGATGTTGCTGTTGGTGTTGTCGTCACCATCGTTGTTGTTGTTCAGTCGCACAGTCGAGTCCGACTCTTCGCGACCCCATGGACCGCATCACGCCAAGCCCACCTGTCTTCCATCGTGCTCCGGACTTTGCTTAATTTCATGTCCGTTACCTCAAAGACTAACAACATTTATCCCATCATGAGTCTTCGTAAGTCAATGCTCACTTTGTGGAGGACACAACCGTTCAGCAGTGGAGGACATGGCCATTTAGCAGGCACCTCGATAACTCAGTTTGCTAGGTGGGGAAGGGATGGAGTTGTAGCATAGGTTTGTTGTAAATTCTGTCTCCCTGCTTACCACTCCACCTCCCTTCCTCCATCCCTGTCTTGTAAACTGGGTTATAAACATGCCCATGAAATGGTTGTGTCTTCCATGCATCTGAAAAAAATAAAGGTATGATTCATTATGCTGGGATAAATTTTAGTAGTCTTTAAGGTGGCCCTGGACTTCTGTTTTATTTGGCAGCACTAGATGAACATGTTTTATTGTGGGTTATGATATAAACTGCTTGGAGCCTGCTTGCAGGGTAGGGCAGGATAACCTCCGCCCAAAAAATAAACTAAAATAACTCTCTGGCATGAGTACTATGACAGGCAGCCTCTCTTCTTACGTTTCTCTCAAGGTCAAGCTGTTGTTGTTTAGCCACACAGTCGAGTCCGACTCTTCGTGACCCCATGGACCACATCACGCCAGGCCCTCCTGTCTTCCATTGTGCTCCAGAGTTTGCTTAATTTCATGTTTGTTGCATTGATAACACTGTCTAACCGTCTCATCCTTTGCCGTCCCCTTCTTCTTTGACCTTCAATCTTTCCCAGCATCAGGGTCTTCTCCAGTGAGTGCTCCCTTCTCATTTGGTGGCCAAAGTATCTGAGCTTCAGCTTCAGGGAACAATCAGGGTTGATTTCTTTTAGGAGTGACTGATTTGATCTCCTTGCAGTCCAAGGGACTCTCAAGAGTCTTCTCCAGCACCATAGTTCAAAAGAATCTATTCTTCAGCACTTGGCCTTCCTTATAGTCCAACTCTCACAGCCATACATTATTACGAGGCCAAGCTACACATTCAGAAATTTGTACAGTAGAGGCACTGATCTATTATGATTATGATTAGCACCAGCATGATGTATTGGGGAGAGTGACAGAGTGTGATCTGAGAGATCCAGGTTCAAGTCCCCACTCTGCCACAGAAGCTCACTGGGTGACTTTGGGCAAGACACTGTCAGCCAAACCTTGTGATGAGAATGAAATAGAGGAGGAGAGAATAATGTTGTAGGCCACTTTGGGTTCTTGTTGGGGTGGGTTGGAAAGCATGGTACAAATGAATAAATACATTGGAAAATTTTCTCTGCTGCCTCTCCAGAGGTATCTTCATAGAATCAGGGCTCTTTTTGTAGCAGGAACTCCTTTGCTTATTAGGTGACACACCCCCTAATGTAGCCAATCCTCCAAGAGCTTACAGAGCTGTTCTTATAGGGGCTACTGTAAGCTCTTGGAGGATTGGCTACATTAGGGGTGTGTCACCTGATATGCAAAGGAGTCCCTGCTACAAAAAGAACCCTGCATAGAATTATCTTTCCAAAAGTGTCCGTTTACATAGAAAATTACCAAAAACACGGTGCAAAACAAGTTGCCTGTTCCTCTGTTCTGCAGGAGCCTTTGGGGATCCGTGAAAATAGATGATGCCATCTTTTGTACTGCACAGGCCTCTGGTCTGTACAGGTAGCATTTCTACTTCCTGATGCAGCCTGCACCCCTTCACCTATACCATTGGGTGCTCCTGCGTCTTGTTTGGTGTAGGAGTTTGGTGTAGTGGTTAAGAGTGGTGGACTCTAATCAGGAGAATCGGGTTTGAATCCCCGTTCCTCCACATGCAGCCAGCTGGGTGACCTTGGGTTCATCACAAGTTCTCTCAGAGATGTTCTCTCATGAGCAGTTCTCTCAGGGCTCTCTCGGCCCCACTTACCTCACAGGGTGTCTGTTGTGGGGGAGAGGAAAGGAAGGCAATTGTAAGCCGCTCTGAGACTCCTTTGGATAGTGAAGGGTGGGGTATACAAAAGAACTCTCCCTCTTTACGTCACCAACCTCCACTGTTTCTGTAGATTTCATCCATAAACGTCAATATAAACAGTTAAATGTCTCTCTATTCACTGCTCTAGATCTAATCAGAGATCTAACCCAGCAGTCACACTGTAAAGTCAGATTGTCCTATTAACACTACATTGAACCCAGCAGTTAACCAAATCAAGTCCCCCCCGCCTTTCAGATAGAAGCATTTAGTCTATAAATACCCCCAACACTGCATAGTTAGACTCTGAAGCCTCATGCTTTTGTGGGGATTAAGTCAGAATCTTAATGCTGCACAAATTTAGCCTTTGTGGTATATTACAATATATTTTCTAGCAAGTAGCATAACAACAATTAATTAATTTTAAAGCCCACAAAAGAAATCGTCATTTGTTATTACTGGCATTAAGAACCCAACCATATTGTCAGCAGAAATAAAGCAAACAAATACACCACAAAAGGGAGTATTTTGTATTAACATGAACTCTGTGTATAAAGCATGTAAAAATGAGAACTTTATGTAATCTGGAGAGGGGGTCCATCTATAACTTTAAATGTTGTCAAGTCATGTGCAAAATTGGAAGCTGTGTTCAAGTTTAAGGAAGTACATTTGGGCATTAATCAGAAATTAGTTTTTAGATAATTTCCATTCTCTAATATGATTATCTTAAAAATTTTTAATTAAGTGTGTTCATTAATACTGGAAACAATCAAATCTGGTGATTATTTTAGGGCCTGGCTCTTTTGCTTATTGTTCAAAGAGTGTGAGAGAGAGTGAGAGAGAGAGCAAATAACTCAACATTTACATAACTGACAGGGTGATTTTCCAATCAACAGAGTTATACATAGATTCTCCAGTTCCTTCCAGCACAAATATAACTTCCGCTCACACAAGAGGCTTTTCTGCTAGCTGGAAGGAGATTTTTGCATCAGGGAAAAACTCCTTACGCTGTAGTAAAGTGCTACAACATGCTCAACATAACTGAAATAAATCAAAGGTGAATGACGTGCTTCATTATTTTGAAATACAGATATGGAAATCCATACCCCAAAGTGCCTACTTTAAAAATGTTTTACTACAGTTTGGTGTAGTGGTTAAGTGTGCAGACTCTAATCTGGGAGAAAAGAGTTTGATTCCCCACTCACCACTTGCAGCTACTGGATGACCTTGGGCAAGCCATAGTTCTGTCAGAGCTGTCCTTGAAAGAGCAGAGCTCTCTCAGCCCCACCTATCTCACAGGGGAAGGGAAGGGAAAGGAGTTTGTAAGCCACTCTGAGACTTCGAGTGAAGGGCAGAGTATAAATTCAATCTCTTCTTCTTCTTCTTCTTCTTCTTCTTCTTCTTCTTCTTCTTCTTCTTCTTCTTCTTCTTCTTCTTCTTCTTCTTCTTCTTCTTCTTCTTCTTCTTCTTCTTCTTCAAATTAATGCAAACTGTAATATCAGGCCTATAGGAAACAAGGGAAGAAGGATGTGATTCTGATGCTAACATCCTTATTAGTTTGTTATTGGTTATCTACATTGTGAGCAGAAGTAACTGCATCTGGTGTTTATACCGCATTGAGGTCTTTGGAGAAAGGGAGATGAGACGGATGGGGCAAATATGGACAGCTCTCCAGGCAGCATGCATGATCGTTACAAGCCAGTGAGAAGTGAGAGGGAGTAAAGATGTCCAAAACAAGAAAACGGAATGGGAGGAGAGTTAAGCCCACCTCCACCGAGGGCATAATCCTGTCCTCTGCCCCCCCCCCTAATATCATCAGGAGATCCAGTCATGGATTTCCTGCATCTACTTTAATTGAAAGTGAAAGGGAAAACATACGTGTACGCGCACCCACCCCTGGTACAAGCAACCATGTTACACCATATTAAGAGATGATGGTTGTGTTCAGGCAGGCTATAGCCATCCAAGCACAGCTACAGCTAGGGATGTGCCATTGGAAATCTGCGAATAAAATTCCAACCTGATTACTGGAAAGGCTTCTTGTGACAGGCTCAGCCAGGCAACACCAGAGGAGGCCAAGGGACAGAGCAGCAGAAGCCCTTTCCCAGGGGAAAAGCTGCCCAAGGCCAAGGGATTTGCCACAGGAACCGCCCCAGGTGTGGCCAGGCTCCAACCAGGTGGACTGCAGATGGAGAGCCTTTGCTGCTGCAGTGGAGGGGAAGGGATTCCCCAGGGGTGTGGGTGGGGAGAGAGAGGACAGAACCTGCAACTGGGGTGGGTCCAATCCCTGGGCCACTCATAAGAACATAAGAGACGCCAATGTTGAATCAGGCCAATGGCCCATCTAGTCCAACACTCTTGTCACACAGTGGCCAAAATATACCAGGTGCCATCAGGAGGTCCAGCAGTGGGGCCAGGACACTAGAAGCCCTCCCACTAGAAGCTCTCCAGCTCCAGACAGCTCCAGAAGAGACTGTCGCCCTGAGAAGCCTGGAAAGGTGAGGGAAAAGGGAAGCTGGAGGAAGGAAACTCAGTGGTCGAAAGTGAGGGAACTTCTAAAGGACGACCGGGGAAACAACAGGATAAAGGGAAGCTTACCCTGAACTTCTAGGCCTAAGTGTCCCTCCAAGCATTTGGGCAGGGCTGTTGGATGATTGGCCAGACAGCCTGTTGCTCCTTCCACCGCTCAGACTCCTGATCATCTGAGCAAAATCCTTTCTTCCAGTGGATATGGAAGCCTGACAATCTCACAGTTATTCTGGCGCCTCGCCATATGGTTTTGTTGGCTAGGTCTGGCTTAGTGAGGGTGAAAGAATGATTCAGCAATCAATAGATAGGTGTGTAGCGAGAGCCATCATAAATAGGGTAAGGCTGGAAAGGTGGGTGGGGGGGAAACAACCCAGATGCCAACACAGCACAGTGGTGAACCCACACAACATCTGTCCTCATGGCCAGCTACCATTTCCTGTTCGTCATCAGTGGAGCTTGCAGTGAATGACGCAAGCTGACACAGTTTAAGCAGCCACAGACTTTCCAGCAGTGTTCCCTCCAAGCTGAGTTAGTGCGAGCTAGCTCACAGTTGTTTAGCCTCCAGCTCACACATTTTTGTCTTCGCTCAGAAAGGATGGCTCCAGAGCAAACTACTTTATGCAGTAGTCAAATAGCTCACTCACAACTTTAATGCCAGTAGCTCACCAAGTAGGATTTTTGCTCACAAGAATCCACAGCTTAGAGGGAGCATTGCTTTCCAGATGCCGGTACTTATGGAGAATGGGATGTTGTGCTCATCTTCAGGCAGCAGTGTGCCAGAAACGTGAGGTGGAAATGGTGCAACAGCAGAATAGGATTGGAACAGTAATGTGAACTGAGAATCATAGAACTAGACCATGATGTTTGTTTATAAAAAAAGAAATGCACCTTATTCATTTACATTCTTCATTTATATCCTGCCTTTCTCTCTAATGAGGACCCAAAGCAGCTCCTTCACTTGGGCAAGCCATAGTTCTGGCACAGCTGTTCTTGAAAAAGAGCACTTCCTGTCAGAGCTCTCTCAGCCCCACCTACCTCCCGGGGTGTCTGTTGTGAGGAGGGGAAGGGAAAGGAGTTTGTAAGCCGTTCTGAGACTCCTTTGGGTAGTGAAGGGTGGGGTATAAATCCAATCTCCTCCTCCTCCTCCTCCTCTTCCTCCTCTTCCTCTTCCTCCTCTTCCTCTTCCTCCTCTTCCTCTTCTTCTTCCTCCTCCTCCTCCTTCTTCTTCCTCCTCCTCCTCTCCTCTGTTTTATCCTCACAACAACCCTATGAGGTAGGTTGGGTAGGAAAGTGACTGACCCAAGGTCACTCAGAAAACATCCCTGGCAGAGTGAGGATTCAAACCGGGTTCTCCAGACCCTAGTCTGGTCCTCGGACTGCTGCACCGCACTGTTTCTTCTTCAGGACTTATCAATACCGTTCTCCTCAGTGCTCCTGGTACTGGTTTATTAGCCTGGTAACAATACTGGGGACAACGACCCTATGAATTAAATGACACCTGTGATAAGTGGAATAAATGTATCCAACGGCATCTCACTGTAGAAACTGAGCAGTTAGTCATGACGACTGTTCTGAGCTAATTCATTTGTGATTAAAGTACCTCTCAACAGGAGGCTCCATTGATACTTAGGCATCTTTACATTTCTTAGTTTTCGGGGGGGGGAAATGTTGACAGTTCCACTGAAACCCATTTCCATTCTTTAATTGCCGTACAATGCGCTAACAAATGATTAAATGCATAAATCAAAAGTTTTCCAAAAACATGAGGCTCCTAGTCATTTTAATAGTTTGTGTGTGTGAATATGTGTGTGTCTGTGTGTGTTACCAAGATGTTTATTATACACTCATTTACAAAACAATGAACTCTTACGGTTTATGAAAGTTTAATCTCTTATCCGTTTATTGCTTTAATATATCTCACATTCCTAAGGTTTACTTTTAAATGAAATCCAGGATTGGGGCTTGCGGATTCCGTTTTGTACGTAGCCGGCCGACAGAACAAGTAACATCATAATTGTGTTCATCTATGAAGCAATTAAAACTGGGGTAATTGCTTCTGCTTCACTCGTGTCTGCATACCAAGTAAGAGAATTAATATTTTATCATTTGGTGCTGCTTTGTGTTAGTGGAATGTTTTGACATTCGTTTCTGTTTGGCCCTGGGGCAACTGGGCAAACCTTTGGGAACGTGCAGCTAAAGTGAGGGGGGGGAATGCAGGTTACGGGTTTACTACAGGAGTGATTCATTGCGTTCGAATAGGAAGAAAGAGGCTGGAAGGCTGGATTTCACATACCAGAACTGGGCACTGTTTTTAAGGTACACAAGTGTCTTTTAGAAGAACTGGACACCCCCCCCCCGAAAAATGACTGTTCAGGTGACAGCTGTGTTACTCTTAATAGAAAATAGTATGTGTAAAATCAGGCTATGTATGTGTAAAATGCCATCAAATTGCAGCTGGCTTATGGCGACCTCAGCAAGGGGTCTGCATTGTATTTTATCATACCGGGTGGCAGGGGGTTGGACTAGATGACCTGCAAGGTCCCTTCCAACGCTAACATTCTATGATTCTATGAAGGGGCTTTCAAGGTAAGTGAGAAGCAGAGGTGGTTTGCCATTGCCTTCCTCAGCAGTCTTCCTTGGGGGTCTCCTTCCAAGTGCCTGGGGTGTCAAATGGGTGGAAAAAAGCCTGCCCGTGGCTTTAATTCTCTTTTCTTCCCTCCCCCTCCTATCCTCATCCTTTGAAGCTGGAGGCTGCCAAAATTTCCAAGCTCCCTGGTTCTACTCAGCAGGAAGCTCTTCTGGGTTTCCAAAGTTGCAAAGAAAATGCAGAATGGATTTTTCCATTAAGGTCTCTGCACCCAAAGAGACTACTCTGGGACTGTTTCTAGCAATAGGAACAGTGCTCTGGGACTGGAATGACTGGGTGCAGAGTGGAATGACAGTCCCTGGGAGTAGCAGCAGCGTTCTGGGGATGGAATTCCACTCTGGGCGCCCTCATCCCAATCCCGGAATGCTTCTGCTACTCCCAGGGACTGTCATTTCACTCTGATGGCTGTCATTCCAGTCCCAGAATAGTCTATCTGGGCCCAGAGACCTTAATGGAAAATGCAGTCCACATTTTCTTTGCAACTTTATGCTGCAATGTATTTCAATGGAATGGACCTCCAGCAATTTCACTTTCTAGTGTTTGTATGCCAGCTGAAGCTGTTGCTTGCTGAAGTTGTGTCTTTGCAAATACAGGTGTTTTTTTAATATATACAGGGCTATTTTGGGGCAGGAACGCAACGGAGTTCCTGCTGGCTCCTGAGTTGGCCACGCCCAGCAGGAACTCATTAGCATAACAGGCCACACCCAACAGCAGAAACTCATTAGGATTGGCTACATTAGGGGTCTGTGGCCTAACATGCAAAGGAGTTCCTGCTCCAAAAAAAGCCCTGGGTTTTGACGACAAACAAGCTAAACAGAATAAGAAGCAAAAGGTGGGTGTGGCTGGATGACCACGCTTCCGATAACATGAGGATGTGGCCTAATATGCTAATGAGCTGTGTTGTCATGGGTGTGGCCTGTTATGCTAATGAGTTCCTGCTGGGCTTTTTCTACAAAAAAGCCCTGAATATATATGAACATTTTTTTTTTTCATTTTAACAAAACAGACCATCAAAACATAAATTTGGCAATACAGGGTTGTTGCTTTGAGCTAGTTTATCTCTGCTGAATGGACCTGAGTGCGGGTTCCTGAGGGAGTGCTCTAACATGGGAACCCACAGCCAAAGGGGGAGATTACATTGGAGTAGACCGGGGGGGGGAGAAGCTTGTAATGCCCAACCATTTCATGCTTTCCTAGGCTCAGAGCATTTCTTTTTTAATTTATGCTGTGATCCTCGTGCTTTTTCTTGATGTTTCATTTTAAAAATTGCATTGCCAAATCCTACTATTCCCCACCTTTCCATATTAGGCAGACATCTTTTAAGGGGAGGGAAGGTTTGGGAGGTGTCAGTTATCAAAGACTTTTAAATAAACAAACTATTGCAAGAGTTTTAAGCATGTTTGTATTTTAAGTGTGTGTGTGTATATATATATATATATATATTTAACTGAGTCTTTCTGTATCCTTTATAAAGTTTATATCTGTGCTACCTGTACATTTTATGACACACACGGCCTTGACCCCACAAAGTCCCATTTATGTCAGATCTGTCTGTTGTAACAAATGAGTTTGACCAGGGCTTTTTTGGTAGAAAAAGCCCAGCAGGAACTCATTAGCATAACAGGCCACACCCAGCAGCAGAAATGTATTAGCATATTAGGCCACACCCCCGGCAGTACAGTTCATTAGCATATTAGGCCATACCCCCATGTTACCAGAAGTGTGGTTATCCAGCCATACCCACCTTTTGCTTCTTATTCTATTTACCTTGTGCATTGCCAAAACCCAGGGCTTTTTTTGTAGTAGGAATTCCATGTTAGGCCACACACCCCTAATGTAGCTAATCCCAATGATTTTCTGTTCCTATTATGCTAATGAGTTCCTGCTGGGCATGGCCATCTCAGGAGCCAGCCCGAACTCGGTTCCTGTGCGTTCCTGCCCCAAAATAGCCCTGAGTTTGACACTCTTGGTCTGTATAGTGCCAATCTAGATGAAGTCTTATCCTTCTAAGTCCATTGAAGTCAGGTGACATATAAGGTTGTAATGCCTTAGTATGGCACTGATAGATTTTTGTAAATTTATAGAACATAAGGTTGGGTTTTTTGTTTTTTGTAGACAAGTACTTCTGCATGCTAGTAGAAATGCCAGCTGCTATACTGAAGCACCTTAATAGATTTTCAGACTGCAAGGTTGAGAAACAAGGATTTATCCAGAAACCTGACTGTGTCAAACAAGGTCTAAATAAGGTCTAAGGCTTCTTGCACTTTTGTTTTGGTTTGTTTAAATATTAAACTGTTTATTGAATATTAAAATAAAATACAATGCACTACTTAGTAAAGCATGAATGAAAAACAATTACAAAATGATCATTAGGTCTGTGATGAGTCATGGTTTGCCGCTGCAAGTCATCTGCCAATGTTGAGCTTATCATTCAAATAATTAAAAATAAAAATAAACAGAGTTCAAGCCAGGTTTACAGATCCTTCAACTACCTGATGGCAAAGATATAAGGTGTGTGAATCAATTAAGGGTGCTTCCTGTAATGATCCTTCTGGGTCAGCAAAAGCATCTAGCCACGATGACCATTGGGTCATAGTGCTAGTAGAGGTAACCTGTCTATCTTGCTGCACAATCCAGTCTGAGGTCTTGTCCAGTAAAAAAAAAATATCCCCATACCTTTTGGTACAATTGATGCATCGAGGGGAGAGCCTGTAATGTCCAGTTTGAAGCAAGCACATGTTTTGCTGCTGCCAAAAGGGTGGAAATGAGGTCTTTAGTATTTTGAGGAATCCTGATAATTAGTCATAAGTCCAAAAGTTGGGTCTTTAGGGATACAATGACCTGTTATCAAATTAATTTGTGATACGATTTCACTCCAAAATCGATTAACCTTACTACACAACCACCAACAATGGTAAAAAGAGCCTTTTTGCCCCACACAGTTTCTAGCATGATGACGACATGTGTGGATTAATATGTAAGAGTTTTGATGGGGTGAGATGCCAAATGAAGCAAATTTTAATTGCCTGTTGTTGAATAGGCAAGGAACGTGAGGTATACCTTGATGAGATCCAAATCTGTTCCCATTGATAAGTAGTAAGAGTTATACCCAGGTCTTTTTGCCATGCCACCTGGTATGATGTTAAAGGGATTTTTGTATGTAAATCAGGCCTCACATTATTTCAGTGATGCGGCAGCCCCCATAGAATGGCTCCTTTCCATGCTTTTCCAGTTGCCTAGGAATACTGAAGGAGAGAATGGTATTCCCTTGCATTGCCTCGAGTTGATCCTGCCAACTTTTCTCCCTCGACTTCAGCACTCATATATTACTAAATCAGCCATATGAAATGTCTCCAGACCAGGCTGCTGAGGTAATGTAAGGACGTAGACTCTCAGTTGCCCAGATGACAGGATGGTTGCTGATTACTGAACACCAAAGGATATTTATTATTTATTTATTAATTGCATTGATACACCACCCTCCCTGCAATGCAGGCTCAGGGCGGCTCACAGTCAGTACATAAAAACAGTTAAGACCACATAAAACCACGTAAAACAATTCCACATTAATAAAGTTTCATAAAGTGCAGAAGATACTTACTCAAGATGGCTTATTTCAGTGTACTCTCTAAAACTCCTTCCGCTCCAGTTCTTCCTGCGGCTAGATGTTAAAACCAAGAGCCAGGGCTCTATAATGGTGTCGGCATTCTAGCTGAAAGCCTTGTGGAAGGGCTCCGTCTTGCAGGCCCTGCAGAACTGCAAAAGGTCCTGCAGGGCCCTGATCTCCTCCAGGAGTTTGTTCCACCAGGATGGGGCCACCACCAAGAAGGCCCTGGTAGTAGCAAGCCTGGCCTCTTTTGGGCCAGGGAGGGTCAATCGATTTTGAGACCCCAACCGAAGTGCTCTCTGGGGTGTATATGGGGAAAGGCAGTCCCATAGGTATGATCAGGGCTTTTTTTGCAGAAAAAGCCCAGCAGGAACTCATTAGCATAATAGGCCATGCCCAACAGTAGAAACTCATTAGCAGATTATGCCACACCCCTGACAGCACAGCCTATTAGCAAATTAGGCCACACCCCCATGTTACCAGCAGTGTGGTCATCCAGCTACACCCACCTTTTGCTTCTTATTCTGTTTACCTTGTTTGTTGTCAAAACCCAGGGCTTTTTTTGTAGCAGGAACTCCTTTGCATGTTAGGCCACACAGCCAATCCTAATGAGTTTCTGCTGTTGGGTGTGACCTGTTATGCTAATGAGTTCCTGCTGGGCGTGGCCAACTCGGGAGCCAGCCGGAACTCTGTTCCTGTGCGTTCCTGCCCAAAAATAGCCCTGGGTATGATACTATTACAAACCTGTCACATGATCCTAATCAGTTAAACTGAATATGTTATTTTTTTCCCCACTTTGGAAACTATTATGGGTAAAATCACCTTTAGGGTGGTCCCACACAATTACCTCAGTAAACAGTGCTCACTTGGAGGCTATATTCTCAAGAAACGGCACTTCCGTGAGGAGACTATAACCGTGGCTGAAGCTGTTTTGCCCGAAATGTTTCTGTGTGAACCAGTGCTTGCCTTTCATCTTTCTTGATACCCCATAACTATGTAGAAAGTAGCTTGAATGCTGCAAGAACCTTGTTGTCAGGGAGTGGGTCTGTGACAAAACTGTTAGCCCACAGTGGAACTTGACAGCATTTTTCAAATAGTTGGTCGTCTTTTTCACAATTAATCAGAATGTCTCCAATGTACATTTGTACTTACTTTATTTAGGATAAATGTGGGGGAACACTAGAATGCCTGATTAATTTTTGATCACATTATATATCAGTTGCAGGGTTTTCCTTGCCTCAGTGGCACACATTTGGTATGGTAGCGTTTACTGTATATGGCCAATGGCCATTACATTTTAAAAATGCATTAACATTTCCAAATGTGTGTGGTTGAGAACTGCTCGTGGGTGTAAAGGCACTCCAAAATTCTGACTGATCCGTTCCTTTATAGTCTGGGCCATTTTTCTTAATCCATCATTATCAGAGGCGTTTAAAATATTTATAGTTGGTTGATTATTACATTTTTATGGAGTTCTTAACCTCTGATCAGGCTCTCTTCCTTTCTTGCTCTAAATGTTTATTTCCCTACTACAGCTCTGCTAAGTCGTCTCTGGAGATCCACCTAATGAGTTTAATAAGGAGGTGCACTTTGCTAAGCTGCTTTAAATGATCTTTGTAAAAGCTTTCGTGTTGCATTGATCGTCTTGTAATCTGGTCACATCCTGCTCTTTGGTCTGTTTCATTTATGGTGAAATAGATCTAGAGTCTCCTGGGCTAGGAAGAGCTCTCTCTGCAAAAAGTCTTCTGGGCTAGTCAGGCCAGGCAAAAAAGTTTATAGGGCTGTTGGGGGGAGGAGGGTTGGTTTTGTGTGTATTTGTGTGTGTGTGTGTGCGCCTTCCTTATAATGGACACAATCTACCAGGAAGTTTTCTGGAGTACCTTGCGAAAGATCTCAATCCATTGAATAAAGGACTTTGGGGTGGCTTTTCCTACTGGCACTGTCAAACACTCATCTCTGTGGGTTGGACCTGGCCACCTTTCCTGCTCATTCTTGCCCAAGTCTCTCCTTACTATAGTCCTCATCCTACATGGCTTTTGTCCATGCAGGTCCCAGTGTAGAAGCTGGGAGAAGGGCTTGTAAGAAGAATGACAACACTTTCCAGATGTAGAGACTTGCCAGGTCCCCCTTGGCCACCGATGGGGATTTGGGGATTAGGTGGGGAAACTCCTGGGGGTTTGGGGGTGGAGCCTGGGGAGGACAAGGACCTCAGTGAGATACGATGCCACAGAGTCCCACCCTCCAAAGCATCCATTTTCTCCAGGGGGACTGATCTCTGTAGTCTGGAGATAAGCTGTAATTCCAGGGGATTCCCAGGTCCCACCTGGAGCCTGGCATCTCCATGAGTGACTACGCATAAGGATGTCTCACGGTACATCTGCCTGGTGATGGAAAATGCTGTTAAATGGCAGCCAATTTATGGCGACTACCTGGCCAAATATTCCCGTGTTCCTTAATTCATTGCATGAAGCAGCCCCCTCCCCCATTACTTTGTGGTGCTTCCGTTGTTCTTGTTGAGAGTGTCTGTGTATTTGGGGGGCTTTGCAAGTGGTGTCTCTGACCTCTGAGAAATTGTAGTGTGTATGGTGTTTTTACATGGCAACCTAGATCATCTGGGAGGTTTTGGGATTTGACTTGGAGGCATTATTGAACAAATGCAGCGTTCTGTCAGTTCTGCTTTCCTCCTGTTCGGTGTGTTACTGTTAGTGTAATTGTCTTGCATGTTACCCTGGATACTTGCAGCGCATTTCAGTACTCAGTTCTTGTGCCTGGGCATTAATAGTCATTTTGTCTGTCTGTCTGTGTTTTTTTTCTTTATATGCCGATTCAGTCATAATATAAGCCCATGGCTTAATTAGAACTGTGATCAGTTTGTGAAGCCTGGAGTCAGTTTACAGTTCTAGCTCACCTTGGCAATCTTACTCTGAGGCCTTTTCTTTCTCGCTCTCGTCAAAAGATGCTGTGGTTCTCCCAGCCTACATTATGGTGCCCACCTGAGGTAGGGTTGCTCTCCTTCAGGTGGCACCTAGGGATCTCCAGGTATCACAGCTGATCTCCAGACAACCAAGAGCAATTCCCCTGGAGAGAATGCCTGCTTTGGAAGGTGGACTCTGTGGCATTATACCCTGCTGAGGCACCTCCCCTCCCCAAACCCTGTCCTCCCCAGGCTCCACCCCCAAAATCTTCAGGTATTTCCAACCCAGAGCTGGCAACCCTAACTTAAGGCCAACTGAGGCCTGCTTTTCTGTTCAGCATCGATGACTAAAGTTGCCAATTCTAGGTGGGGAACTAGGTGGGCTCCTGGGAAGTCTGGGCGTTGGGGCCATCTGCAGCTCTGCCTGCCTTCCTGGTGCCTTTCTTGTCCTGGGGGTTGTCAGCATGGGCATGTACAAGCACGGGCTTGTCCTCTCCAGCTGTGGTGGCAGCACCTGCCAGGGTTGCACTGCTGCTCACCCCACCTGACCCCAGATAGTTTTCCTTCTCAAACAGTCGTGTGTGGCTAACAAAGTATGACTGGTCCAAGTCTTCCTGGTCCTAGTCCAACACTTACTACTATGCATCACTCTGGTTTATAGTAACTGTATGAACCGAACTAGGACTTTGGGTTCAGTTTTTGATTAGTTAATATCCAAATGCACACCCTTAGACGTTACTGCCATGGCAAACGTCTAAACTGGCGGAGTATTTCCCACTTGTAAGAGATATGGAGTTGAGCCCAATTAAAATATTTTGGTCGGGACCTTGTTTGTGCATGTGTATTTACTGTACGTCAGTGAAGACTTACCTGATTTACCTGACAAAGGAACAGGTCCGAAACGCTGACTATCTGGAACTGCATAGTTTTCATTTGGGATGGATCTTATTTTCTAGAAGCCACAATAGATAGATGTTTGGACTTCAATTCAAGGATTTGTGAAATTTATGTAAGCAGTTGTTTCCTTTTGTGTGCTTGTTCTGTTAATGAAGGAAATCTGGAGATGTATTGTGACTTATTGTGGGTTTGAGTTTGTTACCACCCACTTCTTGATAATTGTTCTTTATAGCATTGATAATTCCATTAAAATATATATGCGTTTGATGTTATTATTGACTTTGGTTTCTATATAAATATTGTTGCATGTACTTAGCGTGTTTTGACTAGTTCGTGATTCTACTGATAAAATATGTAAGCATCTGGTCAGTCTTTCCTGAATTTATTAATCACCAAGAGCTTCAGGTTTCAGAACAGAAAGGTGTCATTGCAATCTGTTACCAGGGATTACTAAAGTAGGGATACCAACCTCCTGGCAGAACACGGGGATCCCCCAGAATTACAGCTCATCTCCATACTATAGATATCAGTCCCCCTGGGGGAAAAACATGCTTTGGATGGTGGACTCTATGGCACTGTGCCCCACTGAGATCCTTGTCCTTCCCAGACTCCACCTCCAAATCTCCAGGAGTTTCTCAACCTGGATCTGCCAACCTAGCCCTCTGCCACCCCCTGCCAGCGACTGGGGAGGACCTCACAACCCTAAGCCAGCCCAGCACTTCTTAGATTGGTATTGCTCTGATGAAATTATCCTCCTTCAACTTTCCCTGCAAGGGATCAGTAGCAAAACTAATACAAAAATCGAGGGCCTGCAAGGAATGGCAGGTGGAAAAAGAAATCCCACCCACTTACCTCCCACTCCACAAAATCCCAGGTCTTATAGTTGCCAACCCCAGATTCAGAAATACCTGGAGATTTGAGGATGGGGCCTGGGGAGGGCAGGATTTGAAGAGGGACCTTGGTGGGGTATAATGCCATGCAATCCACCTTCCAAAGCCACCATCTTCTCCAGGAGAAGTGGAATAAATGTTACAAATAAATAATAAATGATTTGTGTAATCTGGAGACAAGCTGTCATTTCAGCAGATCTCCAGCACACACATACACACGGAGGTTTGCAACCCTACCAGGTCTTCGTTTCCCTCTCCCACAATGAGTTATTAAGAGCTCTCAATATTTTGAAGACAATGAGCATGTTCTGTCCTCATCAGGCTATTCGGGATGGGTGGCTGGATTCCCCCCTCCCCCTTTTCTTTTAAAGTTTATCAAGGAATGCTTTTCCATATATCTGTGGATTTCCTGAGTCTACAGAGGGACATGCTTCTCTGCCTTTGCACTAGGGACTGGACCATAAAGTTTGCTATTACAGGGGATGATGCAAGATCATTCTGTAATTTTACTCCCCTTCTGGTGAAATCTTCCTTATTGATTTGTCTTTCCGAAATGCATTTTCTTTGCATCAAGGAAATACGATCGCAATTTGCTCTCCCCCCCTCCCTCCCCGTTGAAGCTATTACTTTGTGGTGACAAAAACAGTTATGTGTTTGCCCGAATAATTATTTTCCCATCCTCTTGTTTTGGTTTTGTACAAGCATATGGAAAGGAAAAGACAGCAAATTGTTATAACCCTCTAGGAATATCTGTACAAATCTGATGTGGCTTGTAGACACGCTGACGGATGTTAGAGATAAACAACGGTAAGATAAAACTCGGGTGAGGCAGTTGCGTAAAGTAATTCCTACAAGAAAGTGGAGCAAAGTACTACTGGGAAACAGGGAGGAATGTGAAATAAATTTCTCCAGCGATGGATGAGTTGACCTTAGCCATACTTCCAGAACATTGTCTTGGCTCTACTGAAAAATAGTTATTATTAACAAGATGATTAAAGGCAAAATGTATGGGTATCGTGTCAGAACTCTGGAAATATGTAAGGTAGTCAGAACAGGGCAGGGTACAGCCTACAGTTGCCAGGTCCTTTCTAGTCCCCGATGAGGGACTTGGGGGGTGTTTCTGGAGGGGTGGGGAATGTCCCCAGTGCAATGTTGTCTCATAAAAGTGATGTCATCATGTTGGGGACCAGCACCCTGCCCCCACGTGCCTGTTCTGCCACTTGGAGTTCATGTGAGCCTCCCCCTCCACTTCTTTCCCAAAGCATTTAGAGGGTCCCTTTAAATGTTTTGAGGAAGAAGCAGGGGGGCACATGCCTGAACTCCAAGCAGCAAATTCGCTGCTTGAAGTTCAGGCATGTGGCCAGCGGCCACTCCTCTCCCTCCCCTCCTGCAAGATTTAAAGGGCCCTCCAGCTGGTCGGTGGAGGCTGTGGCTACTGTTGGGGGTGGAGCTTAGGGGCGGGGCTTCCCCACCAGCCAGCTGGCCGGTGGTGGGCAGGAGCCTGCCAAATCAGGGGACTGCCACCTGGGGACTGGCATGCCTTGTGCAGCCACTGCTGTCTACAGAATACTTACTCAAAATCCAAGGCAGTGTATAGTTTCAGAAGGCAGTGTTGTTGGTCTGCAGGAGAACGGTTAAATTCAAGTCCAGTACCACCTTAGAGGAAAACAAGAGTCTCAGGGTCCAGGATTTTATATATGTGTGTGTGTGTGTCTGTGTCTACCCAGAAGTCATGGCAACCTCTGGTGACTGATCCCTACTGGGGGCCTGGAGGATACTCAGAGAGGTGGCGGAATAAAGCCTGCTCCGCCTCCTGTCTGCTGGTATTCCACGGAGGTCTCCCATCCAAGTACTTACCAGAGTCGACCCTGCTTAGCTTCTGAGATCTGACGAGATCGGGCTTGCCTGGGCTATATAGAGCAGGGCAGAGTGCAGGATTTTGAGAGTCAGCACTCCCTTCATCAGGCACGAGTATGAATGGAGTCTTTTTATCCTGGTTAAGGGTGGTGGTGGTGGAGTGTTGTAAAGAATGCTCGGAAAGGATACAAATGTATTGTGGATAAAGTAATCAGGATGATTAGAGCAGAGGGGAGCTGTCTAGGGTGCTGTTTCTTGTTTATGGATATGATAGCTTTGTGTGTGTGTGTGCTGGGACTCAGAGAAACACTGGGAAACCTACTGGTGAACCCATCTGCTATACCACCAGCATGACCCTTAGCTCGGGTTGCCAGCCTGGGTTGGGCAATTCCTGGAGATTTGGGGGTGGAGCCTGGGGAGGGCAGAGTTTGTGGAGGGGGGTGAGATCTGTGCAGACATATGATTTGATGTCATAAAGTATGCCTTGTGAGGGTAACATTTCCTCCAGGGGAACGGTTCTCTTTAGTCTGGAGATCATTTTGTAATTCTGGGGAAATTCCAGTCCCAACCTGGAGGCTGGCAACCCTACCCCTGGTTGAGCTGACCAAGAGGATTTCAGCCTTTCTGATAAGGCTGCCTAAATCAGGGATGTCGAACTCATTTGTTACGAGGGCCAGATCTGACATAAATGAGACCTTACTGGGCCGGGCCATGTGTGTCATAAAATGTAATGCCAGGTAGAACCCCTGCCCAACTGGCATATATGATTAAAGGTATGAAACCTAACTGCTGGCACTGCAATGCAAACGAAGGGTGGTACTCTCACCTATGGTGGGAATGCCCAAAGGTTATAGATTTTTGGGAAAAGGTACAGGGAAAGATAGTAGGGCTATGTAAGGTGGATCTTAAAATAGATGGAGTTTTATTATTTATGGGCATACTGGGAAACAATAATATCGAGAGACAAAATCAGGATATTTTCAAAGCAATGTTATCAGCTGCGCATGCTGTGATTGCATATGGTTGGAAGGAGAACTTGAAATGGTCTTTAGATAGATGGAACGAGTATCTATATGAATATATTCAGTCGGATATATTGGAATGTATGAAACAAGATAAGGCATGGGATGGAAAGATGAAGGAGATAAAAAAGAAATGGGTCTGTATACTTTCAATGGGTAAATAATGGAGAAGCCAATCTCGCTATACTCGAAAAAAATGGAAAAAATGTGCTCATGGTTAAAAATTTAAATTTGTAGGTATATGATGGTCACCTTGTGGGGGGTGGGACAAAAAAGGGGAAAATGTATCATAAGAGAACTGGGATTGTATTGTAATGTAATAATAATTTATGATGCAAATAAAAAAGTTAAAAAAAATAAAATGTAATGCCAGGTAGCGGAAATATAAACTTTATAAAGCACACAAACACAAAGGTTTGGGTTTTTTTACTTAAAATAAAAACATACTTAAAACATTAGGACTCTTGCAATATTTTGTTTATTTAACTGTGTCTGATAACTGACACCTCTTGCTCTGAATTATTGCATCAAAATGTCTGTGCTGCTGCAATCCTGAGTATGCTGTTCAGGTGCGTATCTGTAAGCTGCAAAGCTACGATGACGCAGCAGCAGCAGAACTGGAAGAAGAAGCAGAAGACAGCCAGTCCCACTGCGGGCCTGATAGAAGCCCTATGGGGGCCTGATCCCCTGGGCCACATGTTTGACACCCCTGGCCTAAGTCATACCTGCAGTGACTTCAACTCCCATGCCACTTGGTGCCCGAATGAGGCACACAAAGGACTGAAAATTTGTTCCCAGTAATGGTTAGTTTTATTACACTTGCAAGTGGATTAATAGTCACTCTTTTCTATAAGGGTCTTTGGCATTTCTTACTCAGGAATATGCTATTCCATACTGTTCCTCAGACTTTTTGGCCTTGATAGTGGAGCACTTTTGTTTCCCTAGACCTGGCTGTTCTCCACCAAACTACCACTCCCTACCAACTCCTCTGTTTTCCTGGTAGAATCCCCCACACACACTGAATGAAAGGTTTGGATCCAGTGAACTTTGCAAAGAGAGGAGTTTTCTTCTGACAGCTCGAGGTTCCTTCAGCTCAGCCAACCCAATGATTTTATTGAGCTCCAGTTGGACTGTATTTGGTTGGTGTATTACAAGAAGTATAAGACTAGTGTGGTATGAGACACAATTCCCTAAAAATTGATTAACCTCAGAAAATACCGTATCACCCAGACAAAAGGGGGCTACCTTTGAAGAGTGTTCGGAAGCTGTTTTTGTTGTTATTGTTGTTCAGTTACACAGTCGAGTCCAACTCTTCACGACCCCATGGACCACATCACACCAAGCTCTTCTGTCTTCCGTCGTGCTCCGGAGTTTGCTTAATTTCATGTTTGTTGCCTCGATAACACTGTCTAACCATCTCATCCTTTGCCGTCCCCTTCTTCTTTGACCTTCAGTCTTTCCCAGCATCAGGGTCTTCTCCAGTGACTGCTCCCTTCTCATTGGGTGGCCAAAGTATTTGAGCTTCAGCTTCAGGATCTGGCTTTAGCTTGTGCAAAATGCTGCAGCTGGACTGCTGGTCAGGGCCAGGTGCTGGGAGTTTATGCCTCCAATAGTACGGCCATTACACTGGCTACTGATCATTTCCTTAGCCCAATTTAAGGTGTTGGTTTTGCCCTTTAAAGCCCTATATGCAGGGCTTCTTCTTCTTTTCCTGGGGAAATGTACCAGAACAGAGTTCTGGAACCTGTTTGACAAAATTCTTTTAAAAATGTTTAAACGTTCATGAGTTCTCAGTATGCAGATTGAAAACTTCATTTCCCTCTTGAGAGTTCTGGCACTTCTTTTTCAAAAACAAACAAACAAACAACGACAGCAAAAAAAACCCTGCCTATATGGCCTGGGACCCTGGATACTGTCTTCCCCCATATATCCGTGACTGGGAATTAAGATGGCAGCAAGAGGTCCTCCTGGTTGTCTCACCAATCAAAGAGGCTTGTCTGATGGGCACATGAGTGGGGACAGGGCTCTTTTTGTAGCAGGAACTCCTTTGCATATTAGGCCACACACCCCCTAATGTAGCCAATCCCCCAAGAGCTTACAGTAGCCCCTGTAAGAAGAGCTCTGTAAGCTCTTGGAGGATTGGCTACATTAGGGGTGTGTCGCCTGATATGCAAAGGAGTTCCTGCTACAAAAAGAGCCCTGAGTGAGGGCCTTTTTGGTGGCAGTCCCATGGTCATGGAACAACCTCCCTGAGGAGGTACACCTGGCCCCCTCCTTGTCAGTCTCCAGGAGACAGTTGAAGACAGCTATATTGGGGAGTGCATTTGATTGATTCAGTTTTCTGTTGGCAGTCCTAAATGAAGTTTTTAAATTGTTGACTTGTTATTAGGTTTTTGTAACTGTTGTGTTGTTGTTGTTTTTTAAAAAATAAAAATAAAATATGTTTTATTTATATCGTAATCTGCCTTGAGCCCGCAAGGAAGAAAGATGGCTAGTGAATGCTTTAAATAAATACAAGAAATTTTTAAAAAAACAGCTGAGCTGTTTGGACTGTTATTGAGGCAGATTTGGGGAGGAATATTTTCCCACTTGTGTGTTCAGAGCAGAAAATTTGGGGCAAAGGTTTGCAGTATTGTACTTAAAATGTGTGCATTGTTATATGGCCTGTGGTGTAGGAGTATGCAACAGTGTAGGCACTTGATTTATTGTATGAGTGATGCTTTCGCTTGGACCTTGTGGGAGCAGTAGTGGCTGTTCAGGAGAGAGCAATAACAGAGAGGTTTTCCATCAAATGAATGGAAATTACAGGGGAAAGAAGTGCTGTTACCAGATTCAGTATCAGTTACCTGTACAATTCGTCTTGTCAGCACAAAATGCATGCCTGATCCGAAAGCTGCGGAAAGACCTATTTATGATGTATCCTTTGTTAGAAAACCCAGTTTGCTTGGTCTGAAATATTAAACGTGGATTTACAAATGCATAGATTCCATAGTAAGTTGGACTTACAGCAAACGGGTACATCGAAGGGCTGTGATTCAATAGTAGCGCATCTGCGTTGCCTGCAGAAGGTCACAGATCCCTGGCACCTCCAGTTAAAAGGATCAGGTAGGAAGTGATATGGAAGACGGTGGAACCTGGAGAGCCAGTGAGCAGTCAGAGTAGATAGTTTTGACCTTGATTGACCAATGGCTTGAATCAGTATAAGACAGCTTTACGTATTCATGTGAATTCCCCTTTTCTAAAAGCTCTTTTCCATGTAAAAATCTGATCAGCAGTGAATATACTGGAATAAATGTCATTATGATAGCTTTGGCTAAAGCTTTCTGGGGATTTTTTGGCACTCTAAAACAACAAGAAAGATGTCTTCTGTCATCCTTGCTTGATAACTTGCTATTTTTCTCCCATTTTTTTCCCCCTCTCCTTGTTTTCTTCCTCTTGGTTCCCATTTTTCATCTGCTAGCTCCTTGTGCGTTATTCTGTTAAGTATGATTACATATTTAATATTATGTTTATTATTTATTTAAAAGATCTTTATCCTGCCTCTCTGCCGGCGGCTTCTAGGTGGCAAACAAACGTCTAAAACAATGATTAGTTAAGACAAATAAAAACTAAGCATCAATAAAATACTAGCTGGAGGACAAGTTTTTCAAAAATCCCTTAATAATAGAGTTCATAAATTTGACTGTCTAATATGCAGCCTTATTTGAACCTGAGGACAAGTGAGAGCCCTCTACAGGTTAAGAAGATGCTACAAAATCCATCCCTTGTATTAACACTAATACATATTTATATATACATATATATTCGTAATATGTATGATCACATCTCCCATTTTAGGACTGGACTTTAACATCCTATATGAGGAATCATACAGTTTGAAGACTTGTTGCAACAGAATGAGAGATCTTACTTATTACTAGCCTGTTTAGAAAAGTTTTGTGCTATGTCTCCAGAGAACCTGCTAAAGGAGGGTTATAAAATAAATCATCATAAAAACAGCACATTTATAGGTAAAAATTCAGGAATAAAAATCTCAGCCAGAACTAGGAATGTTATTGATGGGGATATGGTGGGGGGGCATGATGCCAGTTTTCACATCATGTTACTTCTGGTTAAAAAAAATTGAACTGACATAGGTAAGCTCTAGGAATCACTAGGACTCTATGGTAAACCATAGTATTTCTGACAGTTTCTAGAGCTACGCTAAGTTACTTCATTAAAAAAAAAATCCTGAAGGGATGTAGTGCCACTGCAAGGTTTCTGAAAGGTTTTTCTCCAACTGCTGGGAGGGGGGGTATGGGAATGGAACCCCTAGCCAGAGCATAAAAGCAATATAAAACACTGAGCAGCTTAAAATGAGTCTCATAAAGCAGTTCTAAGGCTAAAAACAGACTATTAAAATGATGTTAAATGATCAATCCCTTAAGTATAGCAAATATTATAATAAATATTTACTTTTGTTAAGACTACAACCATGAGCATTATTTGACATTGTTTCTTTAGTCGGGCAAAAAAAAATATTTGACCAAAAGAAAGCAAGTGTTTGATTTGTTGGACAGTTCTTAATTCCAGTCTATTCCCATTCAATAAGTATGGTTATACATCTTACTGGCAACTGGCATGGAAAAAATATGGTTGCCTAATGACATGGCAAATACCAGTCAACCTTTTTTTGACAATTACAGGAACAGTAAAATCTGTAGTTACAGAAATGAAGGATACAGGAACACAAAGGGACTGTCATGGCTGGCGGGTACTTCCCAGGGCCAAGCGACCATTTTAATTTATTAGGGAAGGATAAAATATTCCTTCAGCAAACACCTGTTCCTAAATCTATGTTCTCATATAATGGGGAGATTTGACAGATGGGATAGAAGAATGCTTAACTCATCTCACAACTGCTTTCTCACAGTTCTTCTGTGCAAATGACCCTACCATTATTTTCCATTTACCTGTGTTTATTGGTGTATTTTGGTTTCAGAGCTCAGCTGGGGAAACCATTTCAAAATGGCAGGTCATGGGAGAATTATTAATTGGGGGAATGCTTAAGCAATTCCTTTTCTACTTGTTTTCAGGTGCCTCCTGCCTCACATTAGCATTGTGAGGAAAATGTGGGCTTGAAATCCTTGCATTTCCCTCAGAATGTCTAGTTCTACCTTTTTATAAACATTAGTTGCCACAATTCCTTTTCTTTAGACATAGTAACCATTTGGATGTAGAATAATAATATTTGTCCTATGTCTGAATATCACTTCATCAGTGTTGAGTCAAATTATGTCATATGTTTGCACAGAAATGTATATATCGGTTTGTGTACAGATGTTCCTTAAGCCACAATTACTAATGGTACCTTTTGTTTGGATAGGGAAATAAATAGGACAGGAAGGTGTGATATAAACAGGAACTTGGCAGAATGGCTTGTGAAGCACATTATGTTAACTGCCTCACATGCTATACCAGGACCAGATTTTTAAATGGAAACAAATGTTCACATTCCCCACTACAAAGATGTAAAAGTAATCTTTCTGACTTTACTGTCTTGTACTGAAATAATACTCATCTAAGCCAACAAAATGTCTCTGACAATAGCTACGGAGGGCTCAATCATGTTATCAAAGCACATTGGGAGCTAGTTCTGCATGGGTGGAACCCACAGGGCTACAGTAGACAAGTTAGTAATGAAAACCCAAACAGACTGAGCAAACAATATGGCATATTACCAGCCCAGCCTTATGTGACCTCAAGATCAGGCTGTGATGCAGATGAAGAGACCACCTCATTTTCCTGTTGTTCAAATTAGATGAGATGAGATGGGGTTGTGGATTTCCAAGAACCCTTTGGTGCAAAACCACAGCTGTGTGGACAGGACACCCATTTGGATCGAGATCTTGTGGGTCTGTATAGGATTCAGACATTAGCATTTCTGTAGATAAAGCAAGACCTAGTAGAGAGGAAGTGGTCCAAGAAACAGACTCCTCAATAGATTGCTAAGATAATTTGAGTCTGCATTATATTTGGGCTGGATGGGTGAGAGGTCTGAGTTTTATTCCTGATTATTAATGAGTTTGTCCAATAGGTGGGGTTCTTTTTAATCTCTCCGCTACTACTGTATAGCCTAGGATTTAAACAGTGTAGCTGGTCCTACCATTGTCCACAGCACCAATCAGGTCCTGAGCTGTTATCTGAAAACACACGCAGGTGTTAATAACACTGGACTCTCCATTTCCGTGTGTGTGTGTGTGTGTGTGTGTGTGTGTGTGTGTGTGTGTGTGTGTGTGTAAAGTGCCTTCAAGTTGCAGCTGACTTATGGTGACCCCAGCGAGGGGCTTCCAAGGCAAGTGACAAGGAAAGGTGGTTTCCCATTGCCTTCCTCTGAATAGTCTACCTTGGTGGCCTCCCTTCCAAGTACTGTCCTTGCCTAGCTTCTGAGATCTGATGAGATTGAGCTATGCCATGATGCCTTCCCTCCCTCTCAGTTTCCTTAGGGTCTGAGAGATCCCCATGCTGGTGTCCTGAATGTCAGATAACTCTCAAAACAGTTTGAACAAATTAATATAATTACTGGAGTTAGCCTACCAGATATGCCGGAACTTGCGCTTCTTTCGTATGGACTAAACTCATTGGGCCCACAACCAAATTGATTTCTTATTTGTTAGCAACAGCAAGAACGGTTATTGCAAAAAAAATGGAAAGATGCTTCAAGCCCAACTCTTTGTATGTGGCAGAATAAGCTCTGGGAGCATTTTATACTGAGTCAAATTACGAGCTACCCCACAATGAATAATATATATCACTATCAAAGAGATTTTCTAGCCTTTTGGTCTCCTGTAGTGGAGTATTTATCAGGAATTAATATAATCCCGGATAATGCGTACTGTCGAGACCTACTATATTTTTGAAGTGTTGTCACTTTAATATTCAGATGTTAGCAGTTTTTATAGTTCTTCATGATAACTAGTATGATTGTTATGTAATATTTGTATTTACAAAAAAATAATAACTCTCAAAACAGGATGTGGGAGTGGGGTGGCTTTACGCTTTGAGACTCAAGGGGAGGGAGGTCTCGATCTCTGTGGCCTGTTTGTTAGCCCCCCCTCAGGCCACTAGTCCTGCTTGCAGGAAATGGGCAGGGTAAAAGTTGCATAAATGATAAAAATAATAACAACCACTATGTGAAGCAAGACACTGGACTATAAGGACCGCTGATCTGATTCAACCGAGGAACTCTTTTGCTGAACATACTCTGCTGGTTAATTTTGTTCATCACTTAGTTGTAGCTTGTTGATTTAGGCATGTTGTTGCCTAAATGTTTCATTCTCTCATACTTAGCACTTAAAAGCTGGAACACGTGCAACCTGATATCTGCCGATATAAAGTGGTAGGAGTTTCAGTACTTAAAGCAATCCTTGAAGAGTAAAAGGAATGGCCTTCATAGCAGTTTCCTTGAAAGCATATTTAACATTTAGAGGTATAGATTTTTGATTCTGAACCCTCATGAGGAATCCATTAATCTGTATTTTTAATGTGATTTGAAAAAAAAATCAAATATAAGGCTGTAGTATGATGCAAACTTAAATGGGGGTAAGCCTCATTGAACACAGTAGGTCTTGCTTTCTGGCAAAATGTTCATTGGATTAGCCAAGCATATTCTTTAAAAAAAAATTACTAAGGCAACAAAATGATTTGAGCAAATGTCATCCTTGAAGCAGTGCATTAAAGGTTTTAATAAACAAGATGCACTATATTCATTATTACTGTTATGAATTTGGATCCTGTGGATTTGTTCTGCTAACAGTAACTCCTTTCTCCCGTGCAAGGTGCCCTCCCCAGACTCAAGAGGCTTTTCTTAGAGAAACAAATCCATAGGATCCAATCTAAACTTGCAACTATTTATTCTGATTATTGATTGTTATTCAGAATTATTTTTTAAAAAAATCCTTACAAATATGCTTCTTTTTGTCTAGAATTTTTCCGAGAACTCCTGGAGAACGCTGAAAGATCCTTAAATGATATGTTTGTACGAACATACGGGATGCTGTACATGCAGAATTCAGAAGTATTCCAGGAACTCTTTATAGAATTGAAAAGATATTACACAGGAGGCAACGTGAACTTGGAGGAAATGCTGAATGACTTCTGGGCTCGGCTATTAGAGCGAATGTTCCAGCTCATAAACCCCCAGTATCATTTCTCCGAGGACTATCTCGAGTGTGTAAGCAAATACACGGACCAGCTCAAGCCTTTTGGAGACGTACCCAGGAAACTGAAGGTTCAGGTGACGAGGGCTTTCATCGCTGCGAGGACCTTTGTTCAGGGATTGACCGTGGGCAGAGAAGTTGCTAACAGGGTATCCAAGGTAATCAGAATGATTTCTTTTCATTCTTGGCTCGCTCTTTTAAATTGCTTCACTGGAGACTTGAGTTTGCTATCTACCGCTGTGTGCAGCTTTTCATCTACGTCCTGATTACAGCTAAAAGTGAAACTGGTGTGTGAGTTAACTGTACCGTGTTTGCTCCCATGGACATTGTCTGAATGATAGCAGCACTGCCGAGATTTTCATTTAAAACGGAACAGTGTTTATCTGTGTCAGAAGCCTTTGATTTCAGGGAGGAGTGTTTGCTGACAAAATCCTCTTCTTGCATTCTCTCCAAGAGGACTAAAATGGCAAAAAAAAGCCAACATGGTTTAGCGCTTCCTCAATTGCGCCACTTAAGATTACAGCTCAGGAGATGCACGTTTGATCCCACAAGTGGAAAGCTAGAGGGCTGTCTAAAAACCCTCTGACTGACATGGTCACCCATCCACACATGGGATTCCCCCCAACCAATAGTCCGAAGTGGTACAATCTAAGATTTTTTGGAGGGGGATGCTGCCTTTGTGTTAAGCAAATGATGCAGCCATGCCAAAAAGCACGAAGTATTAAATAGATCAAAAATCACTTGACGAACTAGGTTGACGATGGTAGTAGATACTGCTGGTAAGAAGTCCTCATGACTGCCATCCTGTTATTAAGTTAGATCCAAACATAGTTATACAGCGATTCCTGCTTTTCTGGTCTACATGACCTTCCTGTGCCAACCCCAGCCCAAATAGCCTCTGCAAAGGGCCAGGGATCCTCCTAAACCAGGGATTCCCAACCATTTTTGAGCCCGTGGGCACATTTGGAATTTGAACATGGCATGGTGGGCACAGCCACACAATGTCTGCACATAGGGTTCCCATTCTCCGGGCTTCTGCCTGCCGGTGGCTGGCAGCCATCACGTCAGGGGTGTCGCACTGCGACACTCCGGTTTTGGGGCAAAACTCTACATTTTGAGGACAATTTTACCATAGAGTTTTGCTCTCAAACCAGAGCGCCGCTGTGTGATGTCCCCGACGTGATGACGTCACTTCTGTGTGATGTCATCACACTGGGGACATCATTGTGCAATGTTGTTGTTTGGGGGCGGAGCCCTGCCCCACTCCCAGAAGGTTCCCTCCCACTCTCTGCCAGCACACTGTGAAGACCTGGGAACCCTACTGGCACAGGAGGCTGAGCCAGCCACAAAATGGCTACTGCAGCTTACCTTCAGTCACACAGTGAAGATCCTTGTGCTGGGGTGGCAGGTCCTTCCAATGCAACGTTTTAAAAAATCCACACTGCCAGCCAAATCTCCAATGGTCAGTCAGAAGCCTTGCTGGGCAAAAGCCACATCCGGCCCTGCCCACTTTCTACAAACACTTGGTGGGCACCAGGAAATGTGTTGGTAGGTACCATTGCCCCCACAAGCACCACTCTGAGGACTCGTGTCCCAAACAAGGTGGAATGGAGGGGCTGCAGTGAGAAGGGGGAAGTCCTACAAAATTTCTCCCCTCAGATTTACGGGGTAAAGTGAACATCACGAACGGAGCAAAGATCAAGGGGGAAATTTTGCACGCTACCCCCGCCTCACTGCAGCCCCTCCGTAGCCTGCATGGCATATTGCTCAGGAGGGTCCTTCAGTCCTCAGTGGTGCTTTTCAGAGGGCTGCAGCTTCACCATCCCCTTTCTTCTAGAATGACTGCAAGGACTAGATGCTGTTGATACCTCAAAATATGACACATTCTAAATAAGACGCATTTAGGTTTACATTCTGAAAGATGAGGTCACGCCACCCGAGGCGAATGGAGGCAGATGAGGGAGCTCTGTTTGACAAAACGGCGAGTTGTGGTTCACATGCGTTTGCAACTTCTGCAGGCAACCTGATCTTCTCATGCTGACATTTTGCTGTGGGGTGGGGGAACACGCTTGTGGCTGGTCTCCTGGTTGGCCACAGGGGCCAAGAGTGTATTTTGCCCTTTGCTCTGCATGAGTGTCAGATTCTCAAAGGCCAAGTGATTCAGAGAGTAGTCATTAATTTCCAGTCCATTTCTTTCTTTCTTTTTTCCTGCTTTGGTCCCCATTATGATGTTGTATGCTGTTTTATATGGAGGAGGGCTGTATAAGCATTTCACAGAGCATAAGAAGCTGTTGCAGTGATGCAGAAGAGAACTTTTTTTTTTTCAAATTCATAATATAGAATTCCTGACAAGTGTACTTGGAGGGTTTTAGTTACGATACAGCTTTCCTTGAAAGGTTTATAATGGTTTCACTTCCAATTTCTTATGTAAATTGGACCATATTGCAGTTTTAATTGAAGAAAAACTATTGAATGTGTTGTACAAGCTCTTCATATAGTACTTTGGCTGTATGCTTTTGTTTTGCGCTATTTATCGTTGCCAAGTTCTGCCATGGGCAGATTTCCAAAATACAAAAAGAAGCACCTCAGATGAAAGTTCCTTGATCACATCGTGTGAAGAATGTTCAGAAATACAGCTTTCTGTTCCCATGCGAATAAGGTTTCAGAAACAGCCAGATGTTTGTGTCTTAGGTGCTTGGCTTAGATCCCACGTCATCTCTGGGATCTATTGCAGAGTCGAAATTGCTCCTGGATCAGACCAGTGCAGTCAAGCCCCATAGCTGATTTAATGTTCTGCCATTCCTGTGACTGTTCTGCAAACACATGGTAAGTTGGTGACCAGGTTATGAGTGGGCATGGACAATTGTTCCATAAAAGAATTAACTGGGAAGGCGTTCCTCCTGAACATTCAGGTTCTATCAGCTTGCTGCTGATGGATGGAGCTCAGGTTTATGGGCCTGACATTCCATACTTCTGTCTGCTTCTGGGATGGTCGAACAATGGAGAGGTTCTAATTCAGAATCCCCAGTAAGGCAAGTCTGGCATATGAACTAGTGATGCTCTGCACTCAGGGCTTACTGGGACCACATTTAAAGCTTGTAGACTGTGGTGCAAGGCAAGATCAGAGAGGAGGAAAACCAGGGAAGACACTCCTTTAATATCCCCTGGACTGAAGGATTTCAGGCTCTTGTGACAGGCTAGGCTTTAAGATCTCTTGGAAGGCCATCCCACCTTGGCTATGCATGTCAGGAAAATGGGGGTAATCATCTAAAATTGACAAACTTGGTGGCCACGCTGGTGGACCTCCAGATGGCACCTGGATTTTGGCCACTGTATGACACAGAGTGTTGGACTGAATGAGCCATTGGCCTGATCCAGTATGGTTCTTATGGTGAGGAGTGCCCTCAGACCATTATTACTTCCATAACAGCAGCGAGAAAGATGCTCAGCATGGCATCCGTACCAAACATCAAACAGCAAACAAAATGATTCAGCTGGAGGCTCCGTTCGAATGTAACTGTGGAGTTCATTCAAAGTAAGTTTCACCTGGCAATTGTTTTCGTATTGATGTTCTCAGCATCCCTCTTTTATATGTGAATGAGCAGTTTCGTACATATTGTGTCACCCCACGTCTGCAGTGCTTCTAAATACAATATAGACATCTGAGAGATATTGGATCCTGGGTTCTCTCTTATCTACTGAAATGGTATGATCGGTCATCATTGATCCAGCTCTCATCTGCTAAGAGTTGCTTGGGTTTGTCTTTTAGTATCATGGGGAGGAAACCCTCCACCTAGCTTATGCAGTAAGTGGGCTGGGCCCTGGCCTCTGTTCTCTGTGGTTTCTTTGCCTCCTTTCAACATGGAAATAAAGCATCTGCCCCTGTTCCCAGCAGGCCAAGAAGGCTGCCTACCTGTAACAGTGGGGAGGAGCCATAGATTCATTAGCCCTCCTTTCTGAACCTCTGCTCCTGTTCCCCTTGGTCTACAGAACGAATGAGCAGCGTATAAAAGAACAATGGGGTAGAACTCCTTGTCTCTGCTTTTATCCCCTCAGCACAAGTTATTGGGGGGGGGGGAGAGAAATCCTCAGAGACTGTTAACAGGTCATGTAAACCAGACCCATATTTATGTATTCCTCCCAAAGTCAGTAAGATTGGAAGTTTTGTTTTGTTTTAGAAAGTGGAACACAGTATATGAAAATATCAACAGGAATGATCCTGTTCAGTGGGAAGACTAGCTCACTCTTCTGTTGGGATAACATCCCTATCAGGCACATATCTGCTGATTCACTTTCCCATCTCACCACCTTCCCTAGCTCCCACCACATGATCAGACGCAACCACGGGTGAGTTGTGTTTTTCCCCCTTGCTGTTTGTTCCCGATGCGCTTAAACGGGGAAACAATGAATTGCATCTCAGCACTGAGGGCTCCCTATGGAGGATGCAATGATGCACATATTGAGAAGGGGGGGGAAACAATGGCACAGAGTAGGGATAGCCTGATCAGACCATCCCGGTGCCATAAGAGTGAGCTGGAGTGATCAGACAGGGGAAAGTCCATCCGTGGCCCGTAGCAACCCATTTGCTACTGGACTTTCCCTAGTGTCTTTTTACTCTGCTTCTGTAGCGGAGCAAAACGGGTTGCCGACAGGTGCGGGGCGCTTCCCAGATGTTCGTGTCTGATTGCGCCCTTTAAATCCACCCAGCCATTCGCGCCTATGGCACGGCTAATTGTGTGTGTGATTGTGCCCTATATTTATGGATGGGTGTGGTTCAGGTCAGATTTTTATTAGTAAATTTCTGATGTTGCATCCCTGTATCACATACCCGAATTTAGTAAACCCTGTAACAGTCTGGCAAAGTTAGCTGGTATTATCCTCATATTGCAGATGGAAGGGTCGCAACTGCAAAAATAGCTGTTTGGCACACAGTACAGTACATCCATGGCTGATGTGACATTTCAGCCAAATTAGTGGTTTCTCTGTGCATGTTTAAGCCATGTTACTACATTGGCTCTTATCCTTTATCATGCACTGAAATCTTCAAGTCTATCAATCCCCAAAAATGTTGAAGAGGAAACAAATACATAATTATATAGCATCACCCCCCACCCCACCCTCATGGATTGTTTCTTGCAAGCTGGAAGGATGGATGGTGAAGGGCAAAACAGGGATTGTCATTTTTTACATTCATCGATCTCTGCAAAGCCTTTAGATGTGATTTATCACTTTAGAAGATGCTGGTGGCGAGTCAGTCAGCTGCTTGTGGGTTAATAACTATCGTACATCCTTTAGACAGATGGATTCTTAGACCCGCATCCACACAGAAAGCCTTGAAGGTCCCCACTGTGGCATTACCAAATGTGCATTTGGTAACCTTTAATATATTTCGCATGTGCATTTGGTAACCTTTAATATATTTCACACAGATGTGCTTAAGCAGGCTGAGAACAGCTTTGATATGAACTTACCTTGCTTGAGTTCCTTTGGATACATGTGAGGCGAACTGCTGGTGAGATTCTCTCAATGTTCCCCAGGGCGTTTACCTCTAGTACAGTACCAGGCTGAGCCAGTTTGCACCTGCCCGGTAGCTGCTTGTGTTGTTGCAGCTGCTTTTGCCCAGACTGAGCACTAAAAGCATTCTGTTTATTGGAGAAGATGCAGCATCCCCTGGGGTCACTATCAGTCCATCAAACTGACACATTTATAAAGCCTGGAAGCACTTGTGCCTGTGCAGTTGGGTATGCCCTTTAAATGGCTGACATTGGATAATTTCCAGAGTTTTGCACTTGTGCAGTCAGTGGCATCAGTTCAAGAAGGGAGCTCAAGAACTGATTGGCAGTGGCAGAAGGGGAGGCAGCTGCTGGAAGAAAGCTGGAGGGGGGAGAACACACTTTTATCAGGCAAATTAGGGCTGTGGTCACACACATTAAATAGTCCACTTTCAATCCACTTCCAGTCCATTTTCCAACTGGATTTTGCCAGTTCATACAGTAAAATACAGTTTGAAAGTGTGCTGAAATTGGATTGAAAGAGTGTGTGTGTGTGTGTGTGTGTGTGTGTGTGTGTGTGTGTGTGTGTGTGTGTGAGAGAGAGAGAGAGAGAGAGAGAGAGAGAGAGAGAGAGAGAGAGAGAGAGAGAGAGAGAGAGAGCAGCCTAGATGCACCTGAATTTGTTCAGACCCACCCAAACAGCTCGCTGGGTAATTGGCTCTCTGCTCAGGACTGGCGAGCAGGTTGTGAACTGAATAGGCAACATCTGTCCAGCATGCCTAGATTTGACTTTCAGTTTCCTAATAGTTCACCCCTTGTTATATAACTGAGCCAGGAAGCCAAAGGAGCAGAGGTTTGAGAGTATAATTCCATTTTTATAGCAGACATTTTTTTTGTAAAAATATCAACAATTACATACATCACTGGCTCTCCAAACATTTTTCAGACCTTCATCTTCTTATAATACCAGCTGAGATGAAGGCTGGTATAAAGCTGTGCACAAAACCAAATGCACGCATTCACATGTTCTCATCGCTGATGTGGCAGAAGCTATTTTAAGTGGCCATGAATCTCCGTCAGAGATGGGGAAACCTGAGACTTTGGGAGAAATGGCGACCTGAACTGGAGCATTTCTAAAAGCTCCAGACTTATCTTGCTGTTCTTAAAAACTATAATGAAGGGGATTTGAGGAGAAATATTTACTTTGGTTTTGTTTTATATATCTTGCAGTGTCTGTCTGTCTGTCTGTCTGTCTGTCTGTCTGTCTGTCTGTCTATCTATCTATCTAACTATCTATCTATCTATCTATCTATCTATCTATCTATCTATCTATCTATCTATCTATCTATCTATCTATCTATCTATCTATCATTTATTATATAATCCATCTTTTCCTTTTGTATCCCCTCTATATTATACTTTGCTTTAAGTGTGTGTATATAAAAGAGAGAGAGATACCAGAAAACCCAAGTAGGCCCACGCGTCATTCACACTGCAGCATAAAGTTGCGTCCGCATTGCACATGGAGCTCTGTGTCTTTTGTCTCCTGGCTTTCCTTTTCTTCGTTTTACCATTCTGGTCTTAAATGAAACTATGAAAGTGGCAAGCTGATTATATATATATATATATATTTCCACATCACAGGGTATAGTTCAGTAGGCAAAAAAGCCAATGAACAAAATGCAGAAGTTAAAAATGAGTCAACTGTGTCACGTTCCCCCGCCTTCTCCAACTTGCCTATCTTTATCATCTGCCGGGTGGTATTCAGATGCAGAAGGAGCGATGTGGATGATTTGGCGTCTTCATGATTAATGAAAAATTCTGCCAGGAATGTGCTGCCTTGCCTTTATGACACTGTGCGTGTGCACGTATCCATTTCTCTCTTCTTGCCCTCTGAGAACTTGCAACAACTGGTAGCTTTGGCATCTCTTTAACACAGCAAAACAAAACAGGAATCCAGTAGCCCCTCGGAGACTAATGAAAGATTTTGTGAGTCAGCACTCTCTCTGTCAGGTGCATGGAGTGTACATCCATTATGGCAGATGCATTTATCTTAATAGAAAGGTGTTTGGGAGGAGAGAGAGAGAGAGAGATGTTACAAAGAAATTCCAGTTTAAAATAAGATGCAGTCAAAGAGGTAACCAGTCTAGTCACACTCGAAGTGAGCTTTGGCTCATGAAAGCTTGTGCTGGATAGATTTTGTTAGCCTCCTAGATGCCACTGAGCTCCGGTTTTAATCTGCTGCTACAAACTATCTCGGCCACCCATCTGGAATTATCTTCAGTATAGATAACTGAGGGTCTGCAGCTGTTTGGGGAAATACACTGCGCTGTTAGTGATTAATTTTGTTTCCACTGTGCTGTAGCTTCAAGAGAGAAAGGGTTTTTGCCTAGCTGAAATAAGGGGGGAAAAGATCCTTTTAACATAGTTGTCACATCCATATCACAAATAGTTCCGCTAGTGTGGTATGGCTGCTAAGCTAATGGCTTTGTATCTGGAGGTCCTGGGTGTAACGTCAGGCAAATTACTCACCGTCCCCTACTTTGCAGGTAGATTCAGGTTGGTCGTCGTGTTGGTCTGAACCAACAGCACTAATCCAGTGGCACCTTTAAGACCAACAAAGTTTTATTCAGTGTACCATGAATAAAACTTTGTTAGTCTTAAAGGTGCCCCTACTTTTCAGGGTCCCTCTGCAGATAAAACAAGACGTATGTTGCCCTGAACTCCTTAGATCAAAGGTGGAATGTAAAGACCAGGGCTTTTTTCTGGGGAACTATTCTGTAACAGAGTTCCGAAAGCTCTTTGATGAAATGCTTTTTGAAATGTTTAAAAGTTCATGAGTTTTCAATATACAGATTGAAAACTTCAATTCCCTCTTGGGAGTTCCAGCACCTCTTTTTCAAAAAAAAAAAAAAAAAACCTGGCAAAGACGATCAATACACACACACACACACACACACACACACACACACACACACACTAGGGAGCAAAGCCCATTGTGGTGGAAGACAACGGGCCCTAGAAAGGAAGGGAGGGAGGTGGAAGGGAGAGAGGGTTGGAGAAAGGAAGGAAGGAAGGAAGGAAGGAAGGAAGGAAGGAAGGAAGGAAGGAAGGAAGGAAGGAAGGAAGGAAGGAAGGAAGGAAGGAAGGAATAGGGGAAGAGGAAAGAAAGGAGAGAGGAAGAAAGGGAAGGGGAAAGGAAGGGAAGAGGGGCAGAAAAGGGCTTCTCTGGGCCCAGAGAAGGCCTTTTCTGTCCCCACACACCATCCCCTGGGCCTTCTATGGGGATGGCGTGTGGGGGGACGGCCCAGGGGATGGCATGTGGGGGACGGAAAAGGCCTTCTCTGGGCCTAGTCCCCTCATAGAAGGCCCAGGGGATGGTGTGGGGTGGGGGAAAGGGCTTCTCTCACTTGCCTCAGCCTTGAGGGCCTGTCCCTGCACTCACACTCCAAACGGTCCTCTCCTGTCGGAGCACTGGAGCAGACTGAGCTGAAAACACTGACCAGGGCTGATGTGGGCGGGACTTTGCGAAGCAGCCAGTCAGCGCTGGCCAGTGTCTTCTGATTGCCAGTTCTTGAGCCGAATCAATTATGGCAAGCATAGAATCTTGTGGAACCAAAATTCAAATATATATAAGGACAGGATATGTATATATATTTAAGAGTCTCTTCCTTCAGTCAGTGATGTCTCTGTAAGGTGACTTTTGGATAAAGATTGCTGATGTAATAATACCAGGGGTCTTTTGGGGGGGAGCGCACCGGAGCACAGCTCCGGGAGCTCAGAAGCCAAGCCCCGCCCCCAGCTGGCGTCCCGGGGAGTCTTTCAGGCAGCCGAATGTCAATTTCAGCTCCATTATATCCTATGGGCCATTGAAGTCAATGGTGAAAACATAGGGTATATTCTGGGGACGGGGACGGGGTTTGAGGGAGAGGCTCCAAACTCATAGGGTAGCTGATGGAGCCTCTCCCCAAGATACCCACCAAGTTTCAAGAACATTGGACCAGGGGGTCCAATTCTATGGGCCCCTAAACAGGTTGCCCCTATTCCCTCCATTGTTCTCTATGGTGGGGAAAAAGTAATTTTATTTCCCACTATAGAGACCAATGGAGGGAATAGGCGCAACCTGTTTGGGGGCCCATAGAATTGGATCCCCTTGTCCAACATTCTTGAAACTTGGTGGGTATCTTGAGGAGAGGCTCCATCAGCTACCCTGTGAGTTTGGAGCCTCTCCCTCAAACCCCTCCCCTCCAGCCCCCAAAATATACCCTATGTTTTCACCATTGACTTCAATGGCCCATAGGATATAATGGGGCCGAATTGCCGCGGAATTTCTTTCATTCCCTCCATTCCTTCTCTCTTTTTCCTCTTTCCCTCCTTCTTCTCTTCTCTCTTTCTTTCTTTCCCACCTTCTTCTATTCTCTTTTTTCCTCCTTTCCCTGTTTCCCTCCTTCTTCCCTCTCTTTCTTTCCCTCCCCTTTCCTTCTCTTTCTTTTCCTCTTTCCTTCCTTCCTTCCTTCTCTCTACTCTCTCTCTTTCCTTCCCTCTTTCCTCCTCCTGTGGCCCAACTCTCATGAGAAGGAGTTTAAACTTTAAACCCCTTCTCTCTTAGCTCCCCCACCCAGACCAGCTGGGGAAGGGAAGGGAGGCTTTTGAAGATGCCTCCCCTCCTTTTGCTTCCCCTTCGGACATCACTTCCGGTGATGTCAGGGGGCGTGGCATATGCTAATAGCCTAATAGCTTATTAGCATACCATATGCTAATGAGCTCCTGCAGCTGTTTTTCTACAAAAAGACCCCTGAATAATACAATTCTGATTCTGAAACAAAACAATACAGTGAGTGTTGCTTAAGAAAAGAAACCCATATGTTCCACTATTATTAACTGTGAACTGGCATAGAAATATCTAGGGGTATTCTACCCCTTTTGCATTTCTCATTGCTTTGTACAGCTTAGATCATCGTCCATTACGTGCAACAACTAATCTCTTACCCGAAGAATCACTCCTGATAGATTTATGATAGAATTCCCACCAGACTTCTCTCTGTTCCCCTCCTTTGCCCGTGTATAATTTTCCCTGATAAAATCTACAAAATTGTTTCCTTCCAATATGCATTTGATAAAATGAGCTCTGACCAATGAAAACTCTTGCTGGAATATATTTTGCTAGTTTTTAAAGTGCCAGCGGATCTCTGTTGTATTTAGATTAGTAAAATCCATCCAGTTGTGGATCATGACTTCCTTCCATCCATACTCCCATCACCATCATTTAGGACCATCTCATAACTAGTATTCTTGAGGCAGTTCACACACACAAAAGGAAACAACATAATAAAGATCAGTAAACCAGACCGTCAAGAAATTGGGCCTTTAGTTCAATTTCTTGTTCTTTCATTAAAAAAAGGTCTCATATTAATCTCTAGGCCTAAAAATGGGGTGAAGAGCCCAAATGGAAAATAACCGGGCTGTTGGTATTGGAGGGTTGGCAAATCATCCTTGTGACCTTTGGATAACTATTCAGATATAGGATAAGCCGTTTGTTTACCAGTGCACCCTTCAATTGGTGCTGTGATTTACACTACATGAGGGATGTGTTAGATTGCAGATAACCCCTCCATCCCATCAAAAAGTGGCCCCCTCCTGGGCCATCTGTTGTAACAGGTTCATGTCAACATAAACTTCACTGGTTTGATTTTTGATTGGGCTAAAGGGCCCCAGCCCACTCAAATTTTAGGTCTTAAAGAAGTTAGTCTTTGCTGTTCTTTGTTGTAGCTAGCCACGGCTAACAAGAGGTATGATGAGTTAACCTCCGAATGGGCCAAGCTCTTGCCCGGCAGGGTGCTCTCTGGACAGAGGCATGGATCACTGCCTGTCTTCATCCCAGAAGGGTGACATCTGGTAACTATGAATTAATGACCTAATGTGTAGCTAGTATCTTAACTGTAGCTTTTTTGTTTTCATTCCCACTGCTAACGTTCTTTTGAATTATTCTTGCACACTTTAATAAATATCCTTTGATTATATATTTGGTGTATTTTTTGCTTCAGGTTCCTCAATCCTATTCCAGTACCTTAGACATTAGGAGTCCACCTATCAGGCTAAATGTTGTGGAAACTCATTCTGCAAGTGGCCTACCTCGCAGAGCAGACTTTCTGGATTAATCCCAGTAAGGTTAGAATCTTGCCCCTTAGCTTCTGACTATATGGGTAGTCCAAGGGACTGGTGGCAGGTACCAGAACTGGTGAGTGTGTGGACACACACCCCAGGGTTTTGTTTTGTTTTGGGTTTTTTTTTTTGTAATTTTGTGCTCTGCCAGCCAGTACCAAGAATCCCTTGGACTGGGGATTCTTGACACATACTAACAGTAACGATAAGTATTCCAATTATTTTGAATACTACTGTTAGTAAATATGTAATTGTAATAGGTTATTTTATGTAGATATTTCTGCCATTCTTTTCTCCCCAGTGTGGACCTAAAGCAGCTTACAAGGTTGTTATTCTCACCAACATTTTATCCTGAGAGGTAGGTTAGGCTGTGAAAAAGTGACAGGACCAAGGTCACCCAGTAAACTCTCCTCAGAGTTATCAGTCTGTTTTATGTAGTTCTAATGCTGGTTTTAACTTAAATCATTTACTGTATACTATTTTGTTGTAAGCCTCCCTGAGCCCTACTTTTAGGGAAAGGTGGCCTAGAAAATCAAATTTAATACATAAATAATAAATAACCAGTACACTACATTGGGTCTCAAACAAATCAGTAAAAAGAAAACAACAACAGTTAAAATGTATTAAATAGTTAATTATTAAAATCTAAGAAAACAACAATAGTTAAAATCGATTAAATAGCTAATTATTAAAATCTAATTAAAATGTTGTGAGGGCATTTTTTTGCTGTTAGTGGATTTTTCCATTTTAATGATGTTTCCTTTTTAATGATTGGGGAACAACACCTGGACTTTGCATTACACATGTCATGAGAGTTTCCTGCTTCACACACACACACCCCAGCTCTTTCCTGCTTGTGGCTGGGGCAGGTAGGTAGAAGTGGCTTTAGTCCCCCACACACCCTTGCCCTGTTTTCCCACTTGCAAACCTCCTGATGGAGCCACTGTTGGCTCTGTTGATTTTTAACAGTGGCGTGTGCAGGGGGCAGAAAACTCCCATTGCACCCATCCTCCAATGAACCCAAGGACTGCGTAATGTGTAGCTACGCCCCGAGCACACTCATAGGGCAGCACATGGCCCTTCAAGTACCCTGGCCATGTAGAGTTTTCTAGGTGAGAAGCTGCACCTTAAATTCTTCTCCTTCCCTGACTGTCCGAAGGAACTCCGTCCATCCTGGCCAAAGCGATATCATTACAGATGGCAGTCAGTGACCCAGTATGTACCCCTGAGCAAAAACACCCGTGAAGTCCCTGGAGCTGCCCTCTCCTCCCCCGTTCTCTTCAAATTGAAGAACCCTCCGAAGTTGTGTCCCCCTTCTTCATTCCGCCATGGGAGCTCCCTGGGCATTTCTGAGCCACTCATGTGTTTGCGGCCTATCCTAGCTCACTGGGCTGTTGTGAAGATCAAGGGGTTAGAAGGTCATAAGCAAATTTGGGTCCACATCGGGGAGAAAAGTGGGATGTGAATGAAGTAAGTAAAACTGATGAGGGATCCACTTGCTTTCCACCTTCTGTATTTACAAGGAGTCTTGCTGTAAGATGGAGACATTGCGCTGCCATCCAAACCAAGAGCGTTTCCCATGCCTTGTATATGGGCTGGGAAGCTCAAAGAACTTATTCCAGTACTGCAAGCTGTACACGCTTAGTCTCCGTATTTGGAAATCTGACTCATATGCAACAGTTTTAGGTCCCATATCTACAGGGGCTCTTTGCATGCTCCCATTAAAGATAATATGATAACCATGCAAGCAACCGTGACTTTGGCTATAGCTAACATCTCCTGATTGCCATGAAAGCATTTAAAAATTAAGGAGGCACCGACGTTTTTAATTTTTTAAATTGACTCTTTTGAAAACTTTGCCTGAACACCTGGTGCCAATTATACTGCTGCCTTGTTTATAGAAATTGATTGAATCCATTATATTTTTTTTACCCCTGGTTTTCATCAGATTATACCGACAGCTCTTTTTCTCCTGCCACCAGCGCAGGACGCTATAGGCAGAGCAAAACCAATGGCGGTAATAGAATTAGAGGGGGAAAGGCAAGGTTTAGCAGTGAAAAATGTGCCCTGCTAATTGCCAGTGATCACTTCGGGTTGCCTGCCAGCCGGCTGCTTTTTAAAGACACTGAATCAATATTCTCACAAACTCAGTTTTCATGGTTTATAAATAAGCATTCACCCTTGTTTCAGAGTGGGAGGCAGAGCGGGAGCTAAAAATAAAGGTCAATATCAGGTGTCACACTAATTCAGGCTATAATTATTGGAGTGGGGGGAACAAATATGACATGCTGATAAAGCGGGTAATTAGGCGCCAAAACAAATAGTATATTAATGCTGGAAAACGCGATTTGAGGGCAGTGATGAAGTGCTCTGTGTTTGGTGCACCCGATGGAAAGGGACCTGTTCTTGCATAGCGGAGGTGAAACACGGCCTCTTGCTAGGTGAGGCATATATAGCCAACAGATGGTGGCAGGGAGGGAGAGATCCGGCACAGCCAAAAAAGGGTGCAAAGGAAAATATTTAATTATTTTAAAAGTGGGTCTGTATCCCAACACTTTTTTTAAAAAAAATCTTCTTTAGGGGGATAATGAGACCATCTGATTGTAAAGTTGAATTGTAAAAGAAGAAAGCTTGCACGGAGACCATGCTGTAATTCTGCCAGCTTCCGTGGGATTCGTAATGTGAGCCTTTATTCTCACTGGATAAATATTTTGTCTTTCCTGGGGTGCTGCAGGATGCCCTTTGTTCACCCTGTAGTACTTTCTACCTTCTCCAGGCACCAAACGTGGGCCCCCACTACTCCACAAGGAGAAATTCGAAGAGAAGCAGAGTTATCCAGTGGGCACAGTGTCAAGACTAGGATCGGAACAAAGTTTGAGTCCAGTGGCACCTTTAAGACCAACAAAGTTTAATTCTGGGCATAAGCTTTCGTGTGCACATGCACACTTTATTCAGATACAGACTTCATCTGTTATACTCAGGTTCCAATGGGTGACCTTGGGCCAGTCGACCCGCTTCCAGCCTAACCTACCTCCCAGGGTTATTGTGAAGATAAAACAGAAGCGAGGGGAACAATGCAAACTGCTTTGGGTCCCCACAGGGAAGAAAGGCAGATATGAATGATAAAGGTAAAGTAAAGGTTTCCCGTGCTTGAAAGCCAGTCGAATCCGGCTCTAGGGTTGCGTTGCTCATCTCCGTTTCAAAGCCGAAGAGCCAGCGCTGTCCAAAGACGTTTCCGTGGTCATGTGGCCAGCTTGACTAAATGCCAATGCGCACGGAATGCTGTTACCTTCCCACCGAAGTGATCCCTATTTATCTACTTGCAATTTCTTGCTTTCGAAATGCTAGGTTGGCAAGAGCTGGAACTAGAGATGGGAACTCACTCTGTCATGCAGCACACTCGGGTCTTGAACTGCTGAACTACTGACTTTCCTGCAGTTCAGCATCTTAACCACTTGAGCCACTGCAGCTCCTAATATGAATGATATAGCTAAGTAAATGAATAGTTATCTTTTCTCCTGTCTGGCTAAAAATTGGTAGGTAAAGATCCCTTTTGTGAGTGCTACAGTCCCCAAAAGTTGAATCCCACTTATGTGCAAAGCTTGAGTTGTTTTTTTAGTTGCTGTAGATTTTCCGGGTTGTGTGGCCGTGGTCTTGGCATTGTAGGACCTGACGTTTCGCCAGTAGCTGTGACTGGGCATCCTCAGAGGTATAACTCAGAAAGATCCATCTCCATCTTTCTGTGTTATACCTCTGAGGAAAACCCGGAAAATCTACAGCAACTAATGAACTCCAGCCATGAAAGCCTTCGACAACATACTTTAGTTGTTTATTAAACTGGGGTTATTTCATTCACTTGTCTGAAATGCGGCCAGCAAGATCCCATTGTTCAGCATCTCAGCATCATCCAGTTAGATGGACAGCATAGACATTATGACTGGAAATGGGTTTCTCTTTGGAAAGAAATGAAGAATGAAAACAAACCAATGCCAAAAGAATTTAATGGAAATGCATGAGCTTTTGGAAGTAGAAATAAAGAATGCATATGGCCCACAGAGGTGTCCCCCCCCCCCCGAATGGGCCGTAGCAGCAGTGATGAGAGTTGGTTTACGGGTTATTGTAAACTGCCTAGAGATGGATTTAAGTAGGATTAACAAAATGCAATACTAAGGAATTCAGCAGACTTAGACCAGGAAAACTCTGCATAGGATTGCATTAATGCAGTACCGATCTGTGCAGAGTGAATGTTCTACCTAGAGTCCTGTTTCTTTTTCAAACTATACCCATTCTTAAAAATCAAACCTATTTTAATGATCTAGAAAAACTTGCTCAAAAATCTGGCAACAAAAAAGACCTAGAATTAAGCTAAAAGCACTTCAGGACAGGAAAGAATGAGGAGGCTTTGCTCTTCCGATTTGGCATTTATATTACCAGGCTGCAACTTTGACATGGATTAGAGAGTGAATTACTCTGCAAAATACTAGACTTCTGAAGTTAGAGGGATACAACCCTTTGAAGCCTCTCTGAAGCAAATTTAGACTCTGCTTAGAGTTGCACTGTTTGTCATTCCCACACAAGACCTCTTGGTTGGGTCTCCAGCAACTTCTCAGACCCATAAGAGGAACTCTGCTAGCTCTTTTAAAACTCAAGACAGCATCTCTGAATTACTGTAGTAAATCTTCATGAGTTCAGCTCTAGTGGTTATCAGATGCTCCAGAGGACTCCTGCAATACTGCTGAGCTGAAAGAAGGCGATCCCTGCCCTTGATTGAGTCTCATACCTTCCTTTTGTACATGTTTGTATGGTTGGTAACCGTAGGCCCAGTGTGTGGATGATTTTCTGGCCGGTTGATCTTTAGCCTCTTTCCAGCCTTCTGGCATGATTGAAGTGGGCACTGAAGCCTAAATGTTGCCGCTATGAAGTGGTAGGAGAGGTTGCTACTGCCCATCATTCCGTGTCTCTCCCACCTAGTGTTAAATAGTATCTCTTTCTCATTTGGGGCATCCGGCCAGTTGATCTTTTGAGATCCATTTCTTTCTCATTTGGGATGTTATGCAGATCCAGCAAGACTAATGATTGGCAATAGCAACCTCCCCTGCCTCTTCATAGTGGTGATATTTAGGCTTCAGTGCCCTTAGAATATTGCCTGGACAGATATATTACCTTCCAGTCAGGACAGAGCTTCATCAACCATTTGCCAGCCAATGAGAACCACTGTTGGAAAATAATTTGCCAACCAATGAGAGCCACCGTTGGAAAATAAGACCAGCCCCTGTTGTGAAATTGTAGGGCTTCCCCCGCCCCCCTCACTTTGCAAACTTCATGCCACAGTAAAGTGGAAAATGGCAACTTTGTTACTCTATGGTGATGGATGCTAAGTTCTCACCAAGGTGCCAAGGGACAAATTGCCCATTCTAATGACACTCACTCCCCCTCTCTTTGTTAACAGCAAACCAAGGAGATTTTTAAAAAATCTGCATGTCACAGATAAAACAGGAAAAAGCTTGCAAGCACTGTGCTGGGAAGGGTGACAGAAAAGTATGGAGTCTCGGTGGGTAATATTTGTAGCCAATACTATGATAATAGTGCCAAAGGAATGCAAGCCATTGTGTTTTTTTGAGGGGGGGGATTTCCAGGCATTCTTTATTCTCCCCACAGTCAGACTCTTGTGTTGATACTTGGAAACTTATGGCCTGGCAATTTTTTTTTTTTTGTAATATTATATCACATTTATTCATTTTTTTTCTGGAGCTCTGTGGTTTATACAGAGTAATAAAACTAACTAAAAAAACATTTTGGGATAACTTCTCTTTACCATAGTAAGCATATTGAACCGGAAAGGGGGAGTGATTGAAGAAGAAAAGGGAGGGGCCAAATGGAAGTGGTGTGGTTGGAGGAAAAAGGGGCTACACCACAGGGCAAAGGAGGCCTGGTTTTACTTCTTGGAGAGATGCATTTATCAGCTTTTCTCTGTTGGAAAGCCAGTTAAGTGTAGAGGTTAGGAGCACGGACTCTAATCTGGGAGAATCAGATTTGATTCCCCACTCCTCCACATGCAGCTGCTGGTGTGACCTTGGGTCAGTCGCAAGTTTCCTCAGAGCTGTTCTCTCACAAGCAGTTCTTGAAAGAGCTCTCTCAGCCCCACCTACCTCACAGGGTGTCTGTTGTGAGGAGGGGAAGGGAAAGGGGATTGTAAACAGAGCCAGTTTGGTGTAGTGGTTAAGTGCGCAGACTCTAATCTGGGAGAACCAGGTTTGATTCCCCACTCCTCCACTTGCACCTTCTGGATGACCTTGGGCAAGCCATAGTTCTACAGCTGTTCTTGAAAAAGAGCAGTTTCTGTCAGAGCTCTCTCAGCCCCACCTACCTCATAGGGTGTCTGTTGTGGGGAGGGAAAGGGAAAGGAGACTGTAAGCCGCTCTGAGGCTCCTTTGGGTAGTGAAGGGTGGAGTATAAATCCAATCTCCTCCTCCTCCTCTTCCTCTTCCTCTTCTTCACCTTCATCCAGGGCCCACGCAGTCCTAAAACAAGCCCTGGGTCACTGTAGCTTTTCCCAGTCGCTTTTGGGGGGACTCCAGCCGCCTTCACCAGGAACATGCTGAATCTGTGATCCTCCTAATATGTGTGGCTTCCATGTATGGTTCCCAGGTTCTCTCTGCTCGCTGGTGGAGGGTGGGAGGGAGCTCTCTGGAAGTGCTGGGGGGGCCCCCGATGTCACTGTGCAAAACATCCTTTGTATGATGATGTCACTTCCCGCATGATGTCATCACACCGAGGACATTACACTGGGTGGTGCCTGTTGGGGGCGAGGCTTCCCCTGCTGGCTTCTGGCCGGTGGTGGGCAGGAACCTGCCAAATCAAGGGATCCCCTGCTCCCTCCTGGGGGTTGGCAACCTTATTTCCATGTATATTGGAACTATGTGAACTGGGACAATTGTGGGTACCCTGTGCTTCCAGTACATGTGGGTTGGATGCTCCCAGATGCAAGATCTGGAAAAGGGCTCGTAAGTCTGCAGTACTAATTACTTTTTAAGCATACTGTTTTCACGGAAGAAAATTCGGACTCAATGGACACACTTCATTGTGCAAAAGACCTGCAACCCAGTCCAGTCATTGTTGGATATCGGAGCATGGTATGCACTTAGCACAGGTCATCTTGTGTCCTTCTCAGTCCCACCCTGCAGTTCTAAAGATTTTGAGAAGAAGTCTCTACACCGTGGGCAAGCCTTTGTTTTTCCCCGTCTATTTCAGGATAGCTCTTAGCATATTGCATTGGCCCCAGTCAAGGTAGTGAAAGAGGAGCAGCTTACTGCTATGAAGAAGCCCCGAAACGACATACCAGATTTGGTAAGAAGTGCACAACAACAACAAAAAAGGATTTCAGGAGATTTCTGTGTTGCTGGGAAGGCTCACCGACTGCAGCAAAATGCCAAAAAGTTGTAATTTAGAGAAAGGGTTTTTTCCCCCCTTCAAGGAATTCTCTGGTGAGGAAATTTGATAAACGTACCACCAATGAGCTGGCGCTCATCTGATCCTCACCATTGACTCTCCTGCTGACACTGCCAGATTTGAACAGAGTATCGTTCGTCTGTGATTAATCTTATAGCAGCTTTAGAAATTTTTGCTGTTTTAGCATGGCGAAGTGCAGGGGGGTGGGAAGAGGAGGGCGAGGAAGGAGGGGAAATGCAGAAGAATCAAGCGGAGAATGGAACGGGAGATAAAAAAGCCGGAAGGTTAAACAGCACTCTGAGATGTAAATCATTCTACGACATGCTGACTTTTTAGAACTGCTACAGTTACTGATTATCTTTGAGATGTTTTAACAGACTGCCAACAGAAGCCGGGTTTCCCAGCCGTGGTTTTGATAAGGCTTTCATTTCTTATGTGGATCGGAAGTAAAAGAAGTGGCGGATTCCTCCAATCGTGTCAGTATGAAGCATATGAATCAAAAGGCTATCCAATTTGTGTAATGCGGTACCTCCTTGGAGTATTAACGATACCCGAACTCTTTTGTTGAGCCAGTTGCTACGGGCAGGGCAATTGTGACACCTATCAAGATTAGGGCTGTTCACCCACAAACACTGTGCTTTTGAGATGTCCCTTTTTTATGGTGGTGTTCACACCTGTTCTCATCCACTGTTTCCTGGCTCAGTGTTTCAAAGTCATTGTTTCCCATGACCATCCTGGAATGATGTTAGCCAGGAACTGAGTACAACTGAAGGCCAATGTCATTGAGCTGGGCTGTTTATTCATTTATCGGAGGTATTTAGAGTCCACTTTTCCATGAAGCTCAAGGTGGTTTCCACATACAACGATCAATAAAATCATATTCCCAATTGTTTAAAAAACAAAACATCAGCATGAATAATTATGCGAAGCATCACACCAATTCAGTCCAAAGTCCTCATGTTGTTGTTGTTCAGTCGCACAGTCGAGTTCGGCTCTTCGTGACCCCATGGACCAGATTACGCCAGGCCCTCCTGTCTTCCGCTGTCCTCTGAAGTTTGCTCAATTTCATGTTTGTTGCATCGATGCCACTGTCTAACCATCTCATCCTTTGCCGTCCCCTTCTTCTTTTGCCTTCAATCTTTCCCAACATCAGGGTCTTCTCCAGTGAGTGCTCCCTTCTCATTTGGTGGCCAAAGTATTTGAGCTTCAACTTCAGGATCTGGCCTTCCAGGGAACAGTCAGGGTTGATTTCTTTTAGTATTGAATGATTTGATCTCCTTGCAGTCCAAGGAGATCTCATAGAAAGCTCTTATATCTTTTCCCTCCCTGAAGAATGGGAGAGAGGTCACAGCCCTCAGTTCCCCGGAGCACCCCTTTCCATACGGAAGGGGCCAACACAGAAAAGCCTTATTCAAACTGCCCTTTACCTTTACCAAGGGGATAGTAAATAAGGCTGATTCTGCATTGGCTTTTCCCTCTGTTTGTTTTAGCAAACCCACATTGGAACAGAAATTCCCCTCTGAATTGCATGCTGCTTTCACTTCCTTTGATCATCAGATTTTATGGTAGCCTCCACACTCCATGCCGCTTTTGCTGTCTTTGATCATCGGATGTTATGGTACCTTCTGCATAGATTTATGGCCATTTTATGGCCATTCAGGGGTGAGTTTGCAGTCAGTATGGCGTTGCCCCAAGGTATTTGAATGTGGTTTTGAGCTGTACTTCCCCCACACACACATACCCAGGTTTAGAAAATGTGGAGTGAATGCTAGATACAGAATCACCCTAATCCTTCCTATGAAGAGGTTCTTGTAGGCTTGTGACTGGAGTGGCAGTCCTGTGTGTATAGGGGTTTACCATATAGGAGTTAAAACTAGTACCTTGAATTGAACCGGCAGTCAATGTATGCGTTCTAATCCTTCTGTGATATAACTGTTCATACTTATTCCAGTCAACAACCAGGCCACTGCATTTTTCACTCATCAAAGGCTCCAAGTCATCTTCAAGGGCCGCCCTGCTCAGAGTGTGTAGCAGTAATCCAGTTTTTTGAGATTACAATATTGTGGATTATTATTGTTTATTTATTTTTGTTACCTGTATCCTGCCCATCCCACGAGCGTGCTCATCTTTCAATGATTACAATGAAGTTTAAAAGCACAATATAAACATTTGAAATCAGTAGTTGTAGCTTCTGGTGAAAGTTCCAACCCATTAATACAGATGGATATGGCTGGTTGCCGATAGATGGATGGCCGGCAGGTGGGAGACAGCAACCTCGGAGAGGCCATATGTGGACGCCCGCTGCCTCAACCAAAAGCTTGGTAGAATAGCTTTGTCTTGTAGGCCCTGCAGAACCAATAAGATCCCACAGGGCCCTGATCTTGATGGGCATCATGTTCCACCAGGTGGGGGCCAGGGCAGAGAAGGCCCTGGCTCTGGTCGAGGCTAGACAGACGTCCTTTGTGCCGGAGACCACCAGGAGATGTTGATTATTAGAGCGTAAAGCTCTTTGAGGCGTATATAGGGAGAGGCGGTCCCTTAGGTATGTTGGTACCAGGCTGTATAAGGCTTTGAAGGTGATTACCAACACCTTGAAGCCAGAGTGGTCAAATCTAAAACAGAGAGCAACATATTTATTTATATTCATTTGAAACATAAATTAGCTGCCTTTCTTACAGAGCTCAAAATGGCTTACAATACATTAAAAACATAAAATAAAGTACATAAAAATAGATAAGACCAGAAACTTTAAAGAACAAGTCAGGGCTGCTTTAATCAATTTCTGAGCTACATGTGGCCGGAAAAAGGCATGAAAGGGGACATCACTCTGATTTTGCTTAAAGTACCACCTGGGAGGGCATATGGACCCACCCCCCCGAAAGAATGCTCCTCAATGGCTTTAGCCTTCGCAATAAAATACCCATCCAAATATGGAGACGGATGGGAATCACTCAAGGTTTAGTGGTATGGATGTCTGCAGATGCAACAAGAGCAGAACTATGAGCTGACTGACACTGAAGCGTCTTAGGGCGCCGCTCTTCTGTGTGGGATGTGGTGATGGCCAAGAGCAAAGGCAGTTTTAGAGGGGGATTAGACAGGTTCATGGAGGACAGGACCATTGTGGTGGGTAAAGGGGATCTCCATATACAGAGGCAGCAGACCAGTGCCAGGAGGCGGCATCGGGGGGGGAGGCTTTGACCTCTGTGCCCTGATTGTTTGGTCCTCTGGAGCAACTGGTTGGCCACCGTGTGAAAGAGGATGCTGGCCCAGACGGACCTGGGGTCGCCAGGAACTCACCACGTGCCGGAGGAGGTGGGAGAGAGCCTTCCAGGAGTGTGGCAGGGCTCCACCCCCAACAGCAACATGATGACGTCACGCAGAAATAGTGTCATCACATTGGTGGTGTTGCGTGGCTATGCTCTGGTTTGAGGGCCAGGCTGGTAGCTGCAGTGGGGCATCTCGGGGCTAGGCCCCCTGAGTTACTGGCCAGGCCCCCCGACTTCCCATCCAGCCCAGGGCCCCCGAGCGGTGGCAGGTGCAGGGAAGGAGCTGGGTGTTCCTTTAATTCAATAAGCCAATGTCCCCCAAGAAATTTAAATGCCCCCCTCAAACCAGAGTTTTGCCCTCAAACCAGAGCATAGGCACACAACGCCACCAATGTGATGACGTCACTTCCGTGTGACATCATTGCATCAGCTGTTTGAAGGTGGGGTTTCCCCCACCGGCCAGCGAGCCAGCAGTGGGCAGAAGCCCCCCAAAGCAGGGGATCCCCCGCCCCCACCTGGGGAACGGGAACCCTAGATGGACCACTGGTCTGATCCAGCAGGCTCAACTTATTTTCCAGTGCAGGGTTAGTGATTGTGCTTCCTACCATATGACTGCTCGCAGGATGTTCTGCCTGAAAAGACTGCCTGCATCTCCAGTGCTCACTTGCCCCCCTCTCCAAAAAGAAACGCAGTCGCTCTATCCCTTAACTTCTCACTCCCCGGAGGTGCGGGGAGTTCTTTAACGATACGATGACGGGCTGGCTTAAACATTTAGCAAAGTGCAATCAAGGCATGCTGTCACCTGGCCATGCCTTCTAGAGTTCTTAAAATAACCTTCAGCACAGCAACCTTCCCTCGGCATCAGATGGAGGGACTGGAAGCTTTAAGGATGTGTTTGGAAAGCTCCCTCCATCCCATCCGTCATGCGTGACATGTACTTTGCTAGAAGAGATAAGCACTTACAGGTCTTTCATCATCTCTCCTTCCATCCTGCCTGCCCCCTCCCCTCTCCCCCCCCCCACCCCATCCTTCTTTCTGTTCAGAATACAAGACAGAGAAGTTGGACCACAGGGTTAGCTGCTGTCAGAAACCTCCACAGAAAACCTTCCTGCCTGAAGCTCTTTTGGGAGTCCTCGGGCTATTTCCTCGCCCGGCGTAATAAACTACAAAAAAAGCCTCTGAACTCCCAGATTGAATGCATTATTACTGTGGTACAATTCCATTCCATCGACGCTTCCGACCTTTAATGCTGAAAGGGAATACACTGGCTGGAAGCTGCTAGTTCCACTCCTTTGTTCCATATTGCTGCGTGCAAAGGAACAATCAGTCTTGCCCCCTCCCGACCCCCGTTAGGTGTCTCCTCAGCTAATGGTGGAGACTGTGCCGTGTCCCCAATGCATTATATTTGTCACAGTCTTTATTAGTGCTGGTACTAAGTCTGAGGCTCTTGGAGTTCCCTCCTGCCTTTTATGCGTGTGGCCTTAAAAATAAAGAAAGAGAACGGTGAGGAAAAGAATAATGCACTTGACACAATAAAAATCATTGATATTTCAAATACAGCAGGATAACCCTTTCCCTCCCACTAAGAAAACACCGTTCCCGTCCGTTCTCTGTGTCAGAGGGTGATGGTTTGGTGCCCCCCAAAGTCCTGACAGCTTAAAACACTTTGTTTCTAAATTAAAATTGTATTTTGTTCCTTATTATAAATTGAAAAGATTGCTATTACTATAGGTAAAGGTAAAGGTTCCCTTGCTCGAAAGCCAGTCGAATCCAACTCTAGGGTTGCGGTGCTCATCTCCGTTTCAAAGCCGAAGAGCCAGCGCTGTCCGAAGACGTTTCCGTGGTCATGTGGCCAGCATGATTAAACACCAAGGTGCACGGAACGCTGTTACCTTGCCACCGAAGTGGTACCTATTTATCTACTTGCAATTTCTTGCTTTCGAACTGCTAAGTTGGCAGGAGCTGGAACTAGGGACAGGAGCTCACCCCGTCATGCGGCACCCGGGTCTCGAACTGCTGAACTACTGACCTTCCACAGCCTGCAGTTCAGCGTCTTAACCACTTGAGCCACCGCAGCTCCATTGCTATTACTATGGTTCAGTATAAATTATCCGCTACTAGTTCTTGTTGGTCTTTGTTCTGGACCTGTAATGACTCTGCATCAGGAATAGTAACTACGTGATCCTCTTGATCTGATGCAGAGATGCAATGGAATGTCCCCTCCCCAATGGTGGCTGATTGTCAGAAGGCAGGGCCAGAGCAGAGACACATGCAGAGGCAGTGTAAACACCCTCATTTGTTTGGGGGTACTCTGAACTTACAGTAGCTGTTTTTTGGTTTGGGTTTTAATTTAGTGATTTGTTATGACACATCAACAGTTTTCCTGAGCCGTTCTGTTCTGTCCTGGCTCACACTTGGAGAACTCCTAGTCTAGAGATTACCATCTCCAGAGATTTGCATGGAGAACAAGTGGCGTATAGTGGGCACGGAGTTGAAGTAGGACCCCTGTCAGTGGGACTTAAATCCTCACTTTGCCATGAAGTGCATTGGTTAACCTGTGGCAAGTTTAGGGTGGCCAGCCTGAGTAGGGTTGCCAGGTCTGGGCTGGAAAATACCTGGAGACTTTGGGGGTGGATCCAGGAGAGGGCGGGGTTTGTGGAGGGGAGGGGCCTCAGCATGGTGCAATGCCATACAGTCCACCCTCCAAAGCAGCCGTTTTCTCCAGGGGAACAACACAACACTACTTATCCCGTGAATAGACTCAGTTCAAAAATTTTTACCACTCAAGGCTTTTATAAATTGTTTGGTGTATGTTTTAACACAAATCAAAATCCCTGGGAACATTGATTGTTGTAATGTTAATTATATTGTACACCAGATGTTTACTTGCTCTGTTATCAGTTCCATAAGAATTGCTCTGAAGAAGAAACATTCGAAACTCTTGCGGCCGACAAGAGGAGTCAGCCACTTTGATATAGCCTCCTTAACAGACCTGGAATGTGGCACCTGATAAGAAGACCACAGTGTCTATGGACTTTTTGAGTCTATTTAGCCTGACTGAGGCGGCTTTGTCTGTGTTTTTCAAAGCCAAGTGCTAAATGTTATAAGCTAAGGAGTTATCGTAATATTTACAGTGATCTTATATATTGTTTTTGATTTGTGTTAAAACATACGCCAAACAATTTATAAAAGCCTTGAGTGGTAAAAAACTTTGAACTGAGTCTATTCACGGGATAAGTAGTGTTGTGTTGTTTAATTGAGTTCAGTATCTCCGTGTTCCCGTTGTGTTTACTATTTTCTCCAGGGGAGCTGATCTCTGTCAGCTGGAGATCAGTTGTAAAAGCGGGAGATCCCCGGGCCCCACCTGGAGGCTGGCAACCCTAAGCCTGAGGTCCCTCCCATCCCCAAACCCAGCCCTTCCCGGTCTCTACCCCCAAATCTCCAGGAGTTTCCTAACCCAGAGCTGTTACCTTTAGGTGAGTTATTGTGAAATCCTAAGTAGGTCTACTCAGAATCCTACTCAGATCTATTCAGTGGATTCACTTCCAGGTCAGTGTCCTTAGGATTGCACTGTTAGAGTGGCAGGAGCGGGCACTAAAATATTTTTGGTGGGACCCCTCCCCCTATCAGGCCAGTGCCACTATCCTCATGCTGGTGGTGTGAATTGATTTTGGGATTAACTAGGGTCTGCTGCCCACACCACACTCCCCCCGTCATACCACTAAGCACTCCTGTGAAAGAGGCCAAATGAATATTTTATTTACTGGTCTACCAGTGCTTGGCACAATTTACAGGTAGCCACCCCTGAGGTAAACTGTGATCTTGTTCTTAAGGTACCTTCTCTCCTGCCTTGGTTAAAATCCAGTTGTAACGTTTTCCAGCCTTAATACAATGGAGGAGAACATGAGAGAAAGGTTTCTTTTACTGTGAGGGGAAAGTAAAACGGGGATGATCAGGACCAACTTTATAGAAATGTAACCGATGGAAATACAGGCCACTTCCGCACTGTCGTTTTTGTTGCTCCTTTGCCCCTATTGCTTTGCCCCCCACACACATATGTTTTGCTCCCTCTACTACTAGAGAGAGCAAAACACATTGGTGGGAGAAAACCCTGAAGCAACAGGGACAAATGAGTGACAGAAATGACGGTGCAGAAGTGGCCACAGTTTCTTAAAGTAGAGAGAGAACACCAGTAACTGCCAGACAGCAGTGGACTTTAAAAGCTGTGACTTTCTTCCATGGATTTCCTAGCCTTTTTAAACTGCAGACCTCTTGCCTGTCTGTAGCTTCCAAATAGCCCTGAGATGCCCGGGAGAACCATCAGCCAGTGCGTGGCCACCACACTGAACAGGCCACGGTCCCCTGAACTAATTGGAGACAGAGCAAGAGCCCTGGCCTGCCTAAGGGACCTTTAAACTCTCACTGACCTGGACAATCATTAAACATCTCTTGTTTCCCTCTGCTTCTTCCCTTCCCTTCTCCCTCCAAAGGTTCCAGTTGACCATTGCCAGCTTTCTCTGTCAGAACAACAAGGTGCCAAGGGGATGGGCAGGTATGCAAAAGGGATGGACTTGACCAGGGCTATTTCTGGGCAGGAATGCACAGGAACAGAGTTCCGGCTGGCTCCTGAGATGGTCATGCCCAGCAAGAACTTATTAGCATAATAGGCCACACCCAAGAGCAGAAACTCATTAGGATTGGCTACATTAGGGGTGTGTGGCCTAACATGCAAAGGAGTTCCTGCTACAAAAAAAGCCCTGGGTTTTGACAACAAACAAGGAAAACAGAATAAGAAGCAAAAGGCGGGTGTGGATGGATATGCTATACTTCTGGTAACATGGGGGTGTGGCCTAATATGCTAATATGCTGTGCTGTCAGGGATGTGGCCTAATATGCTAATGAGTTCCTGCTGGGCTTTTTCTAAAAAAAAAGCCCTGGACTTGACTCTGTCCATCGCAGCTGCTTCCTGAAGTTGTTGTAAGGTTAGAATAGAGTAGAAGAAGAGGAGGAGGAAAGCCAGGTACTCTGCCCTGAGCTCCTTGTAGGATGGATGGTGTAAGAAGTAATAGAGATATTCTAGCTTTCCTTATTGACCAGAGAGATTCTTTGGTGCCTTTTCCTGGGAAATCATTGTCCCTGTTTTACTACTTGAGTTTGGTTTGGAGAGATGCTGTTATAATTTTCTCAGTGCAAGTTGCTGGAAGCTGATTCTCTTGAACGTGCAGTCCACTTCTCAGTCCCTTTAAGTGTGTGTGTGAACAAATGCATTTTAACTGCAGTGCAGGGACATGGCAATGTGTGTGCACACAGTCACAAAAATACTAGTGCACCATTTCTCGTTCCATTACACCCAGAAAGCTGAAATCGTTTAAATTGTCACTATTGTAAAAGTCCAATCAGATCTGTTGGGAGATTACATTTCCTTCCACTTTTAGTAGTTGCAGCTAGCACGCCCTACTAGGATTGCTGCCCCCCCCTCCCCCGCACTGTCGGGGATGGGCTACTTCAGAAGCCAGTGCAGGAAAGTTATTGCAGGATTTTTTTTTAAAAAAAAAAGCAGCCATCAGACAGAAGAGCTTCCAGCAACATGTCAGAAGCAGAGAGCGGGCCCTCTGGTGGCTATGACCCTTGGTTGAGCATCTGGAGGTTCAAAACATGTGCAAGTTTCTCCACCATTACGGTCCAAAGAGCAGCCAGTGAAGTAGATCAAGTACAGGGAAACTCTCACAAGGTGACAATACTACATTTCCAGAATGCTAGATGTTGTCAAGAAACTGCCCTTGTCTAGCCATTTTTTGGTTCAGGCTTTTGGGCCTAGTCAAGTTGCTGAAAGCTCTTCTCTCTGGGAAATTAATGGCAGGGTGACTTACAGTTTCCAGAGTGATCAGGGACAGGATGGGCTGTGGCCATACGAGTAGTTTGCGCCTATATAGTTGTACTGCCTTTGCGGATTTAAAGAGATAACATCTGCCTTCCGTGCCCCAGTTGTCGGCACCTGGGTCTGTCCCATCCTGGAAGCAGAGTTTGCTGACACCATGGAAAGTTGTAGTTAGCGTGAAATGTCCAGCCACCATTTGGAGTTTGGCAGCCCTAGTTTCTTCCTATGTTCAGTCCCACGCTCTGCAAGTATACTCTCTCATTGGTGCTGGCCTAGTCTGTGGGAGGAGACAGAGGGTTGCCAGCCAAGGGCTACCAACTCCCAAGTGGTTCTGGGGGCAGGTCTGAGCACTGTGTGACATCACTTCCAGTTACCATAGAGTTTGGGGAGATTGCTAGAGCCATGCAGCAACAATTTCAGCAACACGACTGGAAGTGACATTGCCGTGGCAGTACCGTTGCAGTCCAGTTCCTCCCACTGCTGCACCAGGCAGCATCAAGAGAGGAGGGCTACTATGTAGGGTTTCTATAGATGGACACCAGTGCTTACTCCCTTCCCACCTCCAAAAAAGCTACACTTTGATTTGTTTTATTGAGCCACAACACAGGAAAAAATTTTCTGATGCACCATCAATAGGGCTGCCAGCCTCCAAGTAAACAAAAAACAACAACCGTGATATTACTACACAATCTATCCACTAATTATTATCAAGCATTTATATTATGGTACAAATTACAAAACGCATTCCAATATTTAAAGTGTCCTTGTAAACTAATGCTCTGATGTTACATTAAGCCGAATGTAAACAGAGACGTCAAGGTCTGCTGTGTTAAACACTCCTTAAAATGGACTGAATAAGCAGAGAAGAAAAAAATTGACCTTGATAAAGGGCTGAACACGGGTGTGGAGCTGGCCCCTTTGAGCCACGGGAGCCACGGCAATTGATCAGCTATTTGGAATAATTTACTTCTGCGTCGAGGAAGGACTGTGTCAAGCTACTTTGAGCTGGATTCTCCAGAGGAACTTTGGGCACGGACAGCTTGGTTTACAAGGACACTTTAAATAGTTGTTTGTTTTTAAATTGGAATGTGTTTTGTAATTTGTAACCATCGTATAAATGCTTGATAACAGTTATAGAATAGATTGCATAATAATATCACAGTTGTTGTTTTTTGTTTACTTGCAACCTATCTCGTGATCTCATGTTCGTATGGTCCCCAGGTGCTAGCGGGAGATCTCCCAGAATTACAGGGGTCTCCAGGCTACGGAGATCAGTTCCCCTGGAGAAAATGGCTGCTTTGGAAGGTCATCTGTACGTCATTATATCCTACTGCGGTCTGTCTCCTCCCCGTACCCCATCTTCCCCAGACTCCGCTCCCAAATCTCCAGATATTTCCCAACCCAGAGCTGGCAAACTCCTGGAGATCTAGGGGTGAAGCCTGGGGAGAACAGGGACTTCAGTGGGGTACAATGCCCTAGAGTACACCCTCCAAAGCACCCATTTTCTCCAAGGGAACTGATCTCTGTAGTTGGGAAAGAGCTGCAATTCTGGGGGATCCCCAGGTCCCACCTGGAAGCTGGCATCAATACATCAACTTGGGTAGTCACTCACACACATGAACATACATAGGACTGCCTTATACGAATTAGACCACTGATCCATCGAGGTCAATATTGTCTATTCAGACTGGCAGTGTCTCTCCAAGGTCTCAGGCAGAGGTCTTTCACATCACCTACTACTTGGGGCTTTTTTTAACTGGAGATGCTGGGGACCTTTGGCATGCAAAGCAAAGGCTCTTCCACTGAGCCACAGTCCTTCTGTCCATGAGCCAACCCAAATTCTGCGGGTTAACCTTTTAAGGATCATTTTACATCTCAAAATGAAAGGAGTCAACCTTCACTAGCGTGATAAGTTCTTGTGGGGTCTCAGAGCTGCTTTATACTACACGTAACAATTATGTTTGCTTTCATGGTGGGTAGATGTGTGTTCTTAGCCACTCCGTTACACGCGCCAGAGCATTGTGCAAGGGGGTTGGACTAGATGACCCTGGAGGTCCCTTCCAACTCGATGATTCTGTGATCCTGATGGGCCACAGCTTCTCAGAGCATGTCCCCCTGTGGTTTTAGAGGTACGTGCCTGCCCTTTGCATTCTTCATGCTGTCCGTGATGGAAAGTGGTATTAGAACAACAGCCTCAGCAAGACCTGTTACTGTGTCTAGTGGTTCTGAAATGCTTTGATCTCAGGGGCGATCCGTAGCGTGCTGCTCAACAGTTCCAGCCCATTCAGATCCACAGGATGGATATCGCTGTGCTTGGAGCAAGAGAGGGAAGAAAGCTATGGAATTATATTGACCGGCTCGCATTCACCTTTTCCTTCTTTTAAGGTGTTATGTATCTGCTAAGCTGGTTATTCCTTCCGTGTGTGCTGGGTGCGGGATACCAGTCAACCCTTGAACAATAGTGCTATTGTGACAAGGCAAAGCTGTACTAAAAAGAGATGTTGTTGAAGGAGGCTGAGCTCGGGACCCCGAGCTGATCTCCGAAGAATGTTTTGAACGCTGCTCTCCTGTCATCCCATCTGCAGAGATTCAGTAGTACAAGGACGTCCCCTTAGGCAGTATTAATACAGGAGTGAGGTTTACGAGACCAGATGCACATCACAAAGAATTTTAATACAGCTTGACAGATTTATTGCGTTAATAGTGCTGATGTTGGGAAAGCAGGGCCTACACCGTCAGGTGCGCGCGCATAAATGTGACAAGGAAAGAGATTTCATTTACAGAGCAGATATTGTCAGAGGAGGAGGGGAAAATCCATTGCAGATTTCACCTCTTGATCCCCGTGATCAGTTTGCTTCTGGAACATGAGTCTTGAAGCATGGACAGCTTCAAGAGGGAATTGGATAAGCATATGGAGCAGAGGTCCATCAGTGGCTAGTAGCCACAAGTTATAGATAGGAACTCTCAGTCTGGGGCAAGTGATGCTCTGTATTCTTGGTGCTTGGAGGGGGGCAACAGTGGGAGGGCTTCTAGTGTCCTGGCCCCCCTGCTGGACCTTCTGATGGCACCTGGCATTTTTGGCCACTGTGTGACAGCGTGTTGGACTAGATGGGCCATTGGCCTGATCCAACATTGGCTTCTCTTATGTTCTCATGTTAACTGGATCGTATGATAGTGTATGCAGCTGCTAGATATCTGGTCCCTTCCCGGAATAACGTACTCCTCTAAATTTCAGTATATATTCCTGCCAAAACTAGATAATGACTCCAGGGAGGACAGAATGTGTATGTTTAGGGGGTGGGGTCTGGATCTAGACCACTGTTTTGTTGCAGACAGGTGAGTATGATAACATCTCATTATGGCCTCAGAATCCTTCTAGTCATGCATGTCCCCCCCCCCCACTTTGAGGATGTGATGTGTGGAATCTGCCCAATGGCTGGGGTTGCCCGATCCCCCCAGGGCAGGCGGGGATCCCCCAGTTTCTGGCACTCCCCCACCAGTGGCAGCCAGCTGGCTTGCAGGGGAGAGTCACCATCCCAAATGTGACGTGTTTACATCACCCAGAAGTGATGTTGGGATGTTGTTGGGAGGGTGGCGCTCTGGTTTTTGGGCAAAACTCTGTGGTAGAATTGGCTTCAAACCATAGAGTTTTGCCCCCAAACCCGATGTCCCCGACGTACCTACATCACCCGGAGCTGACGTAGGCACGGCATGCTTCTTCCTTCCCCTCTCCCAGAGCATCCCGGTAACTCCTCCACCAGCTTATCATTTGGGCCTGGCAACCCTACTAATGGCAGAAATAGGGCATGCACCAAATAGGAGAAGAGAACATTGTTACTGCATTACATTGTTATCCCCCCCCTTCTCAACCTGTATACCTCAGTCTTGCCTGAACTCATTGGAACTTGAGAGCTTTACAGGACTGGCCACCAATGAAGACTGGGGTTGTTAAGGAAAGGATGCAGTGGCAAACCACCTCTGTTCCTCTCTTGCCTGGAACACCCTGTGGATGGGGTCCTCATATGGTGGTTGTGACTCAATGGCACGGTTTTCTTCTTCTTGTATGAGGGAGCTGATTCCCCTCCCCGCTTTATCTTCACAAAAACCTTGCAAGTGACTGGCCCAAGTTCCTCCGGTGAGCTTCGTCCGGATTTTAACCTAGCTTTTCTTGGTCCGTCATTGTAACTATTATGCCTACTGCTGGAAAGCATTCACTGGCTTGTTCGCAAAGTGTGTTACAGGGTCTGGAAGATCAGAATTATTTCCCGCCATTCCCTTTTTGACAGTCCCACAAGAATGTGTAATTCCAGAAGCGTAGCAAAATCTCTCTCCTGCCAAATCCCTTCGTCGTCGCTGTAAGGTTTACCCTGTCAGCCAAGATGCAGAGTCTTCAGTTAAATGATTCTTGTAAACTAGCCGCTCTGCTCTCTTCCAGACAAAGCAGACTTAAACTCACAGCCCTTTTGCTGGAGCTGGGAAGGTTGGCTTTGCCAGCTCTCTTCTGGGAGTAGAGTGCGGAGGGATCTGAGACCTTTTATCAGTTTTGTGTGCACTACCTTCCAAGAGGTTGTGATCATCGTTATATCTTTCTAAACTGCAGATTGGAAGGTCAGTAGCTCGGCAGTTCGAGACTCTAGTGCCGCATGACGGAGTGAGCTCCCATCTCTGGCCCCAGCTCCTGCCAACCTAGCAGTTCAAAAGCAAGAAAATTGCAAGTCGATAAATAGGTACCACTTCGGTGGGAGGGTAACAGCATTCCATGCGCCTCGGCGTTTAGTCATGCCAACCACATGACCACGGAGAAGTCTTCGGACAGTGCTGGCACTTCGGCTTGGAAACAGAGATGAACACCGCCCCCTAGAATCGGATTCGACTGGCTTTTGATCAAGGGAAACCTTTACCTTTACTATGTGTGTGTCATTTTGTTATTTACTTTGTTTTTATTTAAGATATTTTTTTATGCCACAGAGCATTGATTTCCAAGGTGGGGATCTCAGTATCCATTGGAACGGCCCTAGAGGGTTGGCCAACAATGATCATCCTTGTGAATAGCAGTAGACTTGACTCTGAATAATTTGTGCTGCTCTCTGAGTGAACACAGAAAGAAGGCCAAGAAAGGATCTGATTAGCTACCCTGGCAAAAGGATCAAAGTGCCCTAAAGTTTAGTTTCCAGAAAAGTTCAACTGAAAGTCTCTGCCTCCTTTTAGTGGTTTGTTGTAAAACCAATTTCCTTTTGGGGGAGGTGCAAAGGGAAAAAGGAACAGGAAGAAGAAGGATGCTCACTGAAGTCCAGTAACTTTAAACATTAACCAGCCTGGCGCTTTCCTCGCTTGGGTAAGTCGAGGTATTTTACCATACACCCTTATTTGGGTCCTGTTCTATGTTCTACACATCCCTACAGTGTACTACCACCCCATCCCCGATGAATAAAGAATGTGAAGTAACTCCTAACAGATTTTATTTCGAGCGCGCTACTGTATATTTTGGGGTGTGCGGAATAATGGTGGGACGTGCGCAGATGTTCTGACTGTGTTAGGAATGGTTCGGTATTATGCATCGCCATATCCAAAGTTTATAAAAAGAGCCTTGCTGGATTAGATCAGAGGACCACAGGGCCCTCTTTCCACTGGTGGTCAGTGCGATGCTTTTGAGAAGCCCACAAGCAAGTTCTGCCCATCCCTTTCTGTTGTTGTCCTTCAGGAGCTGATATTCAGAGGAATGGGGGCTCTGGATATCCACACACATGAAGTATACACATGAAGCTGCCTTATATTGAATCAGACCTTCAGTCCATCAAGGGTCATTATTGTCTACTCAGACTGACAGCAGCTCTCCAGGGTCTCGGGTCTTTCACATCATCTTTTACCTGTTCCTTTTAATCAGGGCTTTTTTGGTAGAAAAAGCCCACAGGAACTCATTAGCATAATAGGCCAACCCAACAGCAGAAACTCATTAGCATATTAGGCCATGCCCCCATGTTACCAGAAGTGTGGTCATCCAGCCACACCCACCCTTTGCTTCTTATTCTATTTACCTTGCTTGTTGTCAAAACCCAGGGCTTTTTTTATAGCAGGAACCTCTTTGCATGTTAGGCCACACCCCTTAATGTAGCCAATCCTAATGAGTTTCTGCTGTTGGGTGTGGCCTATTATGCTAATGAGTTCCTGCTGGGCGTGGCCAGCTTGGGAGCCAGCTGGAACTCCATTCCCGTGCGTTCCTGCCCCAAAATAGCCCTACCTTTAATGTAGTGGTTAAGAGCAGTGGATTGCAATCTGGAAAACCGGGTTTGATTTCCCCACTCCTCCACATGCAGCCATCTGGTTGACCTTGGGCCAGTCACAGTTCTCTCACAGCTGTTCTCTCAAGAGTAGTTCTCAGTCAGAGCTCTCTCAGCCCCACCTACCTCACAGGGTGTCTGTTGTGGGGAGAGGAAGGGAAAGCAGTTTGTAAGCCACTCTGAGACTCTGAGTGAAAAGCAGGGTATAAATCCTCCTCCTCCTCCTCCTCCTCCTCCTTGGATTGGGTGACATCAGTGGTTCAGTTGTTATGTGCATTTTAAGTGTGAGTGTGTATGATTATTGTTGTAGATCATTGTGAGGGTTGTAGATCACCGAGAGGATTGCAGTTTAATTTCGATGTACTATGTACAATGACAATAAAGTATATATTATTATTATTTGTCTTCTGATGCCAGCCCAGGGTTTGAACCTCAACCTTCTGCGTGCCAACGGAAGGCTCTTCTACTGAGCCACGGCCCCTCCCCTGATGTCGTAGTTCTCTAAAGCCCTGCTCTTTTCTGCACACATCCATGATTTATTTATTTCTTAGATTCATATCCCACCCCCCCTCTCCCACAACGTGGTGCTTGGGGTGACTTGCAACATTTTAAAAGACATACAACGGAACCATAAGGTTCATCGTTAAAACAGTTAAAATCTTGACATTCTCCCAGTACCTAGAAATTTAGCTGAGTCTGTAATGGCAACATCCGTTACGAAGAAGACAGAGCTTGCGGGAGATGGAAAGATTTTTTGCCTCCTCCGTTCCTCCTGGCGCTCTGCTGAAATTCTTTCATCTGGTCTTATGAGGCTCTGCTCTTAACTAAGGGCACGCCGCCCGCCACTTTAGCTTTCCTCTTGTGGACACTGAGCCTGATTCCTTTCGCATAAATACCAGGAGCCAACAGAAATATATAATAAAAAATAGGAGTAGGCGGCAATCTTGGGGTATTATTAAGAAATATTTCCAAATGGAACCGTTTCATGGGATCATTCTTTTTAAACCCCACAATGTAATAGAAAGCCATTAAAGTGGAATATTAGCTGCACATGTCATTGGAACCTATAAAAGAGGTATAAAATACTTACCAAATAATCCATAACCAGTCAAGTATAACTACAATATGTAAAATATGAGTGTCGAGGGGAACATCCACAAAGGAGTCAGTAAAAGGCAAGGATGGGGAATTGAGGAATGGAGAAAACAGAATGGCTCAGATCTCCCCCCCACCCTCCTTATTTTTCTAAATGAAGTGAAGGTATTTTTAGGTGCAATCCAGCAGCTAGGATGTTGCTCACCCTCCAATCGTTTTAGTGCATTGTGAGTACTTGGGCAGTGATAAAAGAGTCCAAATATTTGCCGCAGGTTGCATCAACTGGGAAAGGGAGCGTGCATGTTTTATTTGCTTCTTGCCTCTTTCAAGTACACAGAACTGTCACCGGAGAATAAGTGGGCCCTCACTTGGCCTTTTAAAGGGACAGGTACCAAATGCAGTGGGTTGGAGCCAATGGATTTCTTCAACCAGCAGGAACTCCTTTGCATATTAGGCGACTACAAAGAGAGCCCTGTCCAACTAACACCAGCACTTTCCTCCAGCACAAAGTACCTTCCCTGATGCTAGAGGCAGGGTCAGGGAAAGGCTCCTCGTACTGATGGAATGTGCTATCATAGGAACCCACCAATGCTCCTCTAAGCTGCGAGTCTTGTGAGCTAAGATTCTACTTTGTGAGCGACTGGCATGAAAGTTGTGAGCGAGCAATTTGGCTCCTGCGTAAATTAGTTTGCTCTGGAGCCATCCCTCCTGAGCGAGACAAAAATGTGAGCTGGGGCTAAGAACTGAGCTAGCTCACAACTCAGCTTAGAGGGAACACTGCAACCCACCCCTACGGTCATCTTTGGAGGCCCTGTTTTAGTTGCCCCCACCATCTGGGGCTGGATGCCTGGTGACCTAAGAAAGGGCTTTCTTGGTTGTGGCACCAAAATGTTGGGACTTCTCTCCCCGGGGAGATTTGTCTGTCTCCCTCTACTGGTGTTATCCACCAGCAGGTGAAGACATTTTTGTTTCAATCGGCATACCCCCAATAATGGTTACTGGCCCTCCTTCCTGATTTTAACATTGTTTATGTGTTTTTATCATTTTTATAATTTTAAATGCATTTTTTAGTTGTTCGGCTGCTTCAGTGTTTACGTGTTCACCACCTTGGGGATCCTGATCTGGTGGGAAGGTAGAATAAAAATATAGTAGAGTAAAAGGTAGAGTACAAGGTAGAGTAAAAACATAAATAAAATTAGTTGAACAAATCCAACAGATCCAATCCTGTTTAACTGCCCTAGTTCCTTGAGAGTGACTGCTGATTGATGAGAGAACATCTTGGAGATTTTGTGTCTGTGTTTAATCTTTGGATATTTGGAGGTCCCGGCCATGAGGAAAACTAGGAGTGAAACGGGCGTTCCAAGTCAACTGCTCATCACCAGGACCATTGATTTTGTTATCCTATGGATCATGGATTCTTGAAATTGACGCTCAAGTAGTCTGGAGACTATCACTTTGCAGAGACTGCGAGAAGTTGTATCCTATTTGGGATTCTCCACCAGGCACCAGCATACCTTTAAATTGGGACTGTAATGATGTTATATGGCTCCATAAAGAGTTAACTTTTGGATATGAGATTTGTATTTGAAATGTATCAAATACATTTGAAAGAGTATTAGTAATTTGGTCATGACAACTTTTATGTTTGTGATGGTAGTTCCAAATCCTGCAGGAAAATATCCTGCTGGGTCATTTTCATGCATCCATTTGTTTTAATATTGCTGTAAAGGTTTCCCTTGCTTGAAAGCCAGTCGAATCTGACTCTAGGGATGTGGTGCTCATCTCTGTTTCCAAGCTGAAGAGCCAGTGCTGTCCAAAGACACTTCCATGGTTATGTGGCCGGCATGACTAGACACCAAGGCACACAGAATGCTGTTACCTTCCCACCGAAGTGGTACCTATTTATCTACTTGCAGTTTTCTTGCTTTCAAAGTGCTAGGTTGGCAGGAGCTGGAACTAAAGATGGGAGCTCACTCCATCATGCGGCACTCGGGTCTCAAACTTCCAGTCTGCAGTTGTGTCTTAACCACTTGAACCACTGCAGCCCTGCTAACATTACTGTAGGGTTCACTTAATCACCAGGTGAGGATTTTGCATGCACAGAAGAGCAGATGGTTATGTGGCATATCTTTGTACATGTGCGGTAATGCATGAAGCTGGTGTGATTCTCATTCTACTCTGCCACGGTATATAAGAATTGCCAGAGAGCAGGGCTATTTTGGGGCAGGAATGCACAGGAACGGAGTTCTGGCTGGCTCCCGAGTTGGCCACGCCCAGCAGGAACTCATTAGCATAACAGGCCACACCCAACAGCAGAAACTCATTAGGATTGGCTACATTAGGGGTCTGTGGCCTGACATGCAAAGGAGTTCCTGCTACAAAAAAAGCCCTGGGTTCTGACAACAAACAAGGTAAACAGAATAAGAAGCAAAAGGTGGGTATGGCTGGATGACCACACTTCTGGTAACATGGGTGTGTGGCCTAATATGCTAGTGAGCTGTACTGTCAAGGGTGTGGATATGCTAATGAGTGTCTGATGTTGGGTGTGGCCTATTATGCTAATGAGTTCCTGGTGGGTTTTTTCTACAAAAAGAGTCCTGCCAGAGAGTGATGAATGTGCCAACCCTAAATCAGATGCTTTACTGGTCAGGCATGGATCCTGTCCCTTTCTTGCTCTGTGCCAATTGTTAAGAGAGTGAGTATACCACACACACACACACACACACACACACACATAAAATTGGAGGAACTGATAAAGCAGATGAATGGGAAGATGGTGTGCCTCAGGGAAATGGAAGACCAGCTCTGGATAGGAAATCGGAGAGGCAGTGTGACCGGGACATAGCCAGTGTAGGCTGCAGGAGAAGCTTTCAGCACTGGGTCAGGAGAGCCAGGTGCAAATCGCCACTCAGCTGTGAAGCTGCCTGGGGCTGTCTTGAAGAAGTCCGTGTCTCAGCCTCGCCTACCTCCTGGGTCATTAGGAAGAAAAACGGAACCACCGTGGAGGGAAATCCGGCAGATGCCCCCACCTTTTCCCCCTTGGTTTACAGGTTTATAGAGGCGGAATGAAGACCTGATAGGGGAAGGGAAGGAAAGGAGAGACGATACAAAGAGGAACTGAAGGGTCATATGGATTAGAGCTAATTTGAAACACAGGGAAAGCCTTGCTGGCTCTAACTCAGAATCATCCTCCTGCCAATACTTGGCCAACCATGTGTTGGAAAGGAGGAGGTATTGGCTGACAGGGGTGCAGTGAGGTAATTTTAGACTCTGGGCTTCATAGTCTTATGGGGGTCCCCTTTGGATCATAATATATACTGCAAACGCAAAGCTCTTCTTCGGAGGGCTCCTCCGCTGAGCCTGTGAGCCACAAGCCAAGTAACAAGCCAAGTAGCTGCCACGGGACGTGGTGGCAGCTACAAGCATGGACAGTTTCAAGAGGGAATTAGATAAACATATGAAGCAGAAGTCTATCAGTGGCTATTAGCCACAGGGTATAGATGGGAATTCTCAGTCTGGGGCAGGTGATGCACTCTATTCTTGGTGCTGGAGGGGCAGCAGTGGGAGGGCTGCTAGTGTCCTGGCCCCACTGCTGGACCTCCTGATAGCACCTGGTATATTTTGGCCGCTGTGTGACAGAGTGTTGGACTAGATGGGCCATTGGCCTGATTCAACATTGGCTTCTCTTATGTTCTTATGTTCTTATGTTAACTCCTCTTGGCTGACCAGGTTTTATCTTCTACCAGTATTATCTTTACTATCTAATTTCCTGCTCCTCCCCTTCCCTGCTGCTGGGGTGGGGGCTAGTCTTTTATGATGGATCCACCAGCCAGCATTCAGCAAAGGGTGAATGACACCACTGCAAAGTACTGGTAGGACATAACAACCACTTCCCGCTTTCTTGGAGGAAAGGATGGCAAAACCAGTGTTTCGTGATTCTTGAGCCATCTTGGCATGTGAGGAGAGTTTGTGGGGGCAGCCCATGAGAAACCTGTGCAAGCAGAGCTGACCTGCTTGTTCCAGAGTCTAATGTTATGTATAGCTCAACTCTGAGGTAGGGTTGCCAGCTTCAGGTTAGGAAACTCCTGGAGGTTTGGGGGGTGGAGCCTGGGGAGTACGGAGTTTGGGGAGAAACCTCAGCATGGTTTAGTGCCATTCTCCAGAGCATCCATTCTTTTCCCAGGCGAACTGATCTTTGTAGTTTGGAGATCTGCTTTAATTCTGGGAAGTCTCCAGGCCGCACCTGGGGGGGATGTCAGTCCTAAAGGCCTGGTTCTCAGTAAGGCGGGCACTGGGTTGTACCACTTCAACTGCAATCAGTAGAACCGAACCATAACCGAACATTCCTTTGTACGAAATGTTGTTTGCATTTAGAAAAGTCGACGTTGGCAAGAAGACTAAACTAGAACCCTTCCTGAAATTTAGCTCCCTGTGAGGTAGGATTGCCAATGTCCAGTTGGGCTCTGGAGATCTCCTGAAATTACAACCAATCTCCAGACCAGAGGTCAGTTTTCCTGAAGAAAATGGCTGCTTTGCAGGGTGGAGTCTTATGGCTTTATGGCCCACCGAGGTCCCTCGCCTCCCCAAATATTGCCCTCCCCAGGCTTTGCCACCAAATATCCATGAATTTCCCAACAAGGAGATGGCAACCCTACATTTATGAGGTTTTCTGTGTGTGTGGAAGGTAATTTGATCCTGGCTACTGTCATTTTCAGACTGAAGAACTAGACCCAGGACTATTTTGGGGCAGGAACGCATGGGAACGGAGTTCCGGCTGGCTCCTGAGTTGGCCATGCCCAGCAGGAACTCATTAGCATAATAGGCCACACCCAACAGCAGAAACTCATTAGGATTGGCTACATTAGGGGTGTGTGGCCTAACATGCAAAGGAGTTCCTGCACCAAAAAAAAGCCCTGGGTTTTGACAACAAACAAGGTAAACAGAATAAGAAGCAAAAGGTGGGTGTGGTTGGATGACCACACTTCTGGTAACATGGGGGTGTGGCCTAATATGCTAATGAACTGTGCCATCAGGGTGTGGCCTAATTATGCTAATGAGTTCCTGTTGGGCTTTTTCTACAAAAAAAGCCCTGACTAGACCTTAATTTGAAGAGAACCTAAATAAATAGGTATATGGGCATCCAGGTAGTCTGCTGTTGGGTGTGGCCTATTATGCTAATGAGTTCCTGTTGGGCTTTTTCTACAAAAAAAGCCCTGACTAGACCTTAATTTGAAGAGAACCTAAATAAATAGGTATATGGGCATCCAGGTAGTCTTCAGAAGCTACAGGTTTGTTGTCATGGGGAAACAGCCCAGTGCTTTGTTAAGGGTTGTAAATCCTCGTGTTTGGGTCTGTTCAAGGGAAAGCGTTATGTATTATTTTTTTAAAGATTTTTGCAGCTGGTGACTGTCATGGAGGAATGAAGGAACTTTGATGATGGTACATAAATTTTGGCCAGCGTTTAATATGACCGGCTTATGGGATTTCCCAAGCGGAGAGTCCGCAGTCCCAATGCAACCAGTGGCTTTTTGAATGCTGTCAAAGATATAGTGACATGTGGAGAGAACTTCTGGCGCAGAGGAGCCATGCAGATTTGGAGCCGAGGGTCTGCTGGGAGCTGGCGGGTCAGGGCACCCTGGGACAAAAATAAATCAGCAAGCCTCAGTTCTTCCCTCTCTTTACGGTGCGTTTAGTGGATCAGAAATGAGCATTGGCAGGTATTAGCCGGAGGGTATCCAAAAAGCAGCTCCCATCAATATTCATATGTCAGGGGTTGCAGCTAGAGGATGTGTGGGGGAAACAGAGCTGTATTTCACGAGCAAGCAGAGCCAAACTATGTGTGGCAAGCTTCCTTCCTGAAGGCAAATGATTTAAAGATCTCTCTTTAAAAAAAAAAACAATGGAAGGGAGAGGCCCCGACATGGATCCAAGCATGGGTGCTTGAGAAAGATTGTTGCTACCGTGGGGCTTATGGGGGCGTTTTTCACTCTTGGCGTGTAAAGATTCCTGTGTATTCTTAGAAGGATGGTTTTTGCTTTTGATTTGCTAGCCATTCTTATTAATATCCCACCCACCCCTTTTAGACCCATAAGCCTGTGTGGCACTTTTCATTTGTTTGGTTTTTTTCATCAACTCGTGATGGATTGCTGGATTCTCCCCCCCCCCCATTTGATATAGAGCCCGGACTGGAAGTGGCAAAGGAGTTACTGCCTCAGTAAATAGCAGCAGCCGCTCCCGGGATGTGCCCAGGCATTCTAATGAGCCTCGTCTCCGAGCATGCGGTTTGCTTAATGAGAGAGCTGACTTTGGGGCTCTTTCATAAATTACATTGTGGTCCCGTCAGAAGTATGATTTCTTCTCTGCTTCTCCCCGTCTCCCCGTCTTCTATACACATACAAACGACAAATCTTTTTCCATCTCAGGAAGCTGTAGCTGTAAAGTTTGAGACACAAGTTCCCCTAACCTTATAATGGATTGAAGTACTGTTTCATTATTTAGTTTTCTCTCGCTCGCTCTCTGCGCAAAGATGTTTGGGAGCAGCAGGCAGTACTCTTCAAGAGAGCTGGAAGTGGTACGAGAGCCAATCTTTTTTAGTTCTCTGCTTTATTTATAGCCTTCCTTTCCTTTCTTGCTGAGGCTCAAGACAGATTACAGAATTTAAAACAATGTCATAGGAACAGTTGAGGACATGATGTATGAGAAATGCAAAATTCGGACTACGGTGAGCCCATGGTGCGTGTACATTCATTCCCGACCCCTCTCGCCCCATTAATGCTTCTGGTAAAATGGGTGTTGAGGGTAGGGATCCCAGCCTCCAGATCTCCCAGAATTACAGCTCATCTCCAGACTAGCATTAAGAACATAAGAGAAGCCAATGTTGGATCAGGCCAATGGCCCATCCAGTCCAACACTCTGTCACACAGTGGCCAAAAATATCAGGTGCCATCAGGAGGTCCACCAGTGGACCTCTGGAGAAAATGGATGCTTTGGAGGAGGATGGACACTATGGCACTGTACTCCAATGAGGTCCCTGTCCTCTCCAGGCTCCACCCCCCCAATCTCCAGGAGTTTCCCAACCTGGATCTGGCAACCTTACCCTCTATCCCCTGCTGGTGGCCAAGGGGGAACCTGGCAGCCCTAGTTGTGGGTTTTTTGCTTCTTCTTTTTTGTTTTTTGGTAGCACTTCAAATACCAGCAACACTTGCTTCAGCAGAGAGGACAGCAGCAAGGCAAAACAATGGTGTGTGCAAACCACAGGCAACTATCACTGTATCCAGCAATTAAATCTGAAGGTATTTCAAACACTTTCCAGTGTGATTTTCAGAAAGAAACTAGGAAATCTGCTGGGATCGAACTGGCATGGAGGAGGAATCTGTTCGACCCAGTTGCCCGTTTCTCCCTGAAAATGAAACTAAGAAATATTTAGCACTCCGCACAAAGCTGCAACTTCTGTTCTACCAGTAACAGGGAGGGATGTGCACTGGAGGGGGGGGGCTGGTATTTTTCAGACCTGGATATCAGGGAGCCAAAAGTATCAGTATTCCTGGTTATCCGAGTTCCAAATACCAGTTTAGTATTCAGATCCAAGTTTTTCTCAGGATTGTGATATTATTCATCTTCATTATTCCCCATGGGGAATCTTTCCAGGGGGCTGGAGGGTCTGGTTTTTTTGGTTTTTTAAAGTTAATGGTGCCAAAATTGCAGCAGAGCTGCTGGTGCCTGTCCACTAAATAACCCCCAAGTTGCAAGAGAATTGGACCACGGGATCCAATTCTATGGGCCCCCAAACGAGGTGCCCCCAGCCAAACAAAGTGAATTCACACACCACAAGAATATCACACGCCATTGGCCTGATTCAACATTGGCTTCTCTTATGTTCTTATGTTCTTATGGCTGTGTGATAGTGTCACTGGTGGTAAGAGAGGGCTATAGGAAGGATGGGCAAGTGAAGGAGTGGTGAACCGTATACAGCCAGTGAATGGGGTGACGTCAAAACTCAGAATTAAGGGCAAGTTAACGCGGAGGGTAAGCAGGGGAGTGCAAATTAATTATGTATGTATATATATTACTAGGAGTCCTGAAAATTATAAACAGGGAGAGTGTTGGGGGGTTTTTCTGGCAGTATTGGAAAAAGTTGTAAAACTATATTTTCAGCTCATCTGTTTTTAGTTATATCAGAAGCTGTTATCACCAGACTTATTGCTGCTTCACAGGATAGAATGGCACATATAGATAGGCCACCTCTAATATTTTTTCAGTGCATGTTCACTCTGAGCCCTAGTTCTTGGGCAGCTGCAGCTGATTTAAATGCCATCTGTGTATTTATGAAGTTTATTATGGGGATGGGGCTCCGTTATAGATCACTTTCCATTCTGTTGCTCATCTACCTGGTATGGCGGGATCCTTTTGGAGCTCTTCACAATTGCCTGGGGATATCACCATCTTGAGTAGCTAGTCCTCAAACAAAGAAACTTCAAGTGGAAATTGCAATGTGAGATTGCTGAATTTGAGTTCATTCACAAATTCAGAAAGGAACTTCCCCAGGGCTGTATAGGGACATAGGATTATCTCAGTGCAGACACTAATTTTCTGCCCCAAAGCATTTCCTCTCTATTCTAATCCAGCTGATTACAATCTGTGTTGTACATCTGTCGCCCCAAAACTGATTTTTCAGGGAATAAGCAGAGTTGGCCCAGATTAGTATTTGTATGGGAGACCACCAAGGGATACCAGGTTTGTGATGCAGAGGTAGGCAATAGCAAACCATCTTTGATTTGATCTTTTGGACACGATTGCAGTCTTCAAGTATTTGAAGGGCTGTCATGTAAAAGATGGAGCAGATCTACTCTCTCTTGCTCCAGATTGCAAGACTAGATGTAATGGGTGGAAATTACAAGGGAGTCGTTACCGGCTAGATAGCAGGAGAAACTTCCTAACTGTAAGAGTGGTTGAGCAGTGCAACAGTCTGCCTCGGGAGGTGGTGGATGCTCCTTCCCTGGACGTTTTCAAGCGGAGGCTGGACGACCATCTTTTGGGTATGTTGTAGGTATGTAGGGCTATCTTTTGGCTATGCTCCTGCAGAGTGCAGGGGGTTGGACTAGATGACCTGTAAGGTCCCTTTCAACTCTAACATTCTATGATTCTATCTCTGAACATCTCTTGCTTTGAAAATCCTACTGGGTCACCATAAGTTGGCTGCGACTTGATGGCACATTACACACAGGGAGAGACTTCCCCTTCCACACGTATCTTTCTACACGCCGACTGGTCTCTTATCTCATCCTGGGAGAAGATCTAGTAGAACATGGACAGTGCAATCCTATACATGCTTACTTAGAAGTAAGTCCCACTTTACTCAGAGGGGCTTATTTTTCGATCAGTAGGCTGCAATCCTGTGCACAGCACTGCATCCTGAACAGTGTTACGCCCTTCTAAGTCCCTAGGACTCAATGGACTTCGAAAGACTGTATCTCTTCTTAGGAATCGACTGTCAGGCTGACATGCATGGGCAATGGAGAAATGTTACACGCAATACTTACTCTCGTCCTTTGTCTATTTTTAAATGTCTCAATCTATTGGGCTTGCATGCATTCCTTGAGAGACCATTCCGCAGTCTAATAGATCTCAGTGCAATGTAATTTGGTGTCAGAATATATCTTTAGAGGTAGAGATGTATTAGCAAGTGGGAAGATTTATTTCCCCTCTGTTTCTACAAAAGGAGGGAAAGGGCCATTCCTTCTTCCTCCTCTGCATCTGTCACAGGAATCTGAGTTCATATTTCTCACCAGGGAACCATAACCACACACCCCTAAACAAAAAGTGGAACATTTCACAGCAAGGGTGACCTTTGAAGCCATTTACCTAAAAGAGTGCTTGAGTCAGAATTACGGGGTGATACCCATTCCTGGAGACTTCTGTGATTCACTCTTCTAATTTGCTAAACCTGGCTCCCCATTTCCCCCCCTAATGTTAAACTCAAAGCCATCCATTGTACATTTCTCCTCCTCGCGGTAAAATATAATGCCAATGTAATTAATACTATTGACTTGCTCGCATACATTACAGAAATTCACAGCGGTGTCAAAAGGCAGTGAGTTATTACAGATGAAAATACCTTGGGTAAATAACGCACGAATACTAAGGAGTAGGGCAGCCCTTTAGTGTACAGCGGGCAAGTGTGATTTTACAATGTGTTCTTTGGAGACGGTAAGGAGTTTTGTGGAATGGCTTGGGTGGGGTCCGTCAGGACAGATGGTTTGAGACCTACAGGCTGGAGTCAATGCTCCTTCTAAGCTGTGTTGTGAGCAAAAATTCCACTTTCTGACCTCCTGGCATTAAAGCTGTGAGTGATCTGGCTACTGCATAAATTCGTTTGCTCTGGAGCCATCCTTCCTGAGCTAAGACAAAAAATGTGTGAGCTGGAGGCTAAAAAAACTGTGAGCTGACTCACATTAACTCAGCTTAGAGGGAACACTGGCAGAAGTATAAAATTGGAAGTCCGAGAACCACTCTGACTTCTCCTGCGTGGTGAATTGCTTAGGAGTTGAGCCAAAGTCAGTTGCTTGATAGGTGGATTCTCAGAGCCTAGTGCACATAACCCCTTCCATGTGGATCTGAAGAGTTAATTGTTCTTTGGCCGGCTTCTGTCCTTGTTTTGTTCATTGTGGGAAAACATCTTATGCCAGTAAGGGGGTAGAAGGTGTCTGGTTTCTGCCTGCCACTGCATGTCAATTGCTGAGGTTTAGCTTTTGGAGTTCTCCTTTTTTATTTTTATTTTTTTGATAGAATGAATTGTTTCCAATTTGCACTCCTTTCAGGAGAGCACTGGGGAGTTGCACTTTTGGTCTCGTATGCTTGGACACCTGTGCTCTTAATGGGCTTCTCAGGTACCTGCAGCAATTCCACTCGCTGTCGGCGGGAAGTGGTTGGAGACGCCAGCCAAGCCTTTTTTCCCCCTGCGTTGTTCACATATTACATGTTGGCACATCAGGTGCTTGGCACTGTGGTGACACCGTGCATGTAGACAGCAGCCTTCCCACTGAAGCACTGGCTGTGGTCTCCTCATCTAAGAGCTGTTTTTGAGTGACAGCTGTAGCCCTGGAAAATTGGCATTAACAGTTAGTGGAGAGGCACGGTGCCACTGGTGAGAGTTAGAAAACAAAAGTGGGCACAGATACGGGCTGTGGAGACACTGGATTAATAAAGGATACACTGAACTGCAGGCTGTGAAAGGTCAGTAGTTCAGCAGTTCGAGACCCAAGAGTGCTGCATGACGGAGTGAGTTCCCGTCTCTAGTTCCAGCTCCTGCCAACCTAGCAGTTCGGAAGCAAGAAATTGCAAGTAGATAAATAGGTACCACTTTGGTGGGAAGGTAACACTGTTCCATGTGCCTTGGCATTTAGTCATGCCGGCCACATGACCACGGAAATGTCTTCGGACAGCGCTGGCTATTCGGCTTTGAAACAGAGATGAGCACTGCAACCCTAGAGTCGGATTCGACTGGCTTTCAAGCAAGGGAACCTTTACCTTTAACTTACCATCCTTTGTATGACTTGTGTATAGGTCTGATAGTTAAGACCCACTTTTCCTGGATTAAAATTAGAGGCAAAGTGTGTCATTCTTATACTGGAAAGTACTTAGATGTAGATCGCAGAAAAGGGGACGATTTGCTTTCCCCAAATGAGCCTAGCCTAGCCTCTTCATATTTGTACAAACCCTTGTTCTGAATGTGTGATTAGAAGAAGGCAAGTTCAGATCAGTTACTCACGCAGAGATATAATGGTAAGCCTCCTTTGACAGCTGGCATTTGGCTGAATTTCTGGATCAAATGTGATGAGCAACCTGATGCAGGAACATGACAGAAATTAAATTAAATGAAACTAAGTAATTAAAATTATTAAATTAATTAAATTAAATTACTGAATAAATACATAAATATATACATATTGTACCTGGTGTGGGGTTGACTGATGTGGTATTTCTGCCATGTTTCTGCATTTCGTTCACCAAACTTGATCCAAAATTCAGCCAAATATTAGCCATCAAAGGAGAAATATTGCACTCAGTTTGGGTTGACTGAGTTGACTTCAATACCCCATGACAGCCCTATCTTTTAAGATCTTGGCTGCTAAGCAAGGTCGGCCGTGGTCAGTATTTAGATAGGAGACCACCAAGGAAGTCCAGCATTACTACGCAGGCAATGGCTTCTCTGAATATCGCTTACCTTGAAAACCCTGCAGGGTTGCCGTAAGTTGGCTGTAACCTGACTTTACTTTCCACCACCTCTGTGGGTTGACTGGAATGAGGCAAACTGACAGCATGGACTCCTACAGAGGTGCAACATGTTGCCTTTTTTGAGGGCTTGTAAATCTGCAGAGTCTCCGTATCAAATGGGATTCCATGATCCAATCACATCTGATTCAGATTCTTGGGGACTCCCACACACCCAGAGGGGGCACTGAGAAGAAGGAATGGGCTGAGCATTAGCGCGTACAGAGAGAGAGATCAGGGGCCCTTTCAGACAGCCTTTGTAATTCATTTTGGTAGCTGGCCGCTAACAGATTTTTTTGCGTCATTTCAGACACAGCCATTTAAGCAACCGGCTGCTAATGGATATTATTTGCCTTTCCATGCAAAGCTGCTTGTGTCCGGTTAGCAAATCATGGCTGAGCCATTCTTGAGGTAAACTGCTCTCTTCCGTTTCCACCTCTTCTTTGCGCTTCTGAATCACTGTGGTGTGCTGTTTAAAATGTCTGCAGGGCTTCCAGTAGTGCTGTGCTTTCCCCCCACCCTTTTTTGCCATGTAGTTTTCCTTGAACTTTTTTTGGGCGGGGGAAGCGTTCTAAATTGAGCACTATAGCACTAGAGCAACATAGCACTTCAGTGCTACTGCAGCACCAGGGAGGCAAACTTCTTCTCTTTGTGGGTCACAGGTTGGTGAGTGTTTTGTGTAGATATCTGTGAGGCTAGTGATCTCTCAGTCACGGTCTGTATCTCTGCTGTGGTTTGACTCATGCTGGAGGTGCTGCTGCTGCTGATCAGCATCACAGTTAACTTTTATGACATGCTTCTGCACATATTTTATTGGTCTGTGCGGAGATCTAGGGTGTGTTTGGCAAGTGATGTGTCCTCCAAGTACTGCAGGAAGGGTGTCAAGCTTGAGCCTTGTTTGTCATATAATGTTGTCTAACTAAACTTAGGCTCTGTGGCCTGAGGGGTTAATTGCTTTCTCAGAAGAACTCGGTCCACTGTTTTAATCTACATGCTGTTTATCTTCCTAGCTGGGGGGGGGGTGCACGCATGTATGAATGTCTGCTTACACTTCCGTAGTACCAGCTTGAAGTAGTCTAAGAGGCCTTGGGAAATATATGATCTCAGCATCCACCCTGGCCTTGGGTGCAGGGAATGTCTAGATAATGTAACGCCTATTGGCAGGTGCAGGGGGGCAGCCTCTAGGGCAAGTCTGGATCTTTGGTGGGCTGAGTAAGAGTATTGATTGGTAGTTTGACTTAGGGAAAATGTCTTGCATGCAGCATAGGCTCGGTCCTGGCACCTGGGTGTCAGTTCTGACACAGAATCTGTCCATGCTTGGAATCCTTGCACTTCTCAATAAACAAATCTTGCCTATACAAGAGTGTTATGGGAGTGGTTCTGACCAAGACCTGACAGAGGGCATCTTTGAAGGCACAGGCACCACTCTTCTCAGCACATATAGTCCCTTGTCACTGGTGAATCAAATGCCACAGCAAGGACTGGTGGAACAACTCTGTGATGGGCAGATGGAGGGATGAACAGTGGCTGTGCAACTTCTGTACCACCAGTCACTGATGCCCTGAGCACCTGCAGCCCAATGAATTACTTCTCTCCTCCTCTATCAGTGTAACAATAGCCGTCATTTCAATATCATTCTATGCAGGGCTACCCTTAAGACTGACCCAGAAACTGCAACTGGTCCAGAATGCAACAGTGTATGTCCTTACCAGAACTTCTTTTAGAGCCCATATTCAACTGGTGTCCCATCAGCTGCACTGGCTCCAGACTAATACCTTTGGGGCCACCTCTCCTAGTATATCCCCCAAAGTGCATTACGCTCAGTGGATGATAATCTAGTGGTGATCCGTGGCTTGAAAAATATCCGGCCGTCTTCAACCAGAGCCAAGGCTTGGCTCCGATCAGGTGGAAAACTCTGCTGGGTGAGATCCAGGCCCTGTGAAATTTGATGCAGTTCCACAGGGCTTGCAAAATGGAGATGTTTCTCCAGGCCTATGGTTGAGGACAACTATGGTTACCATTCTAGATGGCCTCCCTTCCCCTTTCTTCCCCTTTGTCCCTCCCTCCCCTGCAGTATTTGTTAATTCTTTTTACTGACTAATTATAGACTATTTATTCTCCCTCCCTGTAGGGGTCCTCCCTTTTATATGCCATCTTTTGAAAGGATATATTATCGAAGGCTTATATATTTTGAAAGGATATATTGTTGAACAAGTCTAACTCAAACAGGTCACAGTATTTTGTTCCAAGACACTGAAAGGCTGGACAGCACATCCAGCTACCATCTCAGATTACACAGGAAAGTCATTGAAATTCATAAACATAAAAACAATTTCAACAGAAAAGAAGATAGTTTAAAAATAAACAGGGCTGGTTTACTGCCCTAAAAAACACAAAAGTCTCTACATCTGACAACTGCACTACAAATAGGATTAGAATTTCAACAGCTGATCCACATGTAAAAGAATCTCCTCAGGAAACAGGAAACCTCTTCAAGAAAGCTCCTTAGCAAACCATATGCAAAAGAACCTCCTCAGGAAACTGCTAATCCATATGCAAAAGAACCTCCTCAGGAAGCTCCTTCATTAACATGTTCACAGCCTGGGGAACTCCTACAAGACAATTGACTCAGCCCCACGCCACCTTCCTGAGTAGATATAAATTACCTGCCTACCATTTTTCTTCTCACCTTGACACAGAGAGTACTCCATGTTTCTGTGTTATACCTCTGAGGATGCCAGTCACAGCTGCTGGTGAAATGTCAGTTCCTACAATGCCAAGACCATGTCCATACAGCCCGGAAAATCTACAACAGCTTTTGAAAGGATAGTTTTAATATTTTAATAATTTAAATTATAAATATTGCTTATGTACATGTTGTCACCCGCTCTAAGCTCTGTCTGTACCCAAAAAATAAAAATAAATATATCTCAATGATGCCAAGGAATCTCAATGGTGCTGCTGTAGCACTAAAGTGCTATATTGGTCTAGCGCTATAGCGCTCAACTTAGAACGTTCTCCAAAAAAAGTTCAAGGAAGATTGCACGGTGAAAAAGGGCTGGGTGGGGGGACACAGTGCTGTTTGAAATAGCCAGATTGCTTCAGAGATGGCTCACTAATGGAATGGAATCCACTATATGAAACCTCCATCCCTGTATTGCTTTAGTCGGAACTGGGCCAACAACAGATAATATCCAGTTCAGAACGGTAATGTGAGAGGGGCCTGGGTGTCTCTTGTGCAATAACAGAGTGAACATATAGAGAGATGCTGGGGGATTAGGTTCACTGCAATTTTCCATGTTTTAGTCAAAGTATTTGTAGAAGATCTCAGTATACACACGCACAAGTATTGTAATGGATATCTTAGAAGTATACTATCTTAATATTTAATAGAGGGTTGTTTGCACTGGGAAAGGGTTTAAAACGTCTTGTGGGACAGAAGTATTGAGAAGAGACTGGAAAATATTTCATTTCGTGGGCCTTGTAATACTGACATGAGTCGGTTACAAGTATATATGAGTGCATTAAGAGGGAAAGAGCACAATTCTGCTGATGGCTACAATCCGCTGAAGGCAGGGACTGCCTTTGGGCTTTTTTTTAGGAGGGGGGTGGTGCTTTGTGCAAGATCAGCTGAAGGCTGCTTGTCTTTCCTAGAGATGCAACACATTTAACTGAGAAAGGGCAACATGAAATTTGCATGCTGAATATTCGTAATCGTCATCGTAATTTAAATTTTGGTGCTCAAGCTCAAGAGGGTAGGTTTTGTTTTGTTTTGTTTGGTGGGGAGCAAAATGTGGCATGGGGTAGTGCATTTAAGTCCAGATTGTAAATAGGATGGAAAAGAACCTTTCATATTTAAACACCTCTTATTTGGATTGTGAAGCTCGGAAAATGCTTATTTCCAGCCTCAGGCTTTTTTGAATAACAAAAAAACTGAGCTTGATCAATTTGGGTTTGAGAAGTTTGGGCAACAGCACTGGAAATCTCTAGTGGTGCACCCGTGTAAGAGTGTAACAAAGAAATTGTTGTCACCTCAATCAGTGCATGAATGTTTAGTGGATGTAAGAAGGATAAAGAAACGGGAAGGGAGTCAGTCTGCTTTCTGTCTGTGGTGCTTTTATCTCACTCTTCTTCTGAGAAGCTTGTGGTTGTCAGGCGTGGTTCTGCCCAGTTACCTCACAAGTGCCCTGTGAAGTAGGTAATGGCCCCAAAGCTGCACAGTGAGATTTTTGGTTGAGGGAGGATTTGAACTCGGGTCTCCTCAATCCTTGTCTTGTAGTAACCACTCTACCACACTGGCTCTGAGTGGAATACCCTCAAAACACAACAAGGTATTCCTGGACAGTGAGAAAGAGGGCAGGTGTGAATTGCTGAGGCCTGTAAAGGGATCAAGGAACAGAAAGACAAGACAGATTTACCACACACAGATGAGGTCCAGGTTCCTTCTGAATCCAAAGTGCCTGAATTTTGAGCAGAGCAGAAGTGCTGGTTTTGGAGAAAGACGCATCACGGTTTTTGAATGTTCCGGTGACCATTTCCAGTAGAGACCCTTTTCACTGCTTCACCTTGCTTGCTACGTGTTTAATATTTTGTTCCAGCCCCTTTCAAAGACTATGTAAAAGAGTCCTCTTGAGAGCTCTTCACAACTTCTGGAACAGCAGCACAGTGTTTTTCCTTCTGGAGTTGGTCGACTGAAGGTCTTCCCTTTCTCCTATGCCTCAGTGATGGCTTATCCCTTTGTGACACGGCAAAGGTATGTCACTTGAGTTGTCGGCAACATCGGCTTCATCGCTAACATTATCAGTAGTTGCTGGCAGGGTCGTGACGGCCACACTAATCTTCTGCCATAAACCTTCTCCCTCAAGGAGACAGCCTCCGATTACATCCCATTAGAGGGAAGGAAGAGAGCGCCGCCGCCAGCCCTCTGCTCCCCCCTCTCAGCAAATACAGTGATGGATAAGGAGATGATGTTTTTTGAAAAGTCTTTTTTCAGGGCCCAGAAGCCAGTTTAGTGTCTTATTCCTCCACACGCCCGCTAAATTGCAATTCCAGTAGGCACGAGTTAGATCTATCACAAAACCGGAGATCTTCATGGGTATATCAGACTATGTAATATGTAGGTTCCTTCCTCGGTTGCCAACCTTTTTGGGAAATGAGATACATGTCAAGTCCAAATTCTAATACAGTGGGGTTCTAGAACACACATTAACATACATGTGCAATGTGCCTTTCATCTCACGTGCCTCACTGTACATTTCCCTGTTGGTCTTGGGAACAGGGATCAGTTGTCACTTGAGTGAGGCAAGTTGCCCTGGAATACAGGCAGAGTAAGGCAGCAGAGCTAGGCCACAGAGCAAGGCAACAGAGTGAGATCACACTCAAGAGTCCAGTCCAGAGGTCAAATACTAGTTTAGCAGCAGTCAGAGTTCACGGGTTGTTCAGGAAAGCAGAGACAAGGCAGTCCAAGATCATTGATCAACAAGGTTCAGGCAGGTCTGAAAAGCAGACTAGAGAGTCAGTCCAAAGGTCACAGGAGGCAGGCAGAGTCTGGAACTGTGTTTGCAAAGTTCACAGGGTTGTGACAAGTTGCTTCCACAATCTGCAGTTCTCCAGGTCTCATTCATATAGGTATTCCTTAACAAGCCTGATTTACAGCCATCTGCTCAGAGGTGCTCCTGCACTTACTCAGAACTGCTATCATTAAGCAGCTGGTGCCAAGCCAAGAGGTGAGCATTCTGTCTGCATGCCCTTAAGTCTTATTGGAGCTTTTCCCTTCGATGTTCAGTTAACAAGGGGGAATCTGGTGGGCTACTTTCCTGCAGCTGTGCTTCCTTGGCTACTTCAGAGCTATGCATGGGTGGGTCACAGTCAGCTGCTGGCAATGAATCTTGAGGTTCCTGTATCTCTAATTCACTAACTTTAGCTGGTTCAGAGCTGGTTGCATGTGGTTCCTCAACTCCTGAGGAGTCTTCAGCCACACTGGACTCAGGCTGGTCAAGCAGGCTCACAACACAAGTTGACCTTCCTGTATTATCACTAGACCCATAGGCTTTCACGTCCTGAACAAGAATTCAACAACTGCTATCCAGGCTTCCAGTTTTTGGCTCAATGATGGCGGACACTCTCCCCTTCGCTCAGGAGAGTGATATGCACACCAGCGGTATGGAGGGAGGCTGCTGATGCAGTTTCCCCACAGAGCCCGAGGGTAGGGCTCCTAGCCATAGGGCTTTTGAGGGGTAGCCTCTTCGATGGCATAATGCCAGAGAATTGAGGCACTCCTCCGCCCTGACGGTCCTGCCTCTGTGTGGCCTTCAGGCACTAGCTAGGCTGGTCAGAACAAATGCTGGAGATCAAGCAGAATTGCAATAACAAATGGGACCGACAATGCATGTGAGTTAGACTTAAACAGACTGTAAATCAAGCGGAAACCCTTATACCCCCCCTATCTTAAGGACGGGAGAGTGGAGGGATGCCTCCTACTTACATAGACTGATAAGCGAAAAAGAAGGGGGGACGGACGGAGATTACAAGCGACTGACTTGTTTTGAGAGGCTTACCAGAGCGGATTCATTCCAAAAGTGATTTTCAGAGGTGGTGAAACAGGCTTTTGCAAACAATTAGCCATAATGGTGGGCACAGGGAAGAAAGGTGAAACTGAAACCAGCAGGCAGCCAAAGTCTGAGGCCGGAAGAGGGGGTCAACGTCATAAAGCTTCTAGAGGATAACCTCAAGCCTGTGATGGAACAACTTGCTGGTATTAACCAGCAGCTGGCCACACTTAATCAAAACATTGCATCATAGCAACTCCAGCTGGCAGAGACAGTTAAAAAGACAGAGCAAACAGAGGAAATAGTTCCATTTGAAATTCGTCAAAAAAGAAAGAACTACAAGGACTTGATTCTTTTTCTTCAAATTAACCAAATCTCATATAAATGGGCAGTGCCAGAAGGGGTCATTTTTAAAATTAATGATAAAAGAGAGAAGATTGACTCCATCTTCAAAGCCAGAGAATTTCTAAAACGCCACCTGGGAACAAAAGAAGAAAGAGAAACCGGGTCGAGTGGCTCTACACCCTCAGAGACGGACGAAGACTTGGCCGAGGAAGAGGGCGCTGCAGCCATTAAAGCATCTTATAATTTAAGAGATAGAAAGCCTAGATAAAGGCAGAAAGACTCTGATAATTGCCTATATGAAGCGAGCTGACGGGGATGCTCTAGAACTCCCTCATAACAAGTAACAAACTAATACAGTAGCTGAGCTAGACAGGAACTTACAGTCGGCATTGTTTACTAACACTAAAGTACTAACATGTAGATTAACAGGAATAAGATCTCCTTCTTTTGGGTTTTTAGTTTAGTGTGGGTTTCTTTTCTTTATTCTTAGTTGTAGTCCCGTCCCCCCTTTTTTCTTTTGTAGTTTGTAGTGCGTAAGCAAAAAATCAATAAAAAATCCCCTTCGGGGGGCCAAAACAACAACTGCTATCCATGCCCCTTGTAGCACATGATCTACAGATGCCAAAGTTTTAGAATTTGGCCTTCCCTTGCATTTTAGGCATGTGATGTGTTTTGCTTTTCTGTGTCCATACAGAATCTGCTGGTGATTTCTCTCCCACATCATTATTTTAGCAAAACTTCAGGATTGTATCCCTCTGGAGAGAAGTCAGCTGGATGCGCTGAGTAGTGGCAGAGAAATTCTTAGTTGAACCTGCTGTTTGATTATCATTTTACGAAATGTCTCCAGAATACTAATAGCCATTTTCAACATGGTGTTGCGGAAACCTACTACGAGCAAATTGCAGAATGTAGCCAGGATGGCCACTACTGGATTTTAGTGATGAAACAGACGTGAGCCTAAGTTTAGACCGCAATGCAGTCTGAGGGAGTCAAAATTAACAGGGCACAAACTGAGCCAGCAAGGGATAATGCTGAAATTGCAGGCAAAAGGAAGCTAACCCTGGCTAGGGCATGGATTAGTGTCCTTTTCAAGCTGCTTTAGACCTTTAATAGGACTGCTTTAGACCTTCACAGGAAGAGCTGAGAAGAAGCCACAGTGATTGATGGGGCCTGTATCCTTATTTCTGAACTGGAGATGGAACGAGTGTTCCATCACTGAATGGGATGATCGTACATCACTAGGGTTGTGAGGCCATGCCTGGGAACCAGTGTGATGTTTGGCGACAGGGACATAAGGGGGAGGGAGCACAATGTTGTGTACACCACTGTGTCATTTTCAGAGAAAACCTGGTAGTGGTTTAGGGTAGCTCTAGGAATCGCTAGCAGCTCTGTGGTAAAATGACTACCAGTGAGAGGGGGAAGCCCGACATCTCTGTTAACATCGCCCAGTCGTAAAACTAATTTACATTTGTTAGTGATAACGATCATTTCTTAGTGATCCCATTCCAGCCACTTTCTTACCAGCAGCGTTATGTATCTGTTTCCTTTTCCCCCTGACAACTCTCCAAACAAGAACTGGAAGCAGAGGAAGCATTGAATAACTTGTGTGTCCCCCCCCCAATTTCATGGCTTCTTCTGGTAGCTCAGTATTGTTGGAACTGAGTAGTGTTGGGGGAGGGGGATGAAGATTTGTTAAAAGAACACATTGTGTTAAATACATTAACATTCCCCTTCTGCCATGGAAACCTGCTGGTTGACCTGGGGCCGGTTATGGACTCTCAGCCTAACCTACCTCACAGATCACTTTGTAGCAATAAAATGGCCTGTGGCATAAAATGCTTTGGGGAGGAAGGTGGAGCATCGATGAAGTAAATCAATAGTATCTATCTTGCCGAGAACTAGAAATGAAGAGGCTCAAGAAAGTGGGACTCAAAGGCAAGGAGACAAAATGGGATGCTGTTTGTGTTTTGCAGAAACAGGAAGTAAACAGGAAGCCGAGAAAGAAACAGGCCGATAGCAGGTGGGAGGTACAGATGTGAAGAAAAGTGTATGGTGTGGTTGTGATGGAGGTGGTATAGTCCTGGCAGTGTTTGTCAAATGAGACAGGTGGCGTAGCTGTGTAAGGATGGGTTGAAAGGAGGCAGTCTGGACACAGAAGCAACAAGGGAAACTGTAGTTGAGGTGGCAAGAAAGAGTGCGGTACCGTCAGTGGGAAGGAAACGAGGAGAACACAAAGGAAAGGAGCAAAAGGTTCTGTCACACTTTGGTATAGCCAGGAAATAGAATCCAGCGCGAGCCAGTAGTTCAGTTTTCACTGTGTTCTGCAGAACAAAACAAATAGGCTGTAATTTGGGACATGAGTGGGGCCAGACCAAATGTGCCATGGTGCTTGAGAGGGCACGTTTATCCCCCTCCGCCACCTAAAGAAAATGCTGCCTGCCTTTTACATGGCTCAGGTAGAAATCGCACACCGGATATAGGGAGGCTAGTGCTGTGGAGGCAAAATTCTCCTACCACCAACCAGAATTCTATGGAGAAAGGACTATAGTGTGTCTGTATTTTTGTGAGCGAAAATTCTTCGTGAGCTACTTGGCATGAAAGTTGTGAGCGAGCGATTTGGCTACTGCATAAATTAATTTGCTCTGGAGCCATCCTTTCTGAGCTCAGGCAAAAGGGTGTGAGCCGGAGGCTAAAAAACAGTGAGCTAGCTCACACTAACTCAGCTTAGAGGGAACACTGTATCTAGTGTGTCTGTATTTTCCACAGAGATTGTACTGCAAGGATTTTGGCAATATACAAGCCCTCCCTAACACACCCACCCCATCTGTCGTAATTATTTATAATGCCGCTATCTTCCGCCTAGAACAATAAGGAGTCTTTTTGCCTTCTAATGGAAACAAGAGACTGGTGGTTTGTTTGTTTTTTTTAAAAAAATCTTTTTATGCCCAAAATTGAGCCTGGGGAGGAAGCCACCTTGCTGTTAATTTCTTTTTTTTCCAAGCTACAAAGACCAATTGAATGCAAAATAACCAGAGGAGATGGTTTCCTCTCCAGCACAAAGGCACTTGGGAAGGGGGGGGGGAAAGATCCCAGTGAAGCTGTCTCTGAAAAATTAGTTGCTCATTTGCTGACAGCTTAAATTCACAACAATACAGTTGACTGTTTTTGAATGCTTTCCTTGTAGATAGTATGCTAATCCCATTTGTATCCAATGCTTATGTAAATTTGGTCTTTATGTAAATGGTTGTTTTTTTCTCCCCCTCCTCTGGCAAATTGGACTTGTATGCGAGAAGTCTGAATGCATAAGATCCAATATAAATACTCACAAGGGCAAAGCAGTTAATTCAGAATGAGTTTGCCAGCCTCAGATAGGTGTCAGGCACCGTACCAGTTGTAGATGTTCTCTTGAAGGTGAGGATCTGTAGATCTGATTAAACTTTAATACACGGAATCCGCCTTGTAGAATCAGATGCGTGTGCCAGCCTGCATTACCAATGCATCAGGACTGTAGGCTGCCTGGGGTCTTTGCAATCAACAGTTCCTTCCTCATACATGCACACACAACACATAGGCTTGGATCAATCAGAAGATTCCTACACGCACTAGGATCCTTGCATGGGCAAAAATGTGAAAAACACCTTAAGGTGTCCCTTTAAGTTAAGCACTAAGTTAAACACAGAATAACCTGAACAAGGGGTGACCAAACTGTGACTCAGGAGCTGCATGCGGCTCTTTCACACGAATTGTGCAGCTCCTGGCAGGGCGACTGGGGGAAGTGAAGGGAAGGCATGCCTCCCTGATCGAGGTTCCGTTCCCCAGCCAGTGTTCCCTTCCCTAGGTGGGCTTGAGGTGGGGAGAAACAGAGAGAAAAACCAACTTTAACTTTAAATGTATTCTCAACACACACACACACTTCTCCGGGTGGCTCGGAGAAGGCATCTGTCTCTTTAAATCCCTTCTCAAGCCAGCCAGCCAGCCAGCCACAGCCAGCCAGCCAGCATGGAGGTTGTGGGGGGCTTGGAGGATGGATTTTAAGTTAAAGTTGTTTTCTGTCCACCTCTCCCTCCCTCCTCCTATCTATTTGCCTGCCTGCCTTCCTAACTTCCTTCCTTCTTTCTTTCTTTCTTTCCTTCTTTCTTTCTTTCCTTCTTTCCTTCCTTCTTTCCTTCCTTCCTTCTTTCTCTTCCTTCCTTCCTTCCTTCCTTCCTTCCTTCCTTTCTTTCTTTCTTTCTTTCTTTCTTTCTTTCTTTCTTTCTTTCTTTCTTTCTTTCTTTCTTTCTTTCTTTCTTTCTTTCTTTCTTTCTCTCTCTCTCTCTCTCTCTCTCTCTTCCTTCCTCCTTCTCCCTCCTTCTCCCTCCCCATCTATTTGCTTTCTTTGTTTCTCTCTCTCTTTCACCTCCACCTCCCCATTTGCTTTCTTTCCACATTTCTTTCTCTTTTCCTCCCTCCCTCCTCCATCTATTTGCTTTCTTTGTTTCTCTCTCTTTTTCTCTCTTTCTTTCCACCTCTTTCATTCTTTCTTTCCACTTCTTTCTCTCTCTCTTAGACAAATAAATATCATTGGACAAATAGATATCCTTATCAATATATGTTTTTACCGCTTTTATTTTTATTTTTGACAGTCTCATTTAATGTTAATAAAAGGCAAATTGCATATTTTTCATTAAAATGTGTGTGATATTTATGCCTTGCGGCTCTCAAGCATCTGACGTTTATTCTATGTGGCTCTTACGTTAAGCAAGTTTGACCACCCCTGACCTGAACCATTTTTTCTACTTATGAAATCACTTGCCTGGGCTTTATAAGATATAGAAAGGAAACCATTGGGTGTTACACATGATCTTGCACGGGTGGAACCATGCTCAGTCCATTTATGTTTGCACATTGCTGGATGAGTGATGTCAAGGAGGGACATTTCATGGCAGAGTCTTTTCTACAAAATTAATAAATACCTTTTTAAATTTGATCAGACTTCTTGCGCTCACAAGGCTGGCCTGTTTCACCACTTTGAGAAGCCTTTGGGATGTGGCAGAATGATGACCAAACCTGACTTGGCATGAAGACCCTGTGACTTTGTGCTTGCTTGCTTATTTATTTATTTTATTCATTTATACCCTACATTTCTCCCTGATAGGGACCCAAAGTGGCTTACATCATCCCCCCCCCTTCCATTTATCCTCACAACAACCCAGTGAGGTAGGCTGAGAGCATGTGACTGGCGCATGGTCACCCAGTGAGTTTCCATGGCACAAGCTGAAATTTGAACCTGGGTCTACTGGATACTAATCCAACAATCTTAACCACTACACCACACTGTCTGGCTGTGCTGGGTTGTGATCCAATCTGAAACATTAGACCCATGCAGTAAAATATTGCATAGAGACAAAAAGCCCTGCTTGGGTGCTGGTAGGATGTCACTCCCTCGATAGATTGTGGCCCTAGATAGAAATTGACTTGAAAATTGTGTAAACCGCTCAGAGACCCCTCGGGGTTACAGCGGTATATAAATCGAAAGTATAAATAAATAAATAAATAAATAAATAAATAAGGTGTGACAGCCACCATCACCTAACAACGTCGTGGAGATTATTAGGAAGCAGAGAAATGGGAATAAAGGATGGCAGCCCCTCATCACTCATCTGCAGAGTTATCTTTGTTGGCTCAAAGAGGTGCTAATATCTTGCAGATCCTTCTGTAGCTTCCTATTGTATTTATTTTATCTTGCACTACATTTTATGCTAGTCCCACTTTGCCTGTCTGAAAGCAGTTGGGGGAGCTGTCACCCACACTGAGTGAGCTGGTTACTTAAAAAGAAGAAGAAGAAGAAAGGATTGGCTCTTCTTGTAAACTGGTCTCTCTTTGTTACATCTTTCTTCCTTCTCTTTCAGTCATGGATATAAAAGCATCAGCCTAATGGATACACACTCCAGTGCATTTTTGTAGTGAGCTCTCACTTAGGAAAGCTTATGCTCAAGCAAATTTGATTAGTTTCTGTGGTGCCTGTGGACTCCTGTGTTGTTGTTGTTGTTGTTGTTGTTGTTGTTGTTGTTGTTGTTGTTGTTGTTGTTGTTGTTGTTGTTATTATTATTATTATTACTATTATTATTATTATTACTATTATTATTATTATTATTATTATACAAACACACTTCCATGACTATTCATTTGGAGGAGACATACATGCCTAAGATCCCAGGTACAAATTTCCTGATTTTTCTAACAGGTAACATCAGATTCCCTGATCTGGATGGCCCAGGCTAGCCCAATTTCAACAGATCTCAGAAGGAAAGTAGGATCAGCCCTGGTTAGTATTTGGATGGGAGACCACCAGTGAAGGCCAGGGTTGCTGTGCAGAGGCAGGCAGTGTCAAACCACCCCTGTTCACGTCTGGCTTTGTAAACCCTATGGGGTCACCATAAGTCAGCTGCGATTTCGTGGTACTTTTCATCACCACCAATATCAGATTGCGATGCCTAGAAAGACATTGGCTTGGAGAGATGCTGCCTGTCGGATGAGACAGTGCTTAGCTGAGGATGAACTAGTGGTCCAACTCAGTAGTCTGACAGATGAGGGCGATGATATTATATCAGAGCACCAGTTGAGAAACCCAGGTCCCTTTTCAATTTGCGTCTTTTTTCCATTCAACATTCTGGGAGCCAGTGTGGTACAGCGGCTAGAGCATCAAGAGTGTGAGTCTTATGTTCCATCTGGTCGTTTCTGACTTATGACGGCACTAGGAACTGAGGACTTCTATCATTAACAGCCTGGCTCAGGCCTTGTAAACTGAGGGCCATGGCTTCCTTGATGGACTCCATCCATCTCACGTTGGGTCCTGCTGCCTTCAACTTTTCCTAACGTTAATATCATTTCCATTGGCTCTTGTCTTCTCATAATGTGATCAGAGAACAATAGACTCAGTTTAGTCATTGGACAACCTTAGGCCTGTTACTCTGTCTCTCTGAGCCTACCCTACTTCACAGGGTTGTTGTGAGGGGAGGAGAAGGGGATAATGTATGCCTTCTGAGCTCCTTGAAGGAAGGATGGGATAAAAACATACTAAATAAATAATAAATCAATGACCCAACCACCCTTTCTTTGACATGCTAAAAGGATGGACTCATGAAAAGGCACGTTGCAGAGGCTTAAGCAATTGTTTTTGCTCTATATAATAATCAGTTAGTATTCTGAAAAGCACGCTTACCCCTCTATGAGACAATATTCTGGTTGGTGGGACGTGGTTTTATATATAGGGTAGTTTTGACTCTTAGAGTATTGGGACTGCAAATTTGTGTTTGCTCAGCGTTCAGCTTTTCTTACTGTAACAATAGATTTCCCAAAAGCTGATATTCCAGAAGCTCCTTGCCTCTATATTTGCTTTCGGAAATGTGCAATGAATGGCTGCTAAACCCTGATTTTCTCTTGAGTGACTGACAAGCTGGCAAGATGAATGTCCATCACTGGCAGCTGTTTTCTGTATGCAGATGATGCCATGTTTCTCTAGGTCTCACGGCAAAATAAACATCTTTGCCCTGCACACTGTGTGACGTTGGCAGTCTTTCAAAATGAGCAGCCTTTCTGAACACCAGTTCCTCAATTGATATTAAATAAGAATAAACCTAGAAATAAGTTAGTAGAGAATCTCGGCATGCAATGAATTGCCTTATGGCCTACCTGAGCATCATCCTATATAATTGCCTTATGGCCTACCTGAGCATCATCCTATATATAATTCCCTTACATACTGGCCATTTCCAGCTGTCCCATTGGCTGTGCAGTGTACTCCATCAGCCACTGCTCATCAACTGCCACTCAAGAGTACTCACGTGCCATTGGCTAGGTCCTGGGTCCACTCCTCTCCCCCACCCTGGACACTCTTCCCTCCCAGAATAAACTATCAAAACGGCTGTCTCTCCTGACAAAGATACTTATCCTTCTTGGCTCCTGTGGGACTAACTTTTCCCTCAGTGGCTGTTGCTAGGCAACCAAGCTTGGTTCTGTTAGTAAAAAGTCAAAGGAAGGAAGCCCTTTCCAGGCCTCTATCTACTTCCTCCACCCTCCTCAGTCACCTTTTTTCTTTCTAAACTGTTAAGCCCCAGAGTCTTTAGCTTTTCCTTATAGGAAAAACTGTCATAGGGAAACACTACAGGATGCGGGCATGCTATAGTCATTTGTGGGGGGAAGAAGAAGAAGAAGAAGAAGAGGAGATTGGATTTATACCCCACCCTTCACTACCCAAAGGAGTCTCAGAGTGGTTTACAATCTCCTTTTCCTTTCCTTCCCTTCCCCACAACAAACACCCTGTGAGTTAGGTAGGTCTGAGAGATCTCTCCCGAGAATTGCCCTTGAGAGAACAGCTCAGCCTCTGAGAGAACTTGTGACTGACCCAAGGTCACACCAGCAGCTGCATGTGGAGGAGTGGGGATTCAAACCCAGTTCTCCCAGATTAGAGTCCAGGCTCCTAACCACTACACCAAACTGGAAATATTTGGGATTGCGTTCTTTCAGGCGTATGTACTTTGAGAGTGACAACAGGGTGTGCCATTTTTTTTCTCCAAAAAAAAGAGCTAGAAAGGAAGTTGCCAGAGCTTCTGTAATCTGCTCCCTTCCAGATTTGGTTTTCTGACCCTTCCCCTGTCTACTGTGATAAGGGGGCCATATAGCAGGCTGATGAAAGTGCAGATGGTAGAACTGGGAAAGTAGGGATGCCAGCCTCCAGGTGGGGATCCCCCAGAATCACAGCTCATCTCCCGACTACAGAGATCAGTCCCCCTAGAGAAAGAGGATGCTTTGGAGGGTGGGCTCTATGGCCTTGTACCCTACTCAGGTTCCTTTCCTCCCCAGGCTCCATCCTCAAATCTCCAGGAGTTTCCCAACCTGGATCTCGCAATCCTACCCCCCCAATCCCCTGTAGGCGGCCAGGGGGGACCAGGCAACCCTATGGGGAAGCAACAGGCAGGAGAAAGTGTGGCTGCCCCTTCTCCAGCTGTATATATGCAAATGATGTCCTGGCTACGAGCCTGCAGCTGCACATATTAGAGAAACAGGGACTGATGTTGAAAGACATGGGAGGGGGGGTTCCTAGCAGATGTCAGTCCTTAACCTCAAAGATTCAACCCTGCATTCTCTGGTGGTTCCCAGGGTGCAGCAGTCTAGACCATTGGGAGAAGCACCTTCTCCTGGAAGCAGGGAGGGTTCTTGAGCTTTTTCCTGACTCCATTGGGAGGGGCTTCCTCTCTGTTTTCCCAGAAGGACCTGACGAAAAGTCCCTGACAGATCAGATCAGCATAATGAACAATACAACAGTCCCAGTATCACATATTCACCTGGGCTATATGGTGGCAAGTGCTGTTAAGTCGCAGCTGAGTTATGGTAATCCTACAGGGTTTTCAAGGCAAGAGAGGTTCAGAGGTGCTCTGCCATTGCCTGCCTTGTGCATTGCAACCCAGGGCTTCCTTGGGGGGGTCTCCCATCCAAGTAATAACCAGGGCCAACCCTGCTTAGCTTCTTATGTCTGACAAGATCGGGCTAGCCTGGACCATCCAAGGCCTTGGGTTATATAGAAAGGAAATAAACATGCATAGCAACAATAGGACACGCCACCCAGCTCAAACCACTGCAGCAAGCAGGTCGATCCTCCCAAAATAAACCAATCAAAGAACTTGTTAGGGTCACTCAACGATTTCAGTGGCTCCAACCACTGTAAACCAGAAGGGAGGGGAGACTGCGGTGCCCTGGAGCTGTGGAGAAAGGAAATTCATGGTAAGTGAATAAAATGTACTGTTCTCCAGTGATTCGTAGAGTGCTGCAGTCTAGACTGGTCTAGTTCTGGTTGCCACACCTCAAAAAGGATATTATAGCATTGGAAAAAGTGCAGAGAAGGGCAACAAGAACGATAAAAGGGCTGGAATACTTTCCCTATGAAGAAAGGTTAAAATGCTTGGGGCTCTTTAGCTTGGAGAAACGACGGCTGAGGGGTGACATGATTGAGGTTTATAAGATTATGCATGGGATAGAGCAGGTTGAGAAAGAAGTACTTTTCTCTCTTTCTCACAATACAAGAACTCGTGGACACTCAATGAAATTGCTGAGCAGTCGGGTTAGAACAGGTCAAAGGAAGTACTTCTTCATCCAAAGAGTGATTAGCACATAGAACTCACTGCCACAAGAGGTGGTGGCAGCTATAAGCATGGACAGTTTCAAGAGGGAATTAGATAAACATATGGAGCAGAAGTCCATCAGTGGCTATTAGCCACAAGGTATAGATGGGAACTCTCAGTCTGGGGCAGGTGATACACTCTATTGTTGGTGCTGGGAGGGGCAGCAGTGAGAGGGCTTCTAATGTCCTGGCCCCACTGGTGGACCTCCTGATGGCACCTGGTGTTTTTGGCCACTGTGTGACAGAGTGTTGGACTAGATGGGCCATTGGCCTGAGTCAACATTGGCTTCTCTTATGTTCTTATGTTCTTAGACTGTTGGGATATAGAAAAGCCATCGACACAAAGGCGCCACCACCAAACTATAGATTGGTCACCACTTCCACAGAAGAGAGTATCCAATGATGTCAGTTTGGTTACACAACAATGCTAGGTAAATGTACGGACTGTTTTCCATGTCGATACCCTACAAATATGTTTCTATTTAAGGAAGAAAAAGCAATCAACTGAAGAAGTAACTGTGCTCCTGTAAGAACGAATCATATTGCCTTCTGGGAGATGTATAACCTTTAGCCCAACATCTCAATATCGGCATGGAGACATGGGCCCCCAAGGGAGATTTTCTAATTAAAACAAATGTTGAAGATTACCAAAGTATCTGAGGAATTGTGCGTGCACACGAAAGCTTATACCCAGAATTAAACTTTGTTGGTCTTAAAGGTGCCACTGGGCTCAAACGTTGTTCTGAGGGCTCCTTGATCATCTAAACAGTACCAACATCTCTTTTGGGGTAAGTGAATAAAATGTCCCAGTCTCCCCCCTCTTCCCGTTCTCCTATCTTCCCTTCCTTTCAAAACTCAGCCTTGAAAAGGAATGATGTTGTGAAAAGAAGGGTTCTAAGTCTGGACAGGGTGACTTTAATTTATCACAATCATTCTCTGCCAGCACACACACACATACACACTGAGAGCCAGAATGGTGTGTTGGTTACGTTGTTGGTCTAGGATCTCAGAGATGCAGGTTCAAGTCCCTGCTCTGCCATTGAAACTCATTGTGTGACCTTTGGCTAGGCACACTGTTTCTCTCTCTGTCTCTCTCTCTCTCAGTCTCTGTCTGTCTGTCTGTCTGTCTGTCTGTCTGTCGCTGCCCAGGAGGATTGTTGTGAGGATAAACTAGAGGGGGTGAGAACATTGTTGTAAGATGCCTGGGATCCCCTTTAGGAGAAAATCAGGGTGTAAATGTCTACGTAAATAGATATCTCGGTAAGGGTATTTACACCAGAGGGCCTGGCTGCTATGTGGTCTTGAGCCCCGGCATGTCTAATTTTTAAAAAATTCTTTTTATTGATTGTTATCAACAGATTTACAATAGAAGTATATCATAAAAACAACTGTAATGTAACATGTCTGATACACAATCCAACAACAACAAAGTACAAAGAAATTAATACATTTCAACTACAATTGTATCTACTACAGATGGAAAAATCCAAATTAAACAATGAAAATGAATAATAATAATAATAATAAGAAGAAGAAGAAGAAGAAGGAGGAGGAGGAGGAGGAGGAGGAGGAGGAGGAGGAGGAGTTTGGATTTATACCCCGCCCTTCACTGCCCAAAGGCGTCTCAGAGCAGCTTACAGACTCCTTTCCCTTCCCCTCCCCACAACAGACACCCAGTGAGGTAGGTGGGGCTGAGAGAGCTCTGACAGAAACTGTCCTTGAGAGAACAGCTGTGCCAGAGCTTGTGAGTGACCCAAGGTCACATCAGCAGGTGTAAGTGGAGGAGTGGGGAATCAAACCCGGTTCTCCCAGATAAGAGTCCACACACTTAACCACTATACCAAACTGGCTCTCTACACCAAACTGGCTCTCTCAGCCAGTAATATGATTAAAATTCCTCAACTGTTAGAAAACAAGAATTGCATTCAATGTTGAAACAATATCTCCAAAAATTGAAACTATATTGCTGTAAAATTAGAGTGGTAGTTTTCATTACTTTTCTGTCTTAAAGATTCAGTAATCTTATCTAACATACATAACTCACCAACTTTTAAAATCCAGATGCTAACTGATATCGGACTAGAGCTTTTCCAGAACTTCGCCAAAGTCATTCTTGCTGCTGCACATAGATATTTCAGGAGGGGCCCCCGGCCAGTGTCCCCTCTAAGCCAAGTTGGTGTGAGCTAGCTCACCATTTTTAGCCTCCAGCTCACACATTTGTGTCTCAGCTCGGGAAGGACAGCTCCAGAGCAAACTAATTTATGCAGCGGCCAAATCGCTCACTCACAACTTCAATGCCAGTAGCTCACAAAGCAGGATCTTTGCTCACAAGACTCCACAGCCTAGAGGGAACATTGCCCCCGGCACGTCTCATTTTAAAATTAACCACTGCTGCCTACAAAGCTTGCACCAGAGCTTGGAGGGGGCACCAACAGCACAACCCTAAGAAGAGCTATACCCTCTAAAGCCAAGTAGACATAAAGCAGTGTAACTCTGCTTGACATTGCACTGAAAATATTTCCAGATTGAAAATGGACCAGGAGAAGATCTAGGGAGGAAGGGAGTGATTGCTGCCTGGCCAGAGAACTAGCAAGAGGTAATTTTGTTTAACCTTGAGATGTTATTCTTCCTATTGAAGAAACGGGGGTAGTTGTTGTCTCCTGCCCTATATATCATTTTCTTGCTTCACAAGAGAAGAAAAGGGAGCAGCGGCCAAAATCCCAGCGACTCTCCTTTTTGTACAAAACAGCTCAATCTGCGGTAGGTGGCGGTGAGCCTTGTTTGTTACACTTTATCTCGATTAAAGTCGTGGGAGGAAATCATGTATCCCGGGGTGCCATTGTGTATACACTCCTCGGTTGCCAGCACACGACTGAGTGGGCCGTACCTGCAATTATAGCAAGGTCTCGATCCATCCTTTCAAGGTCAACAAAACAGCCAGGGTCTTCAGCGATGGCTTTTGTCCGCCGAACAGGCACGTTTGAGTTTGCGGCGAATAAAAGATGTATTAGCCGAAGCTCTCTCCCTCGTGTCGCTGGGAAAGCAACCAACTTAAGAGTCCCGCGTGCCCAACCTAGCTAATGGAGCGCGCCGAGAATGTACAGCGTGGCAGAGTTTCAGCAAAGATGGCACTTAATCTATAAGATGAAAAATATGTCATGGTTATGATGACACAGCCCAAACAAACATTCGTCAATAAATGTGAATGTGTTAGTGGAAATCATTACGAGGAGAATGATTGCTTAAATACAGAAGGGTAAAAGTCAGTAATTATTAACTGAAAATCATTTGCCAGCTTGCCAGGATACAAACCTGTGAATATTTATTAACCTGTGAAAAAAAAAATCTATAACTTCTAAATAGAAACTCATACATTTTAGACTTCACTGGAGTTAGTGTAACTATAGGGCATGGGGCCTTTGAAACTTTGTTAAATCCATTGGAAGACCTCTGCTTTGTACTTTTCAGCTGCATTCAGACATCAGATTTAACCAACGTGGAAGTGATATGAGCACAAACCCACCACACTCGTTTACCTTGGTTCACTCCCTGGCTGAGTTCAGACTGGCAATTTGCCCCGGTAGGGACCCGGGCTAGTGACGATTCAATCCCGGAGTAAATTGGGCATTCACACAGGCACATCTGCCTGGCGTCCCCCACCCGTAGCCAACCCGTGCTGTTGTACTTCACCGCCGGATTAAAAAGATACCTCATAAAACTGGTAGCAAATCCGAAAGCCCATGTGTGACGTGCGTTTCTCCGCTTTCGGGAAGTCTGAACATGCAGCTGAAAAGCCGGGAGCAACTCGCGTTGGGCAGAAGGCAGCAGCGATATGATTGGCCATGCTCCGCTCTACTGCCCAATGTGGTGCCGGCGCTGCGGGTCCTCCCCCAATCGGCAAAATGCGCTTGAGCGCATGAGCGCATGAGTACTCATGCACACATACACCCCCAGCCAAATTGATGGGGAAACGCTGAATACAGCGTGCCCCCCGGCGTGGCAGTCTGAACGTTCCCGCCCTGCTCCGCCCCGTATTTTCTGGCAGCAGCCCGGGCTGTGTGAACTGGAAAACCTGGAACAGTTTATTCCGGGGCTTTTTTGCCACGACTGGCTACTGGAGCAAACTGCCAGTCTGAACTCAGCCCCTTCTTGCGTGGAGAATCCCAGCTGGAAGCTGCTTACTCACAGTGGACAAATGTAGGCACATAAATTAACTAGGGATAGGTCCCCACCAATGTGCATGCAAGCTGGGCTTCTGAACTAGAATCTCATATGGGCAGAGAATTTCGGTTTGTGCAATATCACTGTCCATTAGTCTGCATGACTGCATTGAAGTCTGTGGGTTTAGAAAGGTGTGAGTCTACTTTGGATTGTGCCATGAGTCGTTAACCGAGTTACTGGTATAAATATTTTGGTGAGTATTTTGTGTGTGTTTGTTTGTGTATGCATGCCTGGAAAGTATGCTGACTTCTGGCGACCCTTGGTAGGACCAGGGCCGGCTCCAGGGGTCTGGGCGCCCTAGGCAGGACAGCCTGGGGTGCCCCCACTGGGGATGCCAACCTCCCGGTGGGACCTGGAGACCGGGGCGTCGGCGGGGCGCTGGCTTTCCTGGAGGCTCCGCAGCTGCGGGACCCCCAGGAAAGCCGGGAAGGGGGCGGGGGGTCCAGCCTCCGCCCCCTCCCTCCCGGCGCCGGCTTTTCTGCGGCCCCGCAGCTGCGGGACCCCCAGAAAAGCCGGGAAGGGGGCGGGAGGGGATTCAGCCTCCGCCCCCTCCCTCCCGGGGCTGGCTTTTCTGCGGGCCCCGCGGCTGCGGGACCCCCAGAAAAGCCGGGAAGGGGGCAAGGGGAGGTCCAGCCTCCGCCCCCTCCCTCCCGGCGCCGGCTTTTCTGCGGGCCCCGTGGCTGCGGGACCCCCAGAAAAGCCAGGAAGGGGCACGGGGAGGTCCAGCCTCCGCCCCTCCCTCCCGGCGCCGGCTTTTCTGCGGGCCCCGCTGGGAAGGGGGCGGGGGTCTGGCGGCGCCGGCGGGCGCCGGGTTAGGACGGCGGGGGGAGCAGTTTTCGGGGGGGGCGCCTAGGCGGGTGCCTAGTTCGCCCTATGGGCGGTCCGGCCCTGGGTAGGACTTGGATGTTCAGAGAGATGGCTTGCTATTGCCTGGCCCGTGTCCCTGCCCCGATATTCCTTGGATGTCTCCCATCCAAGGACTTGCCAGGGTCGGCCCTGCTTAGCTTCCGAGATCTGATGGGATCGGGCTTGCCCGGGCTATCCAAAACAGGGCCTGGCACATTGTTTTTGACATCCTACCCACATCACCTGAAAGCTATTAATGATGCTTCTGCTAATCAAAAATACCCACACCAAAGCTCTAGTAGTTATAGCCCTTTAAAGAAAATAGGGGGGGGGCGGTGTTGTGTATTAACTGGAATAAGATGGCCGCTACGGGGTGGCCTGACCATGCGGTCCAACAAACCTCAGAGCTTCACTCCAAAGACAATAGCCACTTCGGATCCGAAGGCGCAACCATGGGCTCGCCCAGATCCGAAAGTAGCCCTGTTGAATTGTAGATGTGTAAATAAGGCCAATCATGGGTAGTGGGTGTGGGTGTGGTGTGGGGCACGAATATAAGTACTTTTCAGGCGGCAAAAGAGAGCACCAGTCTTTCCTTCCTTTCTTTTAACAAAAAGAGCCAATAACAGCACGCGGGCTTGGTTTCAACAAGCGAAACTGTGTAAGGAAGGAAACTTTAACCCCCCCTTTTGCCTTTCCGCATGGCCCTGATGGGGATCAGGGCTCCACGCCGGGAGATCGGGGATCTCTGTCATGAGTAGCTCGACTGATAGTGACTTTTCTTGAGCTAAAGCAAGGAGAGCAACTCATTCAAGAGAGCCAAGTTCCAGTCCCCGTTCGTGCCACGGAAGCTCGCTGACTGAACTTAGGGCCAGTCACACGTTCTCTGCCTAGCCTACCTCAGAGGGTCGTTTTGAAGATAAAACGGAGGAGAGGAGAATGATGTAAGCTGCCTTGGGTCCTCGCTGGGGTGAAAGGCAGGAGAGGAATACAGTACGTCAATCAGTCAGTGAACAGGAAGCTGCCTTATGCTGAATCAGACCATCGGTCCATCAAGGTCAGGGTTGCCCACTCGGACTGGCAGCAGCTCTCCAGGGACTCAGGTGGAGGCCTGTCACATCACCTCCTGCCTCCTCCTTTTCAGTGGAAATGCCGGGGATGGAACCCGGGACCTTCTGCGTGCCAAGCACTTGCTCCCTCGCTCAGCCACAGCCCCTCCCCAGAGAGAGGAATAAAAGGAAGGCACGTGGCATTCCTGTAAGAGGTACAATCCTTATAAAAGAGCAGAAGAGAGACCTTTTGAGGGAAGAGAGAGGTAGCATAAGTATTTGAGCATCAACAGGGCAGGGGGCCTTCTTTCTTGTCCTAGTTCTGAAGTTTTGGTTAAGTTGTTGGGGTTTTTTAAAGGCTTCAAAGTATGTTGCTGAAACACCTCCTGGGTTGGCCTTCATAAAGTCGTTCTGCTGGGTGGATCCAAGCAGCATTCCCAGTTGTCAAAAAAGGAGGAGGGTCCCCTTTGACCACCCAAAAACGGTATGTTGGCATCGTGGAGCCTGCATGAACAAAAACCATTTGAATGGGGGCTGTAGTAAAGTGGAAAACTAGGCAGGGATGTGCAAAAAGCTGGCTACAGCCCATTCTATGCTGTTGAAAGGACTGGTTGGATAATCGTACCCAAAGAGTGGTAGTTAAGAGTTCCTTGTCTGATTGGAGAGTAGTATGTAGAAGGGTATCTCGGGGCTCAGTTTGGGGCCTGCTGCTTTTTAATATTTTTAGCAATCTAGATGATGGTGTGAAGGAGCTACTCATTAAACTTGCAGATGAGTGGGGTAGCAGCAAACCCTCTGGAAAATAGAGATAAAATGCAATCAGACTTACATATGTTAGGGAAATGGGCAGATGTGAACAAGATGCAGTATACTATAGGGCTCTTTTTGTAGCAAGAACTCCTTTACGTATTATGCAACACACCCCTAATGTAGCCAATCCTCCAAGAGCTTACAGTAGCCCCTGTAAGAAGAGCTCTGTAAGCTCTTGGAGGATTGGCTACATTAGGGGTGTGTTGCCTAATATGCAAAGGAGTTCCTGCTCCAAAAAGAGCCCTGGAAATAAATGTAAGGTTTTGCATCTGAGTAGTAAAAATGCTATGCTCACATACCTGATGGGGAATACTATTCTATGTAGTAACATGTGTGAATGAGATCTTGGGGATTTGGTGGACTACAAATTGAGTATGCTTAGCCTTGTGATGATGCAGCAAAGAAGGCAAATGTGATCTTAGGGTTATCAACAGATGCATAGTATCTAGGGCATGAGATGATGTGACAATACCACTGTACACTGCGCTGGTCAGAGCCCATTTGGAGTATCATGTCTAGTGCTGGAGGTCTCTTTATAGGAAGGACATAGAAACTTTAGAACGGGTGCAGAGGATTGCAACAAGGATGATTAGGGTTTTGGAAACTAAATGTTACGAAGAAACTGTGCAGACTGGGAATGTGCAGCCTGGAGGAAAGGAGGTTGGAGAGGGATATGGTTACTCTTGTTGTGTGTTTGAAGGACTGTCATTTAGAGCAGGGGAGGGCGGTTTTTCAGTTGGCAGTGCAGGATGGAACTCATAACAATGGGTTTAAATTACGAGTGGGGGAGATATCAATGGGATATTAGGAAAACCTGTTTAGGTATATCCTGTCTTTCTCCCCAGTGGGGACCCAAAGTGGTTTACATCATTCTCTCTCCATTTTAGCCTCTCACTGTGTAACTGCCCTAAGGTCACCCAGCAAGCTTCCTTGGCAGAGTGGGGATTTGAACCAGGATCTCCGAGGCTATCAGTGGTGGCAGTTCAATGGTGGAATTGGTTGCTCAGGGTTGTTGTAGACTCTCTTTCCCTGGAGGTGTTTCAGTGAAGGCTGGATGATTATTTGCCAGGGACGCTTTAAGTCATCCCACCTGGGGCAGGAGATTGGACTGGAGGGTCTTTAGAACCCTTCCGACTTTTTAATCGTATGATTCTGTGATTGGAGGGTGGCAGGAAAAGAGGAAGACCCAACACGAGATGGATCAACTCAACAAAGGAAACAACGACATTCACTTTGCAAGACCTGAGCAAGGCTGTTAACAACAGGATGTTTTGGAGGCCATTAACTGCTAGGGTCGCCATAAGTCAGAGGCGACTCGATGGCACATAAGACACATACACACACGGTTGGAACTCAGGCTTCCCAAGAACTTACCGTAATTCAGCGGGGGATGGATACGTCTTGGCAGGACCATTTCCAGGGAGGAAAAGACACGGCGCATGATGCCATCGCCAGGAAGTGACGCCGGGCGACGCTCCGGCAATGGGGCTGGAAACTCGATGGTACCATCGAGTTTCCAGCCCCATTGCCAGAGCGTCACCCGGCATCACTTCCTGGTGATGGCATCGTGTGGCATGGGTGTTCCATGGAGGAATGTTCTGGCCAGGGACTGTCCCCCCCCCGAAATACAGTAAGTACTTGGCAACCCTATTGGAACTAGAGAAAAAGAGAGATGTGCCGCACATCACTTCTGATGTGCCTTGCATGCATTTTCTGATGTGTGAACAAAGTGAGCCAAACAGATGAACATCGTGCCATGCACTTAGGCTTAAGACCCCACATCCTCAGTCTACATTTCAGCTAATTTTCAGGGTCAGGCAAGCTGCCCCCAAGAAAATGAATTATAGATCTCCTGAAAATATGCTTTGAGCCAGCTGTGCTGAGACCACATCCAACAATCATGGTAAATGGCTGGCAACGAGAGCCACATATTGCAGTCCTTCAGGAAAAGAGGCTCAGCATCACTTGAAATTGTATCATTGGTGGATGTTTTCAAAGCTCGGAAGGAACAGCGGCAGCGCAGTTTATATTTCACCAACTGGCGCACTGTAGGCATGCTTTCCTCATTGGTATTCCCCTGCTTTCCCACAGATTTATGTCTCCCCTTGTCCCTGGTTAAAGGGGTAGAACAGATATTTATGCTTTTAGCCATGACAGTGGTCCTGGAAGCTGCAATTCTTGAATTGCCCCCATATACCACACATGACCTTTTATTTACAAGGGAAATAAATCAACAGCTTGGGAGACTCATGTTAGAGTGGTCTGTTGCAAATGGGGAGCTTCCCCCCTTACAGCTGTGGCTGAAACGAATGACAGAAGAAACGGGAAGAGCTCACTCAGTTGCAGAACCAGAGTGATATCTGCTCCTTCCACTCTGAGCTGTTTAACCAGGTTGCTGTTGTTGTGACTTGTGTATACACACCCCTGACCTCTTTCTAGAGAGCAAGGGTCATTGGGCCATACTTCTTTGATCTGAATTGTCCAGTTTTGCAAAACAGCAGCAACGTGGATTACAATCATTCCGAGAGATAATGAGGAGGAGGAGGAGGCGATTGGATTTATACCCAGCCCTTCACTTGGAGTGTCAGAGTGGCTTATAATCTCCCTTCCCTTCCCCTCCCCACAACAGACACCTGTGAGGTAGGTGGGGCTGAGAGAGCTCTTTCAAGGACTGCCCTTGAGAGAACAGCTCTGAAAGAACTTGTCACCAACCCAAGGTCATCCAGCAGCTGCATGTAGAGGAGTGGGGAATCCAACCTGGTTCTCCCAATGGCACTCCTAACCACTACATCAAATTGGCTCTCAAAGTACTCCTACAGTGCAGTTACACACAGGGTTCGCATTCTTTACTTCTGCACCTGGCACAAGGCTGTCAGCCGAGGAAGACTGGCAGCCTACCTGTCACCTAGGCCTCTAGCTGCCATGGAGTGAGGGGAGGGTTGCCTCTGGAATTTGAGGTTTCCTTTCTCTGTGTCTTTAGTGTTTCTTTATCTCTGTAACATGAGTGTTTGGCCTTGGTGTCTAGCACCGGCTCTCTCCTGGGAAACTAGACCCGTTAGCTTTGGCGGGCTTTTACCTATTCCATGATTGGCTCCAGGCCATTAGGGGACCCGCTTGAATTATGTATATCTGCTTGCTTTGCATGCTTATTGCTAGTCCTGACATGAGATGTGTAAAGACAATCTGCATACTTCAGTAAACTTTACTTCTTTGCAAGAAGGTTGTTGGGAACTGATTGCTGCAGGAGTCTGGCACTACCCATCCTCCAGTCCCTTCAGCAGTGGTGGTGACAAGGTGGGAATCACATGCCAACCACAAGCCCCACTGGGCAATGGCCTTGCCCTCCCCACTTTCCTGAGACCTGGGACTGGTGCCACATTGGGGAATGGCGGTCAGAAGAGTCAGAGGTACTCCTAAAGCAATGGGTGCATTCAGACGCGCCATTTGAACTGTTTTCAGCACGCTTCAGTAACGGATTTTATATCCGCGTTCACACAGCCAACATCTGTGCACAGTCCCTAGCCGTCGCTTTCCAGATCAAACCCCCTTTAAAACGGAGTATTTTGATACCATTTATCCAAGTGGTGTTTTCCCAATTCTCCATTTCAAGCCACACTTTTCTGTCGTCTGATCGCTCCGGTGTTGAGCCACTTCCGGGTGCTTCAACCCCTCCCCTCTGGAAAGCTGCTGCAGAAGTCTCAGGTTTCCGCTTTTCATCCACCATTTTTTTTAAAGCCTCCGCGGTATGCTCATGGGTGGAGCTCCGCTCCTAAGTTAGTAAAAGCAAAGTTTGAATGGTGCCTAGTTTAAGCATTTAGACGAGTTCGGGATTTCACGGAGGCCAGTTTCGGGGGTAAAAGTTTCATCTAAAGGGTTCATTTAAAGTTTAAAGGGAAGTGTGGAAATTGCTGTTCGGCGCATGAGCGAAAATTTTAGTTCTAAAGATGGCTGCCTGTGCGCATGCTCAAGCTGAGAGGGCAAAAAACCCACCGATGCACGCTTCTGGCGGGGAGCAATGTGGCTGCACAGGGATCCGGAACAAGGAGGTCAGTGTGATTGCGATTCTCCGGGTTAAAAAAACACACACATCAGACCGGATCAATTTTCACCGCTCCCAGCACGCTGTCTGAATGTACCCAATGAGTGTGTATCACTGAGTTAGCGTGCTGGAGAAGATCCAGGGAGTTCCGCCATGAAACTTCCTGCAGAATGATGGGCCAGTTACTATCTTTCAGCCCAGCCTACCTGATAAGGGAGCTGAACGACAAACGTGTAGGGCTGCCTCGTACGCCACCTTGAGAGCCGTGGGAGAAGGGAAGAATAAAAATTGCACTAATCAATTACATTTTAAAGAAGGGGAAAAAGAGAGGAGGAGAAAAGAGATCGGAGAGCAATGAGTAAGAGACAGGTCAGACCAAAATTGGAGGGATTACATGAACTTTCGGTGTGCTTGAAGAAATCCACAAACATCTGCCAAATATAAATGTAAGTTTCAGAAATTTGCAGGACACTTTAAAAACACTATGTGACTGTTTTCTACCTATGGTGCAGTACTAAGAGAATGACAAGGCGACCAGGGTTGAAAAATCGGCCCCCGATTCTTTGTCAAGGATGATTGAACACATACAGTATAAAATGGAGGAATTGTTTCCATTCCCAGCCTTTACAAAGTACTAAGTGCCATGTATACACAATACAAAATCATATTGTCTAATAGAGTTTCTAAAACCTATCTGCTTAAGAGTTATTTCTTTTTAAATGAACGGGTATCCTTCTCTTATTTTTTTCTTTACGCCTTTTCCATCATCTCTTTTCTCACAAAAAGTCTTCACCTATAAGCCATATACAAGCCATTGTGAGTATAAAACATTTATCAAGCCATTATCTTTAGAAGAATATTCTTTCCTTTTGTCTCCATATATTTTATAACAGGTTTGGACAGCTTTAAGACAAGAGCAAATTGTTTCACACTGTTATCAGTGTGTCTAATTCTCAACATGGCCAAATCGGTGGATAACTAAATTTGGAGACTGGAATCGTAAACAGACAAGAGAGGTCTTCCTACAAACCTGAAAAATACCTCAGGTTTGCAGAAGAATCTGAAATCTTTTTTAAAAAATGGAACGGCTAAGACTCCCCCCCCAATAATAGAAGTAGCATCTGTAACTTTAAGAAACAAATGCCTTCAGAGGCCATTGCTCGGCAACCACACAGTATTGCCAGCCTTCAAGTCTTATTTTTTGACAGTAAAGGCTAGTATTTGGACGGAAGGCCTCCAAGGAATACCAGGGTCATGACGCAGAGGCAGGAGATGCCAAGCCACTTCTGAACATCCCTTGCCTTCAAGCCCCACTAGGGGTCTCCAGAAGTCAGCTTGACTTGATGGCAGGTTTTGCTTTTTAAAATAATGTTATCTACACATGTGCAGATCATTTACCTGTACAGGCAACATAGAGGTTCCGGGGAAGGGGGGACCTGCCAGCTGCCTGGGGCCCTGCTGCCAATACAGCAGCTCTTAGGGTCCCCGCTTCCTACATGGTGTTTCGGAGGGCTCTGCTGGCTGCATGGGGCCCTGCCACCAACGCAGCAGCTCCCAGGGACCTTGATGCCAGTGTGGCAGCTCTGCAGGGCCCTGCCAGCTGCTGGGGACTCTGTTGTACATGCAGCGGCTTCTGAGGGTCCTGCTGCCAATGCTGCAGCTGAACAGGAGGTTAGAGGGGGGAGAAAGAGAGAAGGGAAAGAATATTGACAGAGAGGGGGGCGAGGGAGAAGTAGAGGTGGAATTTGATGGAAATGGGGGAAAGAAAGAGAGGGGTGTAAGACTGTCAGAGAAGGGGAGGGAGAGAAATAGAGGAGGGTGGAAGATTATTTACAGCCTTTGAGGATGAGATGAAGCAGGAATTATTTTCCACAGAATATTGTCCTTTGGCTCAGTATGGAAAATTACCTGTCTCTGAAGCCAAGATGGTAGAATCTGGCATGGCAATCCAAAGTTTTGTCTGTCTTTTTTTCCCCTCTAGCAACGTTAATAGTAACTGAGGGATGATTTTTTGTGATGAATACAGAAAGGCACACACACAACGGCTTTTAAAGACAATTCAAGAGAGCCAGTTTGGTGTAACACTTAAGAGTGCAGACTCTGACCTGGGTAAAAAAGGTAAAGGTTCCCTTGCTCGAAAGCCAGTCGAATCCGACTGTAGGGTTGCGGTGCTCATCTCCGTTTCAAAGCCGAAGAGCCAGCACTGTCCGAAGACATTTCCGTGGTCATGTGGCCGGCATGACTAAACACCAAGGCGCACGGAGCGCTGTTACCTTCCCACCGAAGTGGTACCTATTTATCTACTTGCAATTTCTTGCTTTCGAACTGCTAGGTTGGCAGGAGCTGGAACTAGAGACAGGAGCTCACCCTGTCATGTGGCACTCATGGGTCTTGAACTGCTGAACTACTGACCTTCTACAGCCTGCAGTTCAGTGTCTTAACCACTTGAGCCACCACAGCTCCATACTCTGACCTGGGAGAACTAGGTTTAATTCCCCACTCCTCCACATGCAGTTGCTGGTGTGATCTTGGCTTGGTCACAGTTCTGTCAGAGCTGTTCTCTCAAGAGCAGTTCTGGAAAGAGCTCTCTCAGCTCCCCCTACCTCTCAGGGTGTCTGTTGTGGGGAGGGGAAGGGAAAGGAGATTGTAAGCCTCTCTGAGACTCCGAGTGAAAGGTGGGGTATAAATCCAATCTCCTCCTCCTCCTCCTCCTCCTCTTCTTCTCTCAGATCCTCAGGGATCCCAACCTCCAAGTAGAACCTGGAGGTCTCCCAGAATTTACAATTGACAGAGATCAGTTCCCATGGAGAAAATGGCTGCTTTGGAGGGTGGACTCTATGGCATTATAGCAGCTAAAGTGCCTCCCCTCCCAACCTCTAACCTCCACAGGTACCGCCCCCCGCCCCTAAATTACCAGGTATTTCCCAACCTGGAGCTGGCAGCCCTACAGACATTAATGATCTCTTGAATCTCAATCTGTTTTAGCCCTTAGGCTGTTTCAGAGCAATTGTAGCCATGTCTGTGCAGAAGTAAGCCCTATTTTATTCAGTGGGTCTTACTCCCAGGAAAGTGCTCTCAGCATAACACTGCTAGTCTCTTTTGTGTTATTGTTTGCAGTGCGTGCGCATTATTGAGAGCACATACTTAGAATGTTTATAGCCTGCCTCCCTATTAAAAAAGACTCAAGGCTGATTGCAAAGATGCTTGAACCCAGTAGATAATAAAACTAAAACTTTTAAAACCAGTAAAAGCAATAATAAAATGTTTAAACTACTAGATAACAATAGAACCTTTGTAAAACAAGATTTAAAAGAGAGAGCCAATTTACAGAAAGGCGCACCTAAAAGGCACATGCATTTCCCTCTTCCCCCAGCCTGCAGTACTACCTACCTATATGCCAGCATAAGCAAAATGTTTTCTGCTCTGCGTACTAGACGCAGCTCCAGAGAGATAAACGGCAAGCAAAGTGGAGCCACTCCATAATCAAAGCTCACTCACCGCCAGCAATGTGACTGGTGTGTACAACACTTCAGGCAGATCTATCAGGTCCTGTTTAGTTGCAGGACCTGTATGAGACTCCTGTGCGGAAAACTTCCCTGTCAGTTACGTATCTCCTGTGATTCTCTCGTGGTAGACATTCACCGAAATAATGCCAGAGCAAAACTTATTAATATTACCAGACATCATTAGTATTTCAACTTTTACTCGTTATGATGATTATGTTAATTAATCTGACATTTTCATCTTGGCTTTCAGTTACTTTATATATCAATTAATATCCCTACCGTCCATAATTTAGAACTTTATCCAGTCCTTAAAAATTCAATAACATTAATGTGTTCTTCTAGCAGTTGATTTTGCTACTTAGCAAATAATAATAACTTTTCAAAATTGCCTACGGAGTGTTTTTAAAAATACAGTAGGAAATTTGCTGAAAATTAATTTACATTCAAAAGCGAGGTAGGGGTGTTTGGCGGAAACCTATGAATGAAAACAGCTTTTGTGGCAATGTGTGTTCATCGCTTGACCTCACTGTCTTCTGATCTTAGTTTCTACAAGAGTGAAAGAGCAAATTATCTAGTTGTGGATGGATGGGTCATTTTTTTTGTTCCATTACCAGCAGACATTGGGGACCACTTAACCTTCTCAGTATTTGTTGTTTTTGCTTTTTAGGTACAAGAGAAAGAAGTCGGTGACAATTGATAGTGACATGATGGAGATCTCTTTTTGTTTCTCTCTCTTTGTTATAACTGATGGGGAAATGTAGTCAGGCGGATACCCATTATTCAGACCTCAGCTGCCCATAACTCCTGGTAGTATCTTGCAAGGCCCATTGTAAATCTAAGTCAATTGTGCCAATTCAATTTTGTCTGTTCTGTTCCCTCAGCACCAGAGGGAAGCCTGCTTCCCTTCACTCTTGCTGCCTTTATTTGCATCACACCGATCTTGCTGCTGAGTCAGGTTTTGGCCAAGAAGGAAGCTCAGCGAGAACTGCCAAATGTGGCTTTCACTTCCATCTTCCCCTAGGGATAGAATTCAGGGGGAGTCCACCATGGCCCAGTCTACCCAATTGTTTTCAGTGCTAGGCCTACTCTGCCTAGTTATTGTTATCTTGGGGTCTCATTTAACCTTTGTTTGTATTAGTTTAACGGAAAAGAATAAAAACTCTTACAGTGCAATCCTAAGAACACTTTCCAGGGAGTAAGCCCCATTGAATAGACCTGAGTAGAATTCAGAGTAGACTTGCTTAGGATTGCTCCCTTAGAAAACTAACCATGCCATCCTAAGCAGGTCTACTCTAGGGTTGCCAGGTCTGGGTTGGAAAATACCTGGAGGCTTTGGGGGTGGATTCAGGGTTTGGGGAGGGGAGGGGCCTCAGCATGGTGCTATGCCACAGAGTCCACCCTTCAGAGCAGCCATTTTCTCCAGGGGAACTGATCTCTGTCAGCTGGAGATCCATTGTAAAAGTGGGAGATCCCCAGGCCCCTCCTGGAGGCTGGCAACCCTAGTCTACTCAGACCCCTACTCAGGTCTGTTTGATGGGACTTACTCTCAGGAAAGTGTTTGTAGGACGGCATTGTGAAATTCCATTTAAAAAAAAATGGTTTCCACTCAAAAATATACATTGGGTTGAATCCTACTAGCTTTTCGGTGGGTGGAAAATAGGGTTACCAGTTTCGGGTTGGGAAATATCTGGAGATTTGGGGGATGGGGCTTGGCGAGGGTGGGGTTTAGGGATGGGGTGGGAGGAGAGGGTCTTCACTGGGGTATAATGCCATAAAGTCCACCTTCCAAAGCAGCTGTTTTCTCCCGGTGAACTGATCGCTGTCACCTGGAGAATCAGTGGTAATAGCAGATCTCCAGCCATCAGCTGGAGGTTGGCAGCCCTAGAGAAAAAGAAAACAGTTCTCCTTACCACCAAGAAGACGATGCTGGAGTTCATGAGGCCTGCCTTGACAAGAGACACAGAGGATCGAGGCTGTAGTAAGGAGGGAATTAGGTGAGACTGAGTGGAAAAGCTGATTGGATCCAGACCATATGAACACCCCGCTTCTGAGCAGTGAGATGTTTTGAGGGGCAGTGCTTATCCTTTGGAGGAGAGAGCACTAGAGACTTGTGGTATTTTTGTAGCATGCCCTTTATTTATGTACGAACAGCTCAGGTGGAGGCCAAGAGGCAGAATGACAGATCCCCAGATTCAGGGGTCTTGCATTTCCAGGGGCTTCAACCTCAGCCAGTTCACAGCTGGCTGTACATCTTCCAGCCTCTATACATTTCTTTGTATACAGAGACCCACCCATTCTTCCTCTCCTGCCAGAAGAGAGATCACAACCTCTAGATGGCTTGGAGAGAGCCATTCCCCAACAATTAAGTCACTTCCACAGGAGGTGGTGGCAGCTACAAGCATGGACAGTTTCAAGAGGGAATTAGATAAACATATGGAGCAGAAGTCCATCAGTGGGTATTAGCCACAGGGTATAGATGGGAATTCTCAGTCTGGGGCAGGTGATGCACTCTATTCTTGGTGCTGGAGGGGGGGGGGCAGCAGTGGGAGGACTTCTAGTGTCCTGGCCCCACTGGTGGACCTCCCGGTATTTTTGGCCACTGTGTGACAAGAGTGTTGGACTAGATGGGCCATTGGCCTGATTCAACATTGGCTTCTCTTATGTTCTTATGTTCTTAAATCCCATGGAGAAGATATCCGCAATCATTGAGAAGTATCGCCATTCCTTTAGCCCTGGGCTCTGATCTTCCAAATGCGTGCCACTTTAGGCTGAGCCTACAACAGAACCATTTGGAGACGCTGAGAGTGTTGCAAAACAAGTAAAATATATGCCTGCACACAGCCACACACCATTACTATTGGTTCCGTGGATATTTCCTGTTCTTGTTTTATGCTTGCGGCACATTGTACCTGTCAGAATTATGGCAGACTGGTAGCAGTGCTAGGGATGCCAGCCTCCCGGTGGGACCTGGGGATCCCCCGAAATTACAGCTCATCTCCAGACTACAAAGATCAATTCCCCTGGAGAAAATGAATACTCTGGAGGGTGGATCCTGTAGCATTGTACCCCACTGAGGCCCCTGTTTCCCCAGGCTCCACATCCAAATCTTCAGCAGTTCCCCAGCCTGGATCTGGTGACCCTAACCCCCATCCCCCTAAGCAGTGCCCTTGTATTGCCTGCTTTCTTCCCAGGTTAGAATTCTACCCCGGATCAGCTCTGTACATTACCGTGAAAGAGAGAGAGCAGGGAAGTACGCCTCAGTGTCGAGTAGGCAACATCTTCATAAATGTGCAAAACGGGAGGGAAATCAATTGGAAATAATGATTTCTTTGTTGTGTGAGTGTTGCAGCATTTCCACCTGTACTCTTTCCTTTGCTGGCGTTGAATCATGAAGTCGACGGAAATCTTTCTCATGTTTACTTCCTCGCCCGTCGTCTGCCTGCCGCCGTAACAACAAACAGCTGAGGCGAAATGTGTTGTCAAGCAAAGAGTGGGAAGGGAATTTCAAAAGAACACCTGTGTCTTGTTATTACAAATCATATCCACTCCGGACTTCTAATAGACCCAATAACACAAATGGAGCTACAAGTGATAAAACAAATGGAAACATCTGTATGCGCCGTGCAGTGATAAGAGAAAGGAAGGTGCTTGGAAGTCTGACTTTGGTCTTGAACTCAGTTGGTATTTTCAAAACTGTCGGTTTTCCCCCTGCCTTTAAATACTTCCTGAGCGGTTAATCATTTAAATGGTCTCTGCATTTTATACTGAAGAGTGCTTTTGGGTTATTGGGCAGAAGTCACTTGGAATCAGAGGTGGGGGGGGGGACCTGAGTCCGCACGTAGATCATGCACTGGGATGTCCAAACACCTGCCAGTTCAGCTCACTTCTCACTCTGCAAGAGTGATCAGGAAGCCGATTAATCTACGGTCTGTTTGCAGCCTCTTTGTGGAACAGGCCACTCGCAGCCATCAGAAGCCAATTGGCAGTGGGGAGCTGGCTTCTGCTCCGTACCCAGCAAAGATTTTAAGGGTGAGAAAACCGGGAGCTGACTCCTGGCTGATCAGCCAGAAGTCCGGTTCTTCTGCTCTTCCATCCTGGAAACTTTGCTGCCTTCCAGTTCAACTGCTTAACAGGTGTGTTGCTGCAGCCTCCTTGATCACGTAAACCAGAGGTGCCAAACTCATTTGTTACGAGGACTGGATCTGACATAGATGACACTTGGTTGGGCCGGGCCATGTGTGCCATAAAATGTAACTTCAGGTACCAGAAATAGAAACTGTATAAAGGACAGCAGCTGGTAAGCTCCGAGTTGGTGTATCCTCACCGCAAGGCCCCATGGGCTAGGAGACGGGTGCAGAGGAAAACTCACATAGGTGGACTGGAGAGGCGGCAGTGCAGCATGGAGCAGATGCTCCCACGATGCTTGACTGCTGCAGACAAGGTTGTTCTGCCGTACCGAAGCCACAACGGAGTGGTTCCATCCATTCCTCCCCCCCAGGACTCCCTCCCTTGCATCAGTTGCTTGCAAGCCGTATAAAAGCCCTGGATGGCCTGGTTCCGGCTCCCGGGCCTTATGTTTGACACCCCTGAACTGTTCCAAATGTCACAACTCCCACCGAGTTATTGCCAAGCACCCTAGATAATGAGGCAGACCTCCCAATGGAGAGATGGGCTGCTTCCTGGAAGAGATGGAAGCCACTTTCTGACTTTGTTTACTTAGAAAATTCATATGCTACCTTTCCAGAGACCTACTTGAGGTAAGAACAATGCAATAAAATAGTACAAAACAACAACATAAGGATTATCAATAACAATTAAACAGGCCGTAAAAGCAGCAGTCAGCTGCCCAAAACTGTGTTCATAAAACAGTCCTTTGGCCAGAATTACACCACAAAAAGAGAGGGAGAAGGATTACATAGGTCCTTTCTGCACTAGATCTTAAATCCTGGTTCAACCCTGTCCCCGAACTTACATTCTGCACTACACTCGAGTTCACCCCTGTAATTATCTCGGGGTATTTTTGCATTCTGCACTACACTCATGTTCACGCCTGTAATTATCTCGGGGTATTTTTACATTCTGCACTGCACCTGAGTTCACCCCTGTAATTACCTCGGGGTATTTTTACATTCTGCACTACACTCATGTTCACGCCTGTAATTATCTCGGGGTATTTTTACATTCTGCACTGCACCTGAGTTCACCCCTGTAATTACCTCGGGTATTTTTACATTCTACACTACACTCATGTTCACGCCTGTAATTATCTTGGGGTGTTTTTTGTTTCCACATTACATTGAGGTCACCCCGGTTTCACCCCACGCTTGTCCCGGGATAAACAGATGCAGTTATAACCAGGGATCAATGCAAGGTATTGTGTCCCAAGTTGAACTCTGATAAAACCAGGGATGAGATCCAAGTGTGGAAAGGACCATAGACAGATTTCTCAATGGAAGAATGTAAGTATTGTTCCCCCTCCCCCAAGGATCTTTATTAGACAGAGCTTCTAGCTCTGGGTTGGAAAACACCTGGAGATTTATGGGGGTGGCACTGGAGGAGGGCAGGGTTTGTAGAGGGGAGGGACATCAGTGAGCTATAATGCCACAGAGCCACTTTCCAAAGTGGCCATTTTCTCCAGATGAACTGATCTCTGTCGCCTGAAGATCAACTAAAATACCAGGGGATCTCCAGCCACTACCTGGGGGTTGGCAACTCTACTATGGGAACTAATATGCTTGAATTTGTTCATAAATGATCTGGAATCATGTGAGCAGTAAAGTCCCTCAAATTGTTCAGCCTGCCTGGACTAGTTTAGCCTTAGTTAATCCTACTGATTTCGGCCGGATTTAAGCATGACTTTCTTGAGAAAACAGAATGTGATCCCCCCCCGCTAACTTGCTGCTTCCCAGGAGTTCTGTAATGCAGGCTGTGTATAGTCCAAGAGTTTCCCACATGCCTTGCGTGATTTTGCATGAATCCATGTGTGAGGGAGATTGTGAGTCCTAGAGTTGGAAGGGGCATTAGAGGCCATCTAGTCCAATTGGTAATTGTAGGTAATTGGCCTCCAACCTCTTTTGCCAACATCCCACGGAATTGTTTGTTATCCCTCTTCACACAGCTATGGAATGCTTCTTTTCTGTCGGTTAATTCCAGAATATTTCCTTCAAAAGTCGGTGATAGTCTGCAAAGTTTCAGTATGTCTGGGCTTGATGGTTTTGAGCAGGGCTCCCAAGTTGGCCAAGCCCAGCAGGAACTCATTCGCATAATAGGCCACACCCAACCACAGAATCTCATTAGGATTGGCTACATGAGGGGTGTGTGGCCTAACATGCAAAGGGTGTGGCAAACATGCTCCAAAAAAAAGCCCCGGGTTTTGACAACAAACAAGGTAAACAGAATAAGAAGCAAAAGGTGGGTGTGGCTGGATCACCACACTTCTGGTAACATGGGGGTGTGGCATTATATGGTAATGAGTTTCTGCTGATGGGTGTGGCCTATTATGCTAATGAGTTCCTGATGGGCTTTTTCTACAAAAAAGCCCTGGTTTTGAGATGCTTTCTCAGGAGAAGCACGTGTAGACGCTGTGTGTGTGTGTGTGTAAAGTGCAGTCAATTTTCAGCAGACTTAAGGCAGCCCCAGCAAGGGTCTTTCAAGGCAAATAGGAAGCAGAGGTGGTTTGCCATTGCCTTCTTCTGCAGAGACTTCCTTGGTGGGCTCCCTTCCAAGTACCAACCCTACTTAGCTCCTGAGACCTGGCGAGACCAGGCCACACCATGCCGCCTTCCCTCCCATAGACAATGTAGGTAACCATTTTCTTTTGAGGTTCTTTACACAGAGAAACTGAGAAGTGGCATGTATTCAGTTCTTACTGTGTTGTGCACGGGCATAGGATGTATTAAAATGGAAGTACATATGTTGCAGTCTCCCATCTAGCTACTCAGTAGGAGATCCAGTAAACAAGGATTCATAGACTCACACACACACACCAACAGAATAAAAAATAATGTTTTAATGTATTATTCACCCATCTCTAGGGCCTCACTTCTGGTCTCTATTACTGCACTTCCTATATTAATTATTTAGTGTTCTACAAATAGAGCAACCCATTCAGGTGGTAATTCAGATTATGCACAGAGAACGCCAATTATTCGCCAGGATCCCCTCTAATAATTTCCTTCCCAGAATAGCCTGTCCGTTTTGAATGGAGGGGGACACGCATATTGCCTGACATTTCACTATTGACAGCTCTTCTGCAATGGTATAGATTAAAGGGAGCTATATTCTCACAGTGTTGCCTCCTTTGGCTGAAGTGTATATGTGGTACTTAAATGTGGAGGTAAGCCTGGGAAAATATTGCTGTCCACGTGGACAAATATCTCATTTCTAAAAGTCCAGTTCTTCTGCCATTGGGTGGGATGGAATGTATATGTAAGATTTTTGCAGTATTTTTTTAAAAAATCCAGGGCTCTTTTTGTATCAGGAACTCCTTTGCATATTAGGTGACACACCCCTAATGTAGCCAATCCTCCAAGAGCCTCCAGAGCTCTTCTTACAGGGGCTACTGTAAGCTCCTGAAGGATTGGCGACATAAGGGGTGTGTCGCCTAATATGCAAAGGAGTTCCTGATACAAATAGAGCCCTGAGAAAATCCATAATTAGCAAAGTTCAGGCAAAACTAAAATGGCAATGTACTACTTTCAACTGGCCTTTGCAGAGGTTTGGAAGGTTTAGCTCAGGAATGGGCTGGCCATAGATCTCAAAAAATTCTACCTATGCCTCTGCCTTTGTAATCATCTGTACAGTGCGAACCCTCCCTTCCTAAAGTCCATCCTTTCTTTGCCCTTAACATCTCACCCCTAATTGAAATGTGTGTGTGTGGTTTCCTTTGCTCATGTTTGCCCAATGTTGGTGGCTTCCTTTGTTTTCTTCCTTCTGTTGTCCCTCCCATTGTCCAAATTTCTTTTTAATTTTTTTAAAAAATACATTATTTTAAAAGATTTATATAATACAGTCTACATATGCATCACCAGGGCTTTTTTTGTAGAAAAAGCCCAGCAGGAACTCATTAGCATAATAGGCCACACCCAACAGCAGAAACTCATTAGCATATTAGGCCACATCCCATGCCTTCCCTTGGCTTGCCTGTACAAGCCGGCCCTTGGGAAGGCCGGGGAAGGCACAGGGAAGCATTTAAATGCCTCCCCGATCCTTCCAGGGCCCCCCCTGCCTCAGAGTCACTGGGGGGGGTCGCTCTCCAGGCCTTCCCTCTATAGCCACACACCGAGGTTTTGGCTGTAGTGGGCGTGGCCAACTCTGGAGCCAGCCGGAACTCCGTTCCTGTGTGTTCCTGCCCAAAAATAGCCCTGTGCATCACGCCACACACACACAAATGGAAATTTACTGTGATGTGGAGTAAACATAGAAAAATACAGTTTGTAAAAACAAGGACTTAAACAATAAGAAGAAACATCAACAGAAAAGCAGGGCAAGGAAGGCCAATAATACATCTCAGGTCTGATCAGAAAATGGCCCCCACAAAATGGTTTGGAATCCACCCCGTACCACAGGAGAAGGACCTCTTCCAACCTCCTTCCCTGAAATATCTGGGACCTGCTGACAAACACACTCACACACAAAAACCCCTACAAATCCACATACAAACTAAGGAGAAGAAAGTAAGGGGCCAAAGAAGTGGGCTCACCTTCCCAAAACCACTTCACAGATAGAAATCACAGATATAACCAGGGACACTACAAGAAAAGTTTACCAAACCATCCCCAACCACAGTGCCCTCATTGCGGGGGAGGAAAAGACAGTTGTTTGGAACAATTCCATTAGCTAACTATATAATAACAAGAGGCGGGACCCGCAATAGTCGTGGGGGGAGTATTTCAGCTGCCAAGCTTCCCCCTCCCCCCCAGCAGCGGTGGTGGCAGCGGCGAAGCCAGCTGGCCCGCCGAGTTTCCCCCTCCCCAGCAGCAGCGGGGGGCAGTGGCGAGGCTGGCCGGCCTGCCAAGCTTCCCCCTCCCTCCTTCCCAAGCAGCAGCAGCAGCGGGGGTAGCGGCGGCAAGGCTGGCCACCAAGTTTCCCCCTTCCCAGCAGCAGCGGGGGTGGCGGCGGCGAGGCCAGCCAGCCCGCCAAGCCTCCCCCTCCCTCCCTCCCTCCCAAGCAGCAGTTCCGTGGCAATGGCGGCGGGGAGGCCAGCCGGCCCGCCAAGCTTCACCCTCCCTCCCCAGCAGCGAGGCTGGCTAGCCCACCAAGCCTCCCCCTTCCTCCCTCCCTCCCAAGCAGCAGGGCGGCGGCAGGGAAGCCGGCTGGCCCACTAAGCTTCACCCTCCCTCCCCAGCGGTGAGGCTGGCCATCCACCAAGCCTCCCCCTTCCTCCCTCCCCAGCAGCGGCGGCAGCGGAGGCGAGGCCAGCTGGCTCCCCAAGTTCCCCCTTCTTTCCTCCCGCTGCAATGGTGGCGGCGAGGCCAATCGCCCCCCAAGCCTTCTCCTGCCCTCCCGTCCCTTGTGGTGGTGACGGCGCAGCGGCAATGGCAAGGCAGTTTGCAGAGCGTTCCCTGCACATGCGCAGGGAGGGCTCTTTTACTTTTTTGGGGATTTAAATATCCCCGTATACTTTTTTCAACTTTTTAGATTTTTCTGCACATGTGGGGACTGCCCCACCTGTGCAGGAAAATCTCCCTGCCCCCCAGGTGCCCCTGATGTGTGGATTTAGGTATCCGCACACAGGGGGCCACTTGGGAATTAGATATATAGATAAATTTCAACTGGAAGCACTGCAGAACAGGGATCTATCATGTTTTGCTTACGTTAGTAAAGATCCACACATGGTGGATGACGCTCTCTAAACAAAGGATCACAATTGTCATCTCTTTATTTGAGCTGTAAACCCCCTTGGACACTCCATTAAGTGGAGAGGCTGCCTAGAAAGGTTTGAGATAAATATAGAAACAATAACTGGAATGGAGCATGAATGTGACTTTGCAGAGCCGCTTATGTGGCAAAAGACTTTCATTTGGCGTAGCTGCCCTTCCCTCGCAGGTCCGAGATGTCACTACTAAACGGAGTCTTTTAGGAGAGGGAGATTTGGGAGGAGATAAGCTATTATTAAGGTAATGGAAGAAATATCCAGCAATGCAAAATGGAATTCATTGTATAGCATGATGCCAGAGTGTAGCTAAAAATGGCGCCTGAGAGAGGGTCCATTACGGCCGCTTGGCAATCAAATCAGAATTCATACTTTGTTTCTCAAAATCCCCTCGTGCTTTTCTTGTCACTTTCCCACATCCTGTGTGAAGGAAACCACCAGTGTCTAAATTTTCGGTAGAGCGAACAATTTGTCAGTTTCGAAAGATGACACTAATTCCCAGAGCACATTTTTTACATTTTGAGCAACAGCTCCCTGTACCTTCTTCTTTCAGACACATACTGCATAAAAATGAGTCCCAGCTAAGACTGATGTGATTCTCATTTTCTTCATATTAATGAAACTCTGGACTAAAGTTTCAATCCCAAATTTCTAGGTGGGGGGGGGGAGTAAGGCCTATTATTTTAATTTGGATTTAATTCTTTATTAGTTGCTGTAGATTTTCCGGTGTTGTTTCTTTATTGTTTGTTTCTTCAAGCAGAAAACAAATCATCCTTTAAAACAGTCACAAAATATAAATTATCGACTTCAGAGAGGACACAGGAAAAGGTGCAGAGTAGATCATGGAGTGGCATTTGACTGGGAGAGATTTAGAGTCGCTAGATACTCGTCTGAGGGTTCTTGGCATTCAGAAAGCCTGCAGTTGGGAATAATAAATTGTTAAATAGAGGGTATTAAGTATTCACTTTTCAGCAATATTTTGGGTCATCTTAACATGTGACATTAAGGGGAAGGCAGTAAACCAACACAGAAACAACATCTATTCGGTTTACAGTAGGGGGGAATCAAAAGCGAATGCTGCTGCTGCTGCTGGTGTGTGTGTAGAGAGAGAGAAAGAGAGTGAGTGAGAGAGAGAGAGAGCTGTCTTCAAGTCGCTCCCAATTTACGGTAACCCTATGGATTAACATCCTCCAAAACATCCCATTGTTAACAGCCGCGCTCCGGTCTTGCAAACTGAGGGCCCCTGTGGCTTCCTTGACCAAGTCAACCCATCTCATGTCGGGTCTTCCTCTTGTCCTGCTGCCTTCCGCTTTTCTTGGCATGATGGTCTTTTCCAGCGACTCTTGTCTTCTCATAATGTGACCAAAGTGTGATAACTGCAGTTTAGTCATGTCACCTTCTAGGGGGAGTTGTTTTGACCCGTTCAAAAACTCCCTGCTATTAGAAAGCTATCATTTCAAAGAGAATGGTTCCACCTAGCCTTCTTCTAAGAGAATCTCAGAGAAACAGATTTGCTTACAGAAATGCTATGGGTAGAAATAGCGGGCCCAAAAGGAAGCTTAACTCTCGGAGGTGGTTATTGCCCACCAGATCACAGGTTAGAGGATGATTTAAAGACAGCAAAAGAATTAAGGGATGCAGCTAGATGAAATAACTGAGTCATAACGGGCGATTTTAATTACCCACACATTGATTGGGTCAATATGTGTTCAAGTCAGGAGAAAGAGATTGGGTTTCTAGATACTCTCAATGACTGTACCATGGAGCAGATGGTCCCAGAACCTACCAAGGGGGAGGCAATCCTGGATTTAATCCTATGCAATGCCCAGTACCTGGTTTGAGATGTAAATGTGATAGGACCAGTTGGGAATAGTAACCATGCTGCCATAAAATTTAGCATTTATGTAAATAGGGAGTTGCCCCAAAAGACCAACCCAACTAGATTTAATGTTAGAAGGGGTAACTTCACTCAAATGAGCGGGCTTGTGAAGAAGAAACTGAAAGGAAAGGTAAGGAGAGTCAAATCCCTTTGGGAAGCTTGGAGTCTATTTAAAACTACAATCCTGTAAGCTCTGATAAAATGTATACCATTTAGGAAAGGTACGAATAGGTATATTAAAAAGTCCTGCATGGTTAATGAACAAAGTAATGGAAGCAGTAAAAGGTAACAAGGGTCCTGGTCACGTGAGCGAGATAATCTGGGGAAGGAGTGAGGCTTTTTGCCCCGGAGCAAAATGGAGCACGGTATCGTGATCAGACATTCCCCTGAGGCTCCATGCTCAGGCTGTCAGCCACCGATCACATGTTGATGGTGAAGCATGTCACAGAAGGGTGAGGTGGTTCAGGAGTGATGCATTCGTGTGCATGTGTAGTTCCGCGTTTGCGCGCATACCATGGAGGCGTAAAAAAAAAATCCGGTGGGACACAGATGGGCACTGGATGCGACGAGATATCAGCACTTCTGCAATCAGACGCCCGTCCGCACCACACATTTTCTGGAAAATACTGCACTTTCCCAGGTATCTTTTTACTCTGCATATTTGGCAGGGTGATACGGGTTGCCAACGGGTGCGGGACACTTGCCAGATGTTTTTGTGTGATCACACCCCTAAAATCTGCCTGGCATTTGTCCCTATCGTGCTGCTAATTCTGCATGTGACTAGACCCAAGGATTCCTTTAAACAGTGGAAGACTAGTCCAAGTGAGGTAAATGAAAGGGAGCACAGGCTTTGGCAAATAAAATGCGTTGGTGATCAGAAAAGCAAAAAGGGACTGTGAGGAACATATTGTAAAAAAACATAAAGACCAACAATAAAAATTTCTTCAAATACCTTAGAAGCAGTAAATTAGCCAGGGAGGCAGTGGAGTTCTTGGATGACCAAAGGCTGAAAGAATTACTAAAGCATGATAGAGCAATAGAAGAGAAGCTGGATGCATTGTTTGTCTCTGTCTTCACTGTGGAAGATGAAGGGTGCTTGCTTGCTCCAGAACCACCAATTTCAGGAGGGATGTCGAAAGACCTGAGTCAGATTGAGGTGATGAGAGAAGAGATTCTACAACTGTTGGACAAAGTAAAAGCATACATCCAAGAGTTCTGAAAGTACTCAAATGTGAACTTGTGGATCTCCTGCCAAAAATGTAATCTATGACTAAGATCTGCCTCCATTCCAGAGGACTGGAAGGTAGCTAATGTAACCCCCATCTTTAAAAAAGGTTCCAGAAGAGATCCAGGGAATTACAGACTGGTCAGTCTAATGTCAATACTGGGTATGTTGGTGGAATCCACTATTAAAGAGATAATTAGCATGCACATTGATGAACAAAAGCTATTGAGGGAAGGATCAGCATGGATTCTGTAAAGGAAGATCCTGTCTTACTAAACTTTTAGAGTTCTTTGAGGGGGTGAGGAATCATGTTGACAAGGGTGACCCAATAGCTGTTGTTTACCTACACTTCCAGAAAGCTTTTGATAAATTTACTCATCAAAGGCTCCTAAGTAAATTCAGCAGCCATGGGATAAGAGGACAAGTCCTCTTGTGGATTAAAAACTGGTTAGTTTTTACTCATTTTAAAAAAACCTGGTTAGTTAACAGGAAACAGAGAGTGAGTATAAATGGGCAGTTTTCACAGTGGGAGGTGGTAAGCAGTGGGGTACTGCAGGGCTCAGTACTAGGTCTGGTGCTTTTTAACGTGTTCATTAATGATTTGGAGTTGGGAGTAAGCAGTACTAAGTTTGCAGTAGCTAATTTTAGCTAGTAGCTAGGTTTGCAGTAGTTTTAGCTAGTAGCTAGGTTTGCAGATGACACTAAGTTGTTCAGGCTGATGAGAACCATTGAGGACTGTGAGGTGCTGCAGAAGGATCTGTCGAGGCTGGGCAAGTAGGCGTAAATGTGGCAAATGAGGTTCAACATGGGCAAGTGAAAAGTAATGCACATTGGAGCCCAAAATCCTAACTATAAATATACCTTGATGCATCTGAGCTGGGGGTAACTGACCAGGAGAGAGATCTTGGAGTCATGGTCGATATCTCGCTGAAGATGTTAAGTCAGTGTGTGATTGCAATGAAAATGTCAGATGCTATGCTGGGCATTACTACGAAGGGGACTGAAAACAAATAGGCCAGTATCATAATGCCTCTGTATAAATCTACGGTGAGGTCTCATTTTGAATACTGCGTACAGTTCGGGTCATCATACCTCAAAAAAAGAAGAAGGTATTTTAGCATTGTAAAATCTGCAGAAAGGGGCAACTAAAATGATTAAGGGGAGGATGGTACTCCCTCTCAGTGAAGAAAGGTTAAAAAGGTTAGGGCTTTTTAGCTTGGAGAAACAATGATTGATGGGTGACATGATAAAGGTTTACAAAATTATGCATGGGATAGAGAAGGCAGAGAAAAAAGTACTTTTCTCGCTTTCTCACAATGCAAGAACTCCTGGGCACTCAATGAAACTAATGAACAGTAGGCTTAGAACAGATAATAGGAAGTAAGTACCTCTTCCAGTTTGGTGTAGTGGTTAAGTGCGCGGACTCTAATCTGGGAGAACCAGGTTTGATTCCCCACTCCTCCACTTGCACCTGCTGATGTGACCTTGGGTCAGTCACAAGCTTTGGCACAGCTGTTCCTGAAAGCACAGTTTGTGTTAGAGTTCCCTCAGCCCCACCTACCTCACAGAGTGTCTGTTGTGGGGAGGGGAAGGGAAAGGAGTTTGTAAGCCGCTCTGAGACTCTGAGTGAAGGGCGGGGTATAAATCCAAACTCCTCCTCCTCCTCCTCCTCTTCTTCTTCTTCTTCACCCAAAGAGTCATTAATACATGGAATTCCCTGTCACAAGAAGTGATGGCGGCTACAACCATAAACAGCTTCAAGAGGGGCTTGGATAAACATATGGAGCAGAGGTCCATCAATGGCTATTAGCCACAAGGTATAGATGGAACTCTCCGTCTGGGGCATTGTATTCTTGGTGCTTGGGGAGCAACAGTGGGAGGGCGTCTGGAGTTCTGGCTGTGCTGGTGGACTTCCTGTTGTCACCTGGGTTTTGGTCACTGTGTGTGTGTGTGTGTGTGTGAGACACACAGAGTGTTGGATCGGATCGGGCACTAGCCTCATCCAACATGGCTTCTCTTATATTCTTCCTAATATGTTAGCTTTTTACATAAAGTTTTTGAGACTGGCAGTCTGAAATGTTGTATTCCCAGGAGGGTTGTTACACATGTGTAGGTTGGCCCTACGCATGTACGTGTAGTGTGAAGTCATTTTCCGTGTGCCCTGACCAATGCTCCCTCTAAACTGTGGAGTCCTGTGAGCAAAAATTCTACTGGCATTAAAGTTATGAGTGAGCAATTTGGCTACAGCATAAATTAGTTTGCTATGGAGCCATCCTTCTTGAGCAAAGACAAAAATGTATGAACCAGAGGCTAAAAAGCTGTGAGCTAGCTCACACTAACTCAGCTTAGAGGGAACACTGGTCACAGCCCTCAGTTCCCCGGAGCACCCCTTTCCATACGGATAGGGCCAACACAGAAAAGTCTTATTCAAACTGCCCTTAACCTTTACCAAGGGGATAGTTAATAAGGTTGATTCTGCAGTGGCTTTTCCCGCCGTTGTTTTACAAGACCCCTCTGCATTGCATGCTGATTTTGCTTTCTTTGATCATCTGAGTTTATGGTACCTTCTGCATAGATCTACCTCAGCTGAGATGCCAAAGTTCTCTCAGTCTTTACTTACTCCTTTTTGCTGGGGTCATTGACCTCCCCAATACATGACCCTTTTTGTGACCTTATGCACCAAGCCTCCCTTTCTTCCTTCACTGTCCCTTGTCAGGAGCAGAAGGTACACCAGTGTGATGGACAGAAAGGACCATTAGTTTAGGAAGGTCAGCCTCCGGGATCCCCTCAGGAGTACAGCTCATCTCCAGACAACAAAGATCAGTTCCTTGGACAAAAATGGATGTTTTGGCAGGTGGACACTAAGCCATTGTACCACACTGACGTCCCTCACCTCCCCAGGATCCATCCCAAAATCTCCAGTTTCCCAACCTGGAGCAGGCAACTCTGATCACACACACCCCACCAGCGGCCGGGGGGGGGGATGGCATGGCAACGCTACATTAGCTCCAGTTGCTACAGCAGCAAAAGTTCTCCCCCACTCCACCCCTCAGGCACAAACACCTCTCAAGCATCCCTCAAGGGAAAATCCCCACATATTTGCCACAAGTACATCCGTGCTACCCTGATCCTGCAAAGGGGGGGGTTGTGCTAGAAAACAGGGCGGTAGCAGAAATCACACATGCATGCACGCATCCTTCATGTTTGGTGTAGTGGTTAAGGGTGTGGACTCTAATCTGGGAGAACTGGGTTTGAGTCCCCACTCCTCCACATGCACCTGCTGATGTGACCTTGGGTCAGTCACAAGCTCTGGCACAGCTGTTCTCTCAAGGACAGTTTCTGTCAGAAGTTCTCTCAGCCCCACCTACCTCACAGGATGTCTGTTGTGGGGAGGGGAAGGGAAAGGAGTTTGTAAGCTGCTCTGAGACGCCTTTGGGCAGTGAAGGGCGGGGTATAAATCTGATCTCCTCCTCCTCCTTCATGAGTTAGGGAAGAGCCAACTCAAGAGATTGGCAGAGTTAGTTCTCCCTTCTGGCTGCACTCCTCTATGATGCTCGAGAATTCCCCGACCCTGTGGTGTGGCTTTTGGGGGTGGTCCGGGGACTGTGAGGGGAAAGAGGATGCAGGAAGAATCACATCAAGGAACCCCATCTGTTTGCAGCTGTATCCGATGCAGCCCTTTGTAAGAAAATTATATACATATGCTAGCAAGCGGTGCAGAACGAAGGAAGAAAAATAACAGTTCCATTCCTGATAGCGTTTGTTTGCACTTGGAAGTACAAACCAGATTTGAGGTTTGGCTGCATCTGAGCATTCTATTAGTATAGTTGTATATTTTAACCAAATTACCCCTCTAAGACCTGCAGTTAAGTGATTTGTTAAAAAAAAAAAAAAAAGCTCTCCTTGGGGTGAGAAGTACTATAGCCTATGTTACTATGGAAATCACTGCAGAAAGTAGATGTAAAATAACAGCTTGCTTTCATGCTCTGAGGGAGTAGATGTGAAAATCTTTAAAGGTTTGTGTGTGTGTGTTTTTGTTAATTCAATTAGTGGAGTTAAAGAGAAGGGAGCAGTGGCAGAATGTGGCACTGTTCGTTCACTTGTTCATCTGAGGCGTGGTGATTTAGTAATAACTTTGGGGGGTGGGGAGAAGGGACATCTGCCAATTGGTGATTATTGGTCATATGGGTAGCCAAACCTGAGGAGAGTTCTTATCGCTCCTAAACACTGGCATTAAGAGAAGGCTACTTTAGGAAAGTCCTGCTGGTCTAAATAAAGTGCGGAGGGGGTGTACCTAAAAATATTGTCAGAAGGAAGGGATAATGACAAACCATGTTTTATCACTTAGAGACATGTCTGGGGGAGGCTCTGCAGACACCTTCCTATTTCCCCTTATCCTATATAGGTAAAGGTTCCCTTGCTCGAAAGCCAGTCGTATCCGACTCTAGGGTTGCGGTGCTCATCTCTGTTTCAAAGCCGAAGAGCCAGCGCTGTCCTAAAACGTTTCCATGGTCATGTGGCCGGCATGACTAAACACCAAGGCGCACGGAATGCTGTTACCTTCCCATCGAAGTGGTACCTATTTATCTACTTGCAATTTCTTGCTTTCGAACTGCTAGGTTGGCAGGAGCTGGAACTAGAGACGGGAGCTCACTCCATCATGTGGCACACTCGGGTCTCGAACTGCTGAACTACTGACCTCCCACAGCCTGCAGTTCAGCGTCTTAACCACTTGAGCCACCTTATCCTATATCCCCATCTAAATTAAGACTTCAGCTTTTGTGGCCGACCAGAAGTTGTCATTACCTCAGGACCACCAAGCACACACTCTTGTTTGCATTCTTCCTGTAAAAATCAGGGCGAAAGCACTGCTTAAAAATCTGGTTTGTAGGGAAGAGCACAATCTGTGCTCTGCGGTTTGGACATGATGAAAACCTACAATTCACCACAAAAGCAGACAGTCTAAATTAGACTGCCACACATTGGGGGGGGGAATGGAAGCAGAAGGAGCATTGGGGGAAGTAGATGAATATATGGACCCCAGGATAGTTCAAACAAATTGTCAGGGGACTTTTCAACATTTTTTGTGGACATCCATTTGTGGAACTCCACTTCATTCTTTGAGCATATCCTTTGCTTGCTGAAAGTCGCAGGTTCCATCCCCAGAATTCCCAGTTTAAAAAAATCCCAGGTAGAAGCTATGGCCTTGGCTGAGACCCCAGAAAGCCACTGACAGTCAGAGTACACAGTGTTGAGCTACTTGAACCAGTGGGGCGTAGTGGTTAAGAGCGCGGACTCAAATCTGGGAGAACCGGGTTTGATTCCCCGCTCTTCCACATGCAGCTGCAGGAGTGACCTTAGATCAGTTACAAGTTATTTCAGAGCAGTTCTCTCAAGAGCAGTTCTCGGGAGAGCTCTCTCAGCCCCACCTACCTCACAGGGTGTCTGCTGTGGGAAGAGGAAGGGAAAGGAGATTGTAAGCTGCTCTGAGACTCCTTCAGGTAATGAAGAGCAGGGTATAAATCCAACCTCTTCTTCTTCAATATAAGAGGTCAGGGGGCTCGTACCCTCCTCATTTTCAAGCGAGGATGTAAAACAACAGAGTGTTCAGAGAGCCTTGGGGGCAAGTCGAGACTAGTCAAAAGAGGAATACATTGCTGGTTGGGGCATAACATTTTAGTCATTTGTTCTCAATGTTTTGTTTTATTAATTTATTATTGTATTTTTGCATTGCTGCTGGAATGCATAGGGGACAGGTGGGTATATAAATATTTTAAATAAATATAAAGCATCTTCATATGTTCATATGATTCTAGGAATTTTCTCTGTAGCAAGTAAAAAAAACCTGTTCAAATAGGGTGTGCCTGATCCAGGAACTGTTTCCCAGAGCAAAGTGATTGCTTCTTCTCCATTGTGAGTAGTGTTTACACCTTCTGCCCATCTGGTTAATCTGGTTAATTTGGACCACGTGCTTCATAGGATACTAGTGGCACACCCGCTTATGTGACTATTGTGTTGCCCAAGTAGTATGTAATCATACCCTTCCAAGCATGTGGGCAGAAACCCTAGGTATTACCTGCATTCAGATGGGGGTACCTACACTACATCGCTCAAAATAATGAGGCCTTAGTCCCTGGGTGGTTAGTTAATTCATCTTCCAGTGTGATTTATGGCTGCCAACTGGAGGGATATTGAAGACTATGGACACATTTTTTAAATCTAATCTGTTATGAAATGCCTGGATAAAAGAGGTGGGACATTAACATTTATAATAAGTGAATCGGTTGGATCCAACCAGTGTTTCTGCTCGTGAAAATGAGTGAAGAGGGTCCTTTGATCACCAAAAAGTAGGGTTGCCAGACCCCCCCCAGTTTGGCAGGGGTCCCCTGCTTTTTGGGGGTTTCTACCCACCACTGGCCGGCAGAGAAGCCCCAGCCCCAAGCCCCAACACCCCCAGCTAATCATGCACGTGGGTCCCTCCGGTTGCCTGCACTTAAAGGGAACCCTTTAAGTGCAGGCAGCCAGGCGAAAGGGCTCAGCGGGGGCGGGGCTTGGAGCTGGGATGTCCCCAAGTGACATCATCATGTTGGGGATGCCCCACCCTCTCTGAGAATGCCTCCCAAAGTCCCCTGCTGCTGGCAAAGATCAACTTGGCAACCCTACCAAAAAGGCTAGGCTGAGGATCATGGGACTTGCATGAACAAAAGCCATGTGGGATGGGGGCTGAAGTGTGGAATGAGAACTGGGTAAGAAGGAGCAAAAAAGCTAGCTGGATCCAACCCAATGTTTCCTAGATTTAGGTTTCCAACGAATTAAAAATGTGTCGAATCCAGGTGAAGGCTATGCTACTTTTATATTAAAACAGCCTTCCTTAATAAAGGCAAATAGGATACTCTACCATTTCCTGGTCACATTTCTGGGCTTTCAGGCTATCCAGGAGCAGGTAGTTACCCAACTAAAGGTGAAAAGAAATCCAGTGAAGTGTGAGAGGCTGGAATAGGGAAGTGGAGACGGAAGAGATTGAAATATGCCATTGCACTCGCATGTGAAAGAGAATGCAGAATGGCTTAATCAAGAATTAGGTAATGAGTTTTTACAGTGACATTTTGTCTACACATTACCCGTGGGGTATAGAGAAAGGGCAACATTGGATGGAAGAAAGAGGTAAGGACATAAAAGTGCCATAGAGGCTTGGAGGCTGGTTCAGTGATCATAACATGAAAATTAGAAAGTTCACATAAAAAAATAAAAAAAGAAACAGCTATCACTTAGATTAGCATTATTCTACTAATCAGGATATTTTCCCGTGTTAGGTATTTTTGCAAGGATGTTGTGAAAGCACATGTTGTAAAACGCTCTGTAAATTAAAAGATGACATAATGAGTGGGGGGAAATGATAATGTCATACAAATTTAGTACAACCTTCTTAGCGTAAGCAGGGCCTCCAAAGTCATTAGCTGTATTAGCCTCAATGTAGCCTGTCCCAATTCAATTTAGAATGGCAGGGACTCTCGGTAAAGCACATTTAATTTCCTAGTCCATTGTTCAAAAGTGATAACAACTCTCCTTAGGTTTTGTTAGCTGGATGACTTGTAATCACAAAAATGCACACTTCCGCTCTCTCCAGTTCCCAACCGTATGACTAAACTGCACATGACAGAGAAGAGAGAAAAGAAAAGAACCAGAACTGTCTCTTTCATTAGCCTCTCCCCCTTTTTTAATCCATATGTTGGTGTAGATCTAGTTTGCATTGGCCGAACAACTTCAAGATATTTTCAGCTGCGCCTAATTTTGGGGTTTCAAACTGCATAAGTCAGGACAGGGTATGCGATGAAATTTCTTCACCATTAGGAAAGCAAACTGTAGAAGAAGAAGAAGAAGAAGAAGAAGAAGAAGAAGAAGAAGAAGAAGAAGAAGAAGAAGAAGAAGAAGAAGAAGAAGAAGAAGAAGAAGAAGAAGAAGAAGAAGAAGAAGAAGAAGAAGAAGAAGAAGAAGAAGAAGAAGAAGAAGAAGAAGAAGAAGAGGAGGAGGAGGAGGAGGAGGAGGAGGAGGAGGAGGAGGAGGAGGAGGAGGAGGAGGAGGAGGAGGAGGAGGAGGAGGAGGAGGAGATTGGATTTATACCCCGCCCTTCACTCGGAGTCTCAGAGTGGCTTACAAACTCCTTTCCTTTCCCTTCCCCTCCCCACAGCAGACACCCTGTGAGGTAGGTGGGGCTGAGAGAACTCTGATAGAAACTGCTCTTTTTCAGGCACAGCTGTGCCAGAGCTTGTGACTGGCCCAAGGTCACATCAGCAGGTGCAAGTGGAGGAGTGGGGAATCAAACCTGGTTCTCCCAGATTAGAGTCCGTACCCTTAACCACTACACCAAACTGGCTCTCTATATGGGTCTGTACAGATTTCAAATTTTAAAGCTCTCTTTGTCTTAGGAATTGCAGAAGCGGAGGATGCAATGGAGCAAGTCTCTTGGATCCAGCCAGGGTTTTTTTTATCAATCTTGCCCAGTTCCCCTCCATTCTACAACCAGGGTTTGTAAGGTCTTACCTTGCTGCCAGCAGAGGGACCCAGTCTCGGTCTGGGAGTGTTCTAGTGTGCGCTTAAAGCATGTGCACCACAATGATGTCACCTGGACTTGATGTCATCGCGTCAGGCATGTTGGGTGGGACAAGGCTCTTCAGGGGTGGGGCTCCCGCCACTGGTCACTTGACTGGCGGTGGATTGGGGGCCCTGAAAGCAGGGGAACCCCTGCCCTCATCAGGGGGGGGTGGCATCCCTCATCTGCAGCCCTTGTCCTATGCTGTGTTTGTCCATGCAGGCCTCATGATCCCCAGCATAGTCTTTTGGAATAATCAAAAGTAACCGCTCCACCTGTCCTCTACGGCAGAAAATGGACTTGGATCCAACCCGGTATCTCACATTCCTAATCTCTGCCATTCCTTTTCCTTCGACTTTCCCTCTCCTGTCCGGCATAGAAAGATCTACTGATACCAAGGCAAAATGGAAACGAGAAAGTTCATCCTTCCCTTGTGGGTCAAAAGAGAAACTTTTAGCCCTGCCCTCGAAAGAAAAGTCCTGTTCTGTAAATCAAAGCATCTTAAAGCATGCGTCCGTTCTCACTTTAAATGCTGGAACTCGGAAACCGTTTAATTAGAGAACAAAATGATCCTCGTTCTCAAGGCCTGGTTATTAATTCCACAGCGGTCAGTACCCTCAAGGTGAGCAGTTCATGATTTCCCATCAAACAAAGTTCTCTGTGCCCTTATTAGCATATTAATCCTTTTTGAGGCAGAGGTGGGACGTTTGACCTATTCATGTGTACTAACTACTGCGACCTGAATTAATTGTAGCCTCTCAGGAAAAATAAAGATTCAGGAGTCACTGTGGACATTTCAGAGAAGACATCTGTTCTCTGTACAGCTGCTGTCCATGAGGAAAGAGAAGAGGAAGCAGGAGCAGGGAAGACTGATCCCCACTTCTCTGGGACTTTGCAGGTGAAAGGATGGGCAGGATTAGGCCGAGTGTGTTAAAGAGGAGGAGAGCTGTTGTAGTCCACAGTTGGAGAGAAAACGCTGGGCCAGATGTCCCATTGTCTTCTCCCGGGTACGACAATTCATGAGAGTGGAACAGCATTTTTATATGCAGGGAGGAACGAGGGATTGGTGGGTAACAAGCAATTAGCAGATCAAAGGGTAATTAAGTTCTGAAATAAAGTTGTGAAGGTGACAGAGGCAGCTAAGTAGGGAATTGTAACGAGGCAGGGATAATACCGTGTACAGATCATGAGAGGATTCACCAAATCATTTAGCGTTGCTTGAAATAATGAAACCATACTTCCGTATAACAAAAAATAATAGTATTTATTCTTAAAAAGCGCTGGTCATCACCCTGTTTTTGAGCTGCAAAGCTGGGGGACAGTTTGGGGGATTTCCCTGAAGGTCACAGTGTGTTCATCCCCACTTACCTGCAGTAGCAGCTGGACTTCCCGCTGTTGTTGCGTGCCAGTGGTGTGGCTACGTGATGTTCCTGCATTGTCAGTGAGATTTCTTACGGTGTGAACATTTGGAGCCAAACTTGAGCAATGCTTGTTGCCCTTCCTTTAGCATCTTCTAGGTAAAGCAAAAAATGATGCCCAACAGCATCAGGTGGTGCTATTACCTCTACTGCCAAGACCACACAAATACGAGTCTAACTTTTTTTTCTCCCAATAGCTTCTACTTGGTTGAGGTCTGGTGGAATCGAGAGTCCTTTGTTTACATTGTTAAAGTGACTCTCAGGCCCGATCTGCATCTAGCATTTGCTCCGCCGTCTTACCAAACCCACACTGGAACAGAAATCCCCATCTACATTGCATGCCACTTTCACTTTGACTGAGTGTCGCATTTTATGGCAGTGTCCAGACTGCATGCTGCTTTCACTTCGTTTGATCTCCGGTTTAATGGTGGCTGTCTGCATAGATTTATGGCTGTTTTATGGCCATTTGGGGGTGACTCTGCAGTCAGTACGGTGTTGGCCCGGGATACTTGAATGTGCTTTTGAAATGCATCTTTTTCTGTTCCAGTATGGGTTTGGTAAAAATGCTAAATGCAGATCGTCCCTCAATGAGCACTTGTGGAGAAGAACTCTGTATTTTTGCTATAAATATAGAATGGCCAGCTAGTGGTCTTGTAGAGTATTGTTGCAGGCCTCGTGTCTCTTTAGAACTCATGTTTCTGTGCCATTCTCTCCTTGTCTGTCCGCAGGTAGTCTATCCCATCACATACTTAGAGAGAAGACAGATAGGTTTCCACTGGAAACCTTCTGCGACACAGCTTAAGGGCCCTTTCACACTGCATGTGGTAAAAAGAGAGTGGAAATGGGAAAGCAATGAGTTGGAGTAGATTTTTAAAAAAAAATCACAAAAGACTTAATCATATTAGAGGCCCGCATACGGTTTGAAGGGACTGTGTATACATCACTTCCAGAAGTCAGGGATAAATCCCAAGTGAACACTTCCGTGCTGAGTTTGATGCACTTTCCACTGTGTACTTTTCTTTGAAACATGTGGTGTTCAGCTTCAGCCTCCGCTAGATGTCACAGATCGGTTGGCTGGCCCAGTAGGGAAAAATCCTACGTTGTTAGGTAATTCAATGTTCGAGTTTGTTTATGAAGCTTAGGACGGATATATGCAGTGATCCCACACCAAATAATTTCCTGAAGAAATGGCTACACTTTGAGAACACACACATCTTAATTAGAGCAAATTACCCCTGGTGGAATAAACAGTCTGCTGAAGATTGGGGTGGAAAGGGAAAGTTTAATTTCCAGTGCCACGGGGAGGGCAAGGCTATTCACAAACTGTCTTTAAATCATAGCAGCCGGGCTTTTGAAGTGGTACACTAATCGAGCCAAGCAGGAAATAAGCCTTATTAGAATTTTGCAAGTAATTGTGAGTGCAAAAGATAGATCAACAATAAAAGCTGAGAGTTATCGTCTGCAATGGAAGTTGACACTTGGATAAGAGAGGGGGGGGGAAGTAAATTAAATCCATTAAAATGACATTAAATAAATTAGGATATTTGTTTGCTTGTACGTTGCTTATCACTTTGGGGTTGTTGTTTTTTTTTTAGAAAATGTGACTGGAACTCTCAAGAACTTAATTGGTGTTGGGGGAAATAATTATTTTGATGGCCCATGACATGTTTATGCATGTTATTCCATTGTTGTTCTTAACTCAAAGTACGACAATTTCGACTGCATTTCACTTCAACACAATGATATTTGTAACAAAAAAAAAAAGAGAGAGAGGAATGCATTAGGTTTATCTCAGACAGTTTAATTTCATTTTATCCTCAGGGCTTTCCTGTGCAGGATTAACAGTGCCATTTTAAACAGAGATATACCCTTCTAAACCCATTGACTTCAATAGACTTACAAGAGAATGTCTCTGCTTAAGATGACACTGTACTTTGCATCCTTCTCCAGCATCCATTGTGGGCCTTGTTTCTCTTGCTCCGGAGGGGGGAGTAGGAATGGTGCACAAAGTCCAGATGGGCCACACAATCCCCACTTTTCAATTAAATGAGATAGTTGTGTTCTCTCAGTGTGGGCGGGCTTGAAGGGGAGAGACCGTCTTAAGTAATAATCAGTAAATGTGGGCATAGTAGCTGCCGTTTGTTATCTCCACCATGGATCGCTATGAAGGAATTGACTCCTACGATGGGTTATTCTGGGCACCATATTTAGCGACAATCTGGGATCCTCTCTGTCGTGGGCACGCAGGGGTGGTGTAAACAGACAACTTGTAGAGCCACCATCGAATTCCTCTGCTCATTCTGGGACCCTACAATGTGAACTTTTCTTCCTTTCTTTTCCCCTGAGGATAGAAGTATGCAGGGCTCTTTTTGTAGCAGGAACTCCTTTGCATATTAGGCGGCACACCCCTCATGTAGCCAATCCTCCAAGAGCTTACAGAGCTCTTCTTACAGGGGCTACTGTAAGCTCTTGGAGGACTGGCTACATTAGGGGCATGTTGCCTAATATGCAAAGGAGTTCCTGCTACAAAAAGAGCCCTGGAAGTATGTATTCTATGTGGACTCATGGTCCCTTTAACTAATGGGAATGGGGGTGAGGGTGGAAAGTGCTATCAAGTAGCAACCTACTTATGGCAACCTCATAAGGGCTTTTAAAGAGTTCAGGGTTGGTTTGCCATTGCCTCCTTCTGCATAGCAACCTTGGTCATCCTTGATGGTCTCCCATCCAAGGACTACCACGGCTGACCCTGCTTGGTGTCCAAGAACTGATGAAATGGGGCTAGTCTGGACCATCCAGGTCAGGGAAATACACATATTTTATGTGTATACATGTATTATACATGTATTATATGCAGGGCTCTTTTTGTAGCAGGAACTCCTTTGCATATTAGGCGACACAACCCTAATGTAGCCAATCCTCCAAGAGCTTACAGAGCTCTTCCTACAGGGGCTACTGTAAGCTCCTGGAAGACTGGCTACATTAGGGGTGTGTCGCCTAATATGCAAAGAGCTCCTGCTACAAAAAGAGCCCTCATTATGTGTGATTTCATGGTACCCTTAACTGACTTCTTTTTTTGGGAAGGGGGGACTTAATCCAGCATTTTGAATTTCAAATTTACGGGGAGACCAGTGCCACAGGATCGTGGTGATCTTTTAAAACCATAGTCTCTTGTTGTCATTTTTCCTTCCAAAATCAAATCAATTAGATTTTAATTTTTTAATATCCAAAAACACATCCCTAGCTTTGGGAACGAAGGTATCTAACAATTGCTGTTTAGGTAAGTTTATTTGATAATATGATTCCTCAGGTGAAGGAGGACTGTGGTACTGGGGAAACACATTTAGAGTCCACCTTTTAGGGATACGGTACAGAACAGATTTATGAGAGGGCACATTGGTAATGTTACATTCTTACAGCCCCTGTTTTATGTTTACTCAGGAGTAAGTCCCTAAGGGTTCAATAGAACAAATTCCTAATTAACTGAGTATCAGATTTTAGCCTTCAACTTCAAGCTAAGGATACTTACCTGGAAAATAAGTCCCACGAGTAAACAGGATTGAAATTCTAATCGATTCAAGTTTATCTCTTCAGCAGTCTTATGGTCACCTATGCAAATGTGTCTCTGTCTTTATCTAAAGTGGCCACTTAGGTGTTTACTGTGCAGATTTTTTTTTTAATGTCTCCATTAGCTTGTGAACTTTTTCTAGAAATGAACTTCCTAATCTCAGTGTGGTTCAGGTGTGCCTTGTGCTGACTCAGTTCATCGTTCTTCACGTTCCAAAGAGAAAATTTTGTTTAACCAAATCCTCTGATGTAAAAACCAGGGAGTTCTACACGCCAGATGTTCAAACCATTGGCTTGGAACGCCTAAAGGTTTCCGCAAGTTCTCGCGGGTTAGAGTATTAGCAAATGAGGGACCTGCGGTTTGCAAAAACCACTGACTCATTTAGCCACGGGTTATTAATTATTCAAGTTCCATCCATTTCTTTTATCTCTGCCGTCTGCAGATGCTTCGGTATGTCAGCACAGGGAATGGCATTCGCTGACCGACTGTTGATATAAAACAGAGAGCTCTCAATCCCTCAGCCTGGTCTCCAGTTCCGATAAGGAGCTGGAAGTAAGCTGCACTCCTGTTTCCAAGTGGAGCTGTACAACCAAGAAAGCTGCTCAGTATTCAAGAATGTCTTTCTCTGATTCCCTCCCCCCGAGAATGACACCATCTGATTGCTATATAGGACCCAACACGAGTGCTCTGATTCTTAAAGACACGCTTCGGCTGCTGTACCAGCTTGGATAAATCCCAATTACTTTGTTTTCATCTTGCCAAAAGATTGTTTGCTCCTCTGTTGCCTATGAATAAAAATATGTCTCAGTGTTGGGGGCACAGCAACAGGAGGGAGTGTCAGTGGGCATTCATCCTGACTATCCAGCCTAAACCACTCACCCTCCCTAAGTTCCTCCTTCTCTCCCCATTCCTCCCTATTATCTTTCCCTGACCAACCTTTTTCATGACTTCTGCAACTGCTTTGCATTAAATGGCACTTTCTGCACCCTCTCCCCCTTCCCCTGACCACCTATATATCTCTGGCCAGTTTCTTCATACCCTCCATGCATCTGACGAAGAGAGCTGTGTTTCTCGAAAGCTTATGCTGCAATAAAGTTTGTTAGTCTTAAAGGTGCTGCTGGGCTTTTTGCTATTTTGCAGCAACAAACGGCTAACTCCTCTGGATCTATTTCCCTGACCTAATCATTCGCACACCCCTTGTGTGTCTGCCTTCTGTTATTCCCCAGATTGTTCTCTTCTCTGTTCCTACCCTCACCCTCCCTTCCCAGATGACCTCTTCCCCTATCTTTCATCTCGCCTTCTCTGAGCTTTGTGCTATCAGCAAGAAAAATTAAAATAAAATAAAAGTGAGAGACAACTGGCCCAATGGGGAATTAATTTTCCTTCATCTTTGAGACCCCTGTATGTTTCGCAAATGCTACATCTGGGGATCTGTAAAATATCTTGGGCTGCTTTCAGACACATTCAGACACTTTCAATGCACTTTAGCAGTCCTTTACAACCATAGTTGCAAACAATAGCTAAAGTGCATTGGAAGTCCATCGAAAGTGCATTATCCAACATGTGTGAAAGCAGCCATAGTCTGAATGGTTCCCACAGCAACAAAAAGTGCCATTAGACCAGTAATGGTATAGGCTGTCTCCCACTTACTTTTCCTGCCCCAGCAATAAAGATGAAATTAGAAGATGTCGGAAGCTAGGCAAGAAGACACAGCTTAGCTTAGAGGAGCACTTTTAGATCCCATTTGTTTCAGTGGGACAAAGAAGCACAGGCTGAAGTTTGTTCCGTTTGATAAATCAGACCAAGCAGCAGGCCCGTAGCCAGGATTTTTTAAGTTGGAGGGCGTGTAAATGGCTTAGGGGGCACTGTTTAATTGAATTAAAGGAAAACCCAGCTCCTTCCCTGCACCTGCCACTGCTCGGGGGCCCTGGGCTGGATGGGAAGTCAGGGGGCCTTGCCAGTAAGTCAGGGGGCCTAGCCCCGAGATGCCCCACTGTAGCTACGGGCCTGCCAAGCAGTGCCTATTTTTTGCTTTGACCATGTCCAGCTTTTTGTTTGTTTAGGATACCTTAGAAAAATCACACCTGTCCATGAACTCTACTCATTGTCCACAAGCTCCACTCAGTCCAGGAACAGTCAAGAAGAACAACAAGGTTCTTTGGTGTTTATGTGGTTTCCACATCACATTTTGAAGCTGCAGGGTTGATTTATGTGTTTATTTAAGTGAGACTTGAGTCCCGGTAGCACTAGATTTGCGTCCATCTTGGTCCCATCTTGGTCCAGTAGATCTTGTGGGTCTGGGCTTTTGAGAGTCAAAGTGCTCTTCATCAGATACCTGGACAAAGGGAGCTTTGACTCTCAAAAGCTCATGCCTCCAAAATCTTTGTTGGTCTTTTCAGGTGCTACTGGATTCAAATCTAGCTGTTCTACTGCAGGCCAACATAGCAACCCTCTGAAACATTAAACATTTAGATGCCACTTTGGCATCCAATTTAGGACCCCCACGGCAGCAAACCATCAAAGCAATGTTTACAATACAGATTCTATAGAATATCAAATATTTAAAACAATTAAGTGAAAAATATAAACTCTCAAACGCAGAGATGCAGAAATGTCGAGGAGGGCCAATAAGAGTTAACAAGGGAATGTCAAACAAAATGCAAATTCACCCGCTTTCATAGATTCTTATAAGAACCTCTATTTTTTTTTCCAAATTAGTTTACTCTTCCCCACTCCTCCTTTGAAACTCTGAAACGAACAATGTGCACACACATTCCGTTGCCATCTAACAACCATGGAGATCAAGGGGGAAGGGCTCAGTCAGCCAGCAGCCAGCTCCCAGAGGAATAATTGCATCTTCACAATGCTAAAAAGCCTTGCCCAGAATACACCGTGTCAAATACAAAAGAAGGGAGGAGACGCTAAACAGAAACATATGCAGAACAAGACAGAACAATGCAAACATGCATTAGAAACCCGATTATGAGGCATACATATTCATATAAGCCGTAACTTTCAGAAAGGGCTCTAAATTAGAATGATATTTCACTGTCCAAGCAAATATATGATCAGGCCGTCAAATCCCTCTTGTACAAATCTGCCTGACTGTATCTCATATGTTTTAATCACCGCGTACACTTGCCGAGCATCGCATCTTCGGATCCAAATAAACCAATCGCGGCTCTTTAATTAACTAGAATGATGTTAATTGAATGAGAATAACAAAACAAAATTATAACCCAAATGAATCAAGATTTCATAGCCCTTTACGTAGATGGCTTGTTTTCACTTCGCCGCTGCTCTAAAATGGATTTGTATGTAGCACGTCACCGGTTCAATGCCCATTGACGAGTAAGGGATGTTAGACAAAGGCTTCATGATTTAGAAAACCTATAAGGTAAAAGGTAGCGTGTCTCCAGTTCATTTTAGGGTTGCCGACCTCCAGGACTTCTCCTGGAGTTATGACTGATCTCCAGACCACGGAGATCCATTCCGTTGGAGAAAATGGTTGCTCTTGAATGTAGATTCTGTGCCATCGTTTCCCTGCTTAGTTCCCTCCCCTCACCAAACTCTGCCCTTCCCCGGCTTCACCCCCAAATATCCTGGAATTTCCCTAACTAGAGTTGACAACCTTAAATTAATTTGTCTGGATAATTCCCTTTACAGCAAAGGCTTTTCAGATTTTACCAAATATGGAGAGTGCTGTCAGAGAACATGTCAAGTCCCTTGAAAGGCACTTGGTTTATGTCATTAGGACATGGATAATCCCAGTCCTTGTTTTGATTGACAGAGAGGTGGCGGAGAAGTTTTAGGGTTTCCAGGATGACACATCTGCCCTTGAACATGTTCCATCTGGCTTTGGGTGAGAGAGATCGCGTCAGTTGCTCTAGTGGATGATCTTCACTTGCCAATGGTGGTGGTGGAAAGTGCCATCAAATTGTAACCAATTTATGGAGACCCTGTAGGGTTTTCAAGGCGAGAGATTAACAGAGGTGGTTTCCCAGTGCCGTCCTTTGCAATGCAACCCTAAGGACTTCCTTGATGGTCTCCCATCTAAGTACTAACCAGGGTTGACCTTGTTTTGCTTCCAAGATCTGATGAGATCAGGTTAACCTGGACTATCCAGGTCAGGGAACTTGCTAACAGACAAGGGAAATGCTCCTCTCTCAATCATACAAGATCTTTCTGCTTCCTTTAACTTAGCAGAGCTCTCTCTAGTGCTGAGGCATCTTGAGACCATAGTGGGCATTCAACAGTTATAACTTTCTTCAAGCCCAGAAAAATGGTTATTGGGCCTTGGACCTCCCTTCGGAGCACCTTCCTTCCTGGCCTTTGGAGTCTTCGCCTAGTTGCCTTTCATTTCTCTCATCCATAGACAGGTGGACAGTGAGATGATGCACAAGGATCACTCATAACATGGACATCAATTCATTTCAATTAAGGTTTCGAACCGTGCACTCATGCTCTTGAATATTCTGACTAGGTCACTCCATTAAAATGAATGAAGTCCTCTTGGGGGTGGGTGAGAAGAAGAAAGATGCACATCTGTTTTCGTTAGCAGAGGGTTCATTTTCTGGAAATGGTTTTGATGTCTTATGAATTATTTCATGTAGATTTGTGCCTGATGGCAATACGGAGCATCTAGTTCAGGAATATTCCATTTCTCTCTCTCTCTCTCTCTCTCTCTCTCTCTCTCTCTCTCTCTCTCTCTCTCTCTCTCTCTGAAACTCCCTGCTTTTGAAACAATCTTTATGCATGATAACATTTTGTTGAGATGTTTCAAGAGTGATCCCGGTGTGATTAAAAATCATTATTCCATTAACTCCTGTGCCAAAAAAAATTAATGACTTCATGAATCATAATTAAGGTTTCCAGGTTTTTGGCTTGGGGAAAACTAAACATTCCATGGGTCTACTTCTTATCTGGCTTCATGCTTCATTTTTCATTCCGTATTCATCCAAACACGGATAACGGTGCCACTCCGTTTCATTTCTCTGCTGTCCCTGCCGTTACAATTGCCAAGTATCAGAGCAGAACAAAAGCGAATAGCTTTATACTGAAGCTGCATGGCGCCACTGATAAGTGTCTGCCGAAATCACATCAGATATTGTTTTATTCAAACTGGAAGTCAAAACAGCTTTAAAAAAAATTAACCCAAGCACTGGTTCTACACAAAAGGTTTGGCTGGGGCTTCCACAAGGCAGCCACTGCTCCATTAACATTATAACCTTCTCCATGCAGCATGTGTGTCAACTCATGTCTCTTTCAAATTATACATCTCATGAGCACATTTTGTTATTGCTGTTGCTCAAATAGATAATAATCATCCATGCAATATTCCCTCTAAGCTGTGGAGTCCTGAGAGCAAAAATTCTACTTTGTGAGCTACTGGCATTAAAGTTGTGAGTGAGTGATTTGGCTACTGCATAAATTCGTTTGCTCTGGAGCCATCCTTCTTGAGTTAAGACAAAAATGTGTCAGCTGCAGTCTAAAAAATGGTGAGCTAGCTCACACTAACTCAGCTTAGAGGGAACACTGCATACAAGTATCCTTCCTCATTATATAAGAGCAATTTGGTATGGCAAGGTTCTATGCATGGCAAAATCAGTTGGCCACATGAACTGCCACTCACAAGGCACTGGCTGGGTTGGCTGCTTGCCTTGCGGGGCCCGCCCACAGAAGCCACAGCCAGCCACTCGGGCGCAATGTGCTCAGTGCCGAGGACAGTGATGGACAGAGCCCACCTCCGCGCCCTTCCGAGCTCACCTCCCCAGGGCTTCTCTGGCTGGCCCACTGGCTGTCTCCTCAGACCTTCTCTGGCTGGCCTGCTTCAGCAGGCCAGCCAGAAAAGACCACAACAGCCCCCCCCAATCGAATCTCACCCACCAAGGCAGGCGAGCTGGGAGGTGTGTGGGAGGCTGAGGGGAGACATTTAAAAGTCTCTCCAGACCTTCTCTGGCTGGCCCGCTGAAGCAGGCCAGCCGGAGAAGCTCACCAGAGGCCCCCCCTGCGCCCCTCCTAGCTCACCCGCCGAGGCAGGCAAGCTGGGAGGCATGCGGAATGCTGCAGGGAGACATTTAAATGTCTCCACAGATGTTCTCCAGCTGGCCCCCTGAAGCAGGCCAGCTGGAGAACCTGCAACAGCCCCCCACCTGCACCCATCCTAGTTTGCCAAGTGAGCTAGGAAGCACGCAGAAGGCTGTGGGGAGAAATTTGAATGTTTCCCTGGGCCTTCTCTGCCTGGCCCTCGACCCCGGGGTCCCACTAGAGCTCATTGTATTCATTGCACAATGGGCTTTGCAATTAGTCCAATGTATATTACAGGAATCATTCTGCTTAGAAGCTCAGGTCACATATCTTTTGCTTCAGAACTACCCTCAATGACACAGCCTTTGAGTCTTGAGAGGCTACATTTTTTTCATGCCTTGATATCATTGGAATACCGTCCTGTGGCATCAGAATCCATCCAAGGCAATGAATAGATTGGTTAACAAATATGCTCCTGCAACCAAGATTTTTAATTCCATTGTAAGGGATCCTGTGAATGTGTTCTGTGAATGGCAGCACCTTCCACTGGCTCAAGGTGCCTTCCACTGACACAAGAAGCTGTTCCACTAGTGGAAAGGCTCTTGTGTCAGGGGAACTACCTTTGCCCTAGAGCAAGCTGCTAACATTAGTGGAACAAATCTATAGGATCCAATCTATTGTAATATATCAAGATGGATAGTCGTGTTTGTCTGTCTGTAGCAGTAGAAAAGAGCAAGAGTCCAGTAGCAAAGACTAACAAAATTTGTAGCAGGGTATGAGCTTTTGTGAGTCACTGCTCACTTCCTCAGATACAGCTAGAATGGGAGTCCATCTGTCCTATTTATTGGAAAGTGGAGTGATTTCAGATGCTGAATGACATTAGCAGGCAAATGACAATAGCAGGTGAATGACAATAGCAGGTGTGATTGGATTTAGGGGAGATATGCAGAGGGGTAATATGCATGGAGAAACCAGCATTGGTAATGACAGGAAACCTAGGTCCCGAATCAGTCCAGGAGGATACATTGTCTTTAGCTTCATTATCAGTTGCAATGCAGCAGTCTTTGTTTCTAATCTCCCTTTTTATGAGAACTGTTTCTCTTAGTTCAGCAACTGATTGTCCTAGAAGGTTAAAATGTTCCAACACTGGTTTTTGAATGTTGTGGTTCTTAATGTCAGACTTATGCCTATTAATTTTTTATCAAAGGGACTGGCCTGTTTTTCTAATGTAGAGGGTGGAAGGGCATTGCTGAAACATGATGGCATAAATTACATTAGAGAATGATCAGGGATGTGAACCCGAGACGGTATGGATGATGTTGCTTCGTCCACTGATGGTGTCTCTAGGGTCTGTATGAAAGCAAAGTTGGCATCTCACAAATCCATCGTAAGTTGACTAACGTTCAAAGACCCATAACATCCATCATAAGCCTTCCATACTACCCAGAAATGTATAAAATTCCCCTGAGAAATTTCTCTGGTCTTGTCAAAACTTCTCAGGCTTCCTTGTAATTGTCAGAGGAGAACTGCTAATATACCTTTGCATTGTTAATTCAGCAAAATCCAGGGATTGCCTAGGGGGATCTGCAAACTCCCCCACCCACCTGCATACAGACACCTTAAGAAATTTCAGTATGGGGGGTGTTTTTTTGCTTCAATCAGAATTTCTCAGCTGTTTTGCCTGCCGAAGAATCCCTGAATGGTTTTTAGCTGAAATTTGGCATCTATACTTGCTGAATATGGCGAAAGACACAATAATTGCTATGGCCTGTTGTGTACTGTGGTATTATTTGATTCAAGGCAGACAAAAACAATATACTTCTCCACACAACATAGACATTACCCTAAGGCACTCAGTGCCATGAAATGCAAAGATGACCACTGGACCTTAAGAGGCTTACGTCTAAGCAGTGTTACACACTTCCACCGAGTCCATTGAAGTCAATGGTCTGAGAAGGATGTAACTCTGTTTAGGTTTTGAATGGGTAGACACAGTTCCAGAGGATATGTTCATCAGTAACTACAAGCCGGAATGGCTATATCTCCCAGTTCAGAGGCAGTTTACCACTGAATAATGTGTGCAGGAGGAGGGGACTTTGAGAACACCGTTGGTCACCTTGGGAAACAGAATGATGGATTAAAGGGAACTTAATAAGAACATAAGAACATAACAGAAGCTAATGTTGGATCAGGCCAATGGTCCATCTAGTCCAACACTCTGTCACAGGGTGGCCAAAAATACCAGGTGCCATTAGGAGGTCCACCAGTGGGGCCAGGACACTAGAAGCCCTCCCACTGTTGCCCCCCCCCCCAGCATCAAGAATACAGAGCATCACTTGCCCCAGCGTCCCTATCTATACCTTGTGGCTAATAGCCCCTGATGGACCTCTGCTCCATATGTTTATCAAGTTCAAGTTCAAGTTAGCCTTTATTGGCATAAATTATCAATACTAGTTATACTATTTAAGAAACAGTTAAAAAAACGGTTAAAATACACCTATAAAAGTTCTGTGACTCAATGTTGTGCAATTGGGAACTGATGTTTATCTAATTCCCTCTTGAAGCTATCCATGCTTGTAGCCACTACCACCTCCTGTGGCAGTGAATTCCATATGTTAATCACTCTTTGGGTGAAGAAGGACTTCCTTTGTGCATTTGTTCAGAGGTATTTCTTATGGCAAATCATCCCCCATGCATACCATCTGACCATTTTTGCTTTTTATAACTATATATGTATTTATATATACATAGACACACATATACATGTATATTTACATCGGATTAAATTCTGCAGCTACCCTGCAATGTTTAGATAGAGAGATAGAGAGATAGAGAGATAGATATGAGTGTGTGTGTGTGTGTGTGTGTGTGTACACACACACACACACACAAACACACTTATACTGGATTAAATTCTATAGCTACCCTTTAAAGACTATTATTACTACAATCAAAAACTGCTTTGGGAAAATTGAGATCTCATACAAGCATTATTGAGATCCCATGCCTTTTTAGACCTGGTGCTCTTATGCACACACACAATCAAATTCCAATTCATATGGGGGGAATATTTCCTAAATTCTTTGCAAAGAATAAAAATGTCACCAAATAATAAAACTGGATAGCTTGACAAGGAAAGATGTCCCCCTAATAAAGTAGAACATTTTAGATGTTTCATCCTAGCAGTTTTCAGCAAAATATGATTTCCTGCCCAAAGGCAAGGAAAGATTAACCAAGTCTGTTCGGCAGCTCACCCAATAACTCAGCTGGAAAGGAATCTAAAGAGCAAATTGCAAGGTTCGCAAATGCAATCAGTTTATCAAGGTCAGATAAGGACAAGAACATGAATGGATGGAATTCCGGATAACAATGGAGGGAATAGCGATGCGGTGTGATTCAGGCAAAAATGAGGCCACCGGCAGAATCAATGGGGTTCAGCGCACTACAGTCCGCAAACGGCATTGTCACAACAGCATTCGCAAGCTGAAATTCCCTGCCGCTGAGAAGAAATTAGTCTTACAGGCAACAAAATTATCTCCATTTCCCTTTATTAAATGGAAAATGAAATTACTGGCTAGTACAGATTGGAACAGCCTGTTGATAACTGATAATAATTTCTCCCCAGAGAACTTTGAAGTAAGTTCCACAAGTAGCTGTAAGTAAGAGTAATGTTACCCCCCAAAATATGTTTTCTAACAGAGCTACACTCTTCTTGCACCACTGAAGTCAGCGGGCTGTGGAAGGGTAGAACTCCGCTTAGGATTGTGCCGTTGAAGGCACTGATGCTGGGCGGCAGCATCACAAGAAGAGTCAAGGTTTAGCACTGGTTTCTTTGGTTCGTATTGACTAAAGAGAGGAGAAAAGTCTGCATTCAGATTGGATCATTGGTCTAGAAGCTGACTCAAGTGTTATCAGTGGAGCCTACCAGCTTTCCCACTTGATCTCGCTCAGTTCTCATTCTTACTGCAGCCACCATCTATGTGGCTTTTGCCTATGTAGGTTCCATCACCACCCTCATGGTAGCCCCGGGAGGGGGCGTGGTCAAAATGGCCCACTCTTCCTCTTTTTGCCAGTTGGGGGGAAAAAAAAACCAGGTAGGATCCAGCTCTGTTTAAAAAGTCTGCATAATAAGTAGGTTTGCCAACCTCCAGGTGGCACTTGGAGATCTCCTGCTATTTCAAATTGATCTCCTGGTGGCCGAGATCGTTCCCCTGGTGAAAATAGTGGCCTTTCAGGGTGGACTCTATAGCACTATACCCAACTGAGGTCCCTCCCCTCCCCAAAACCTTCCCTTCCTAGGGATCACCCCCCCAAAAAAAAACCTCCAGATATCTCCCAACCCAGAGCTGGCAACCCTAATAACACTGCCACCAACGCACACCCTTCATACCAAAAAGGGTGTTGTGTGCCAACCGTGGACCACACACGTGGTCATGCAAAATAGCAAAGCTTTGTGTAAAAGACAATAGCCGGCTAGGATCTTGGGACAGGTCAATCGGCCACCCCAGATCCAGGAGGAGACCTATGGGTGTCAATACACTGTAAATAGCCTATCACGGGGTGTGTGTGTGTGTGTGTGTGTGTGTGTGCGGGGTGTGGTGTGTGTTGGGAGTACAAGCAGTGTTGGGAGTACTCCGGTCTTGCTAAACTGTCTTATGTCCCTGCCTTATCTATGAGCTGATTTCACTATCTGCGACTTCGAACCCAGTACTTTACAAAGGGGGAAACAGAGGTTTTGTATGCGTTGCAGCTATAACATTTATTTTATTTTATATTATTTTATTTATCTTATTGGATTTGTATCCTGCTCTCCCCGCCTAGCAGGCTCAGGGTGGGTTCCATCAGAAATAATAACCAATGTACAAAGAACTAAAAACAGTTAAAACCCCAATAAAATACAGCAACGTTCCTATGGTGCAAATCAAGTACCAGTTCTTACTGGTAGGGCACACAGTCACCCTGAACTGGGTGGCCCAAGCTAGCCCAATCTCATCAGATCTCTGAAGCTAAGCAGGGTCAGCCCTGGTTAGTATTTGGATGAGAGACCACCAAGGTCCAGGGTTGCCGCAAAGAGGCAGGCAGTGGCAAAACCACCTCCGAACATCTTTTATCTTGACAGCAGTATGGGGTTGCCATAAGTCGGCTGCAACCGCACTATCCACCACCAGGGAAAAAATTGGCATACAGTCCCAGTGGCTGGCATGTCCGGTGAAAAAGAACTCGTTTCGCTGGGATGAGAAAGACCTCCCCTTGAGACTCTGGCGAACAGCAGCCTGTCTGAGTAGACCGTACTGACGTGGATGGACCAATAGTTTGGTTCGGTGTAAGGCAGTTTCACACCCCTCATCAAACAGAGATGAAGGATCATTCCCTCTTCCTAGACTTGGTTGTAGTAAACAGACTCTTGGACCTGATCCTATTCCGGAGAGGTTTCTACTTAACTCAAGGCGAGCTCCGACAAACAACAGAGCACAACCAATCAGACATAAGAACAAACTAAGGATTGACTAATCGGAACGAAATAACCAAATAATCAAAATAACATAGAGATAAAACATCATCAAGCACAAAGATAAAACAAAGGGGTGAAATGTGCCGAAGAACGGAGCACAGCCTCACCTCATTCGCAAAGTGCAAATTAGGTCTCTGCAGGACCTGGACAAATGTGCCGCTGAACCCACATTTATTGAGGTCATACCTCTGTGGGGAAAGGGGCAGTCTGTAAAACAGCATCATCCGTGAGAGAAAGGAATGGTCAAACTTTGAACTGTGTATGAGTTCAAATTTGCCATTCCCCTGCTCCCTAAGCCTCGGGGTTGTGGGTTTCCAGGTGTGTTGTGAGGTTAAAATCCTGAATGGGAACTAAATGTGGATCGTATGGGGGGGAGTGCATTTTCAAGTGAGAATCGGAGGGCAAAGGAAGGTTCCCTAACCTCCCCCCCCATGTCCCCTCCTCTTGCATTATGGCATTATTCCACTCTGGTGGAATGAGCTTCTGGAGGAGACCAGGGCCCTGTGGGACCTGTTACAGTTCCGCAGGGCCTGTAAAATGGAGCTCTTCCGCCAGGCTTTTGGAGCTGCCACCATCACTGCCACCACTGATATCTGACAGTTTATGAAGAGCAAGCCCGACCATCTGGGTCCCACAATTACAGTTCAAGCCGACCGACTGGACGTTTGAGGACTATCAAGAAGCTGACTGTAGGCCGAGGACTGAACACTAGTACTTTAACATGTTGTAATATTTATAGTTTTAAATTGTTTCTTGATGGCTTTATATTGTATATCTTATTGCTACATTGCAGTGGTTGTGTACTGGTTGTGTAAGCTGGTTGTGTAAGCCGCCCTGAGCCAGCTTTGCTGGGAGGGCGGGGTAAAAATCTAATAAATGAATGAATGAATGAATGAATGAATGAATGAATGAATGAATGAATGAATGTTTTATACACAGAACACAATAATCTTATGTGTTTTCTCTTGGGTTCTTTAGGTAAAGTCATAAAATAAATTTAAGTTTGATAAGGAAGTGTTGCGTATATTTCAAATTTCCCTGCAAATTTCATGGGTTTTTTTCTGAAAAAAAATGAAGAAGTCCACCCCGGTAGCTGCAAAAGGTCCATTAAAAAAAAAAATCTCTAGCTGTGATAGTGGCTGCCCTAATTTGGGGGGAATTAGTCGCACTTCCAGCCCTAATTGTGGTGGGAAATCACAGTCATTAATGTTATCCTGAATGCCCACTCGAATGCATCTGGGTCAAAGGCTACCAGCTGTTCCTTGCACTAATGAAGGCCCTACTTTGCCACAACTGTACTGTAAATATTCCAAAGATTCACATAAAATCAGCCTCTAGCCCAGCATGATGTGCCTTCCCCTCAAATCCATTTTGGACAACCTAAAATATCTGCACCTCCCCCTGCCTCCAGATCAAGCCCTCTGCCCTAACAGCCCTTCCAAGTGAGACTTTGGCAGCTCCTACAGCCAATGAAAAGGACACTTTTTAGAAGCCGCGCATCACTCTGTCTCTTCTCAGTAGATTCAACCCTTTTGTGTATCTTAGATTCACTCCTGACACTGAAATTTATGGGATTTAACTAGTGTGAATGAACAAAATGACAATTCATTATTTAATGAATACTAGATAAACCAACACCCCCTGCACTTTCCCACTTTAAAGGAAGATGGGGTTTTTTTTAATGACGTAAACTTTGAGTGATATATTAAACCAGTAATAAGGCCCGTTGCAGAAAGAAATGCAACAAGCTCTAGAAAGAGGGCCTGGGAGAGCACTCTGGCCTGCAGCAGTCGCCCTTGTACCCCACTCTGAGCTCCTTGGAGAAAAGGCCAAGATAAAAATATACTACTTAATGCTGATTAAACCATCATGGCTTTGTTCACTGAGTCCTACAACTGCAGTTTGGTGAGAGTATTGAGGATTCATTGGTCCCCCTTCCCTCTCAGTTACCTGAAGAAAGGGAAAAGGTGTAGGGTTGCTCACTCCGGGTTGGGAAGTTCCTGGAGAGTTGAGGGCGGAGTCTGAGGAGGGGAAGGACTTCTGCAAGATACAATGCCATAGAACAAACTCCCCAAAGGAGTCATTTGCTGTCATCACACACATTAAATACAAATACAAATTTATTAAAACAGTCATAAGACCAGCAAAATAAACTAAAATAAAACAACATAGAATCTTACAACAAAAGACCCTTCAGCCGTAGGTAGGGCTGCATAGTCGTTTTGTGCTTCAATATCCATAAATCTTTGTGATATTAAAATCTTTGCATGCTTCAATCCTCCCTCTAATAAATTTTCAGGATCTAGCCCGATTGATTTCAGTTTATCTACTACCCTAAGAGCCCATTGGGGATATGGTGTAGATGTCAAAAAATCAGGGATAAGTCCCACTGGATTCAGATGGGACTTAACCCAATAATTACACCTCTGTATCCAGACGTTCAGTGTCACAGTTGATAAGCCTGCTTCTTGTCTTAAACTCAGATTTGCCATACCTTTCGGGGCATTGAACAGTGCTCTAAGAAATTTCGATTGTACTAGCTCTAGTTCTTTAAATTTACTCTCTGCCAGTATTTGTGTTCCATATATCATTTGTGGAAGAACTTTGTTCGAAAATAGTTTAAGAGCAGCCGGTACATACTGAGCTCCCTCTTTCCTAAAGAAGCGCAATATAGCATTTGCACTCCTTTGTGCTGAGCATGCTGCATATTGAAGATGTCTAGAAGCCCTTCCATTAAATGAGTATGTTAGTCCCAGGTATTTAAAATTTTTAACCTGAGCTACCGGGACCCCATCCATTGACCATTTCATTTCTTTATATTTTTTATGGAAACGCATGATCTTTGTCTTTGAATAATTTACAGTAAGTAACTCTTTTTGGCATTGTGCACTAAATTTTTCCATTGCCCTCTTTAGTCCTCCTCTAGATAGTGAAAGGAGCACAGTGTCATCTGCATACATTAAAACAAGAATATTTCTTCCCATGCCCAAAGTGGGGGCTGAGATGTCAATGTCATGCAGACCAATTATCAAGCAATTTACATACAAGTTAAATAGAAAAGGAGCAAGAAGGCAGCCCTGTCTAACACCTTTTTGGACTTGAATGGGTTTTGATAGCTTACCATCAGCAGTGTATCGTATTTGTACAGTTGTATTTTTATATAGATTAGACATCAACAATAGTAATCTCTTATCTATAGTTAACTGATCCAATTTAGCCCATAACCTTTCCCTCACAACCGAGTCAAAGGCCGCTTTCAGATCGATAAATGCAGCATATAAAACTCCCTTATGGTTATGCGTGTATTTTTGAACTAAATAATCCAGGACCAAACAGTGATCTAAGGTGGAACGGCCTTTTATAAACCCGCCCTGTTCAGTTTTAAGTATTTTTTCTTGTTCTAACCATCTGCAGAGTTTCAGACACAGGTGTTTGGTATAAAGTTTGCATATAATATTTATCAAGCTAATAGGTCTATAATTATTGGGGTCAGCTCTGTTGTTTTTCTTAAATATCGGGATTATTATAGCCAGCCCCCATCCTTCTGGAATTTGTCCTGTCTGATCAATATATGTGAAGAGGTTGGCCAACATCGGGGACCACCAGGTTAAATTAGCTTTTAATAGCTCTGCTGTAATATAATCACTACCTGGGGCTACACATTAAATAATCCACTTTCAATCCATTTTCAATGCACTTTTGAATTGGATTTTGCCAGTTCACACAGTAAAATCCAGTGGGAAAGGGGATTGAAAGTGGATTATTTAGTGTGTGTGATCGCAGCCGTTATCTCCAGGGGAACTGATCTCTGTCATATGGAGATCAATTATAATTTCAGAAGCTCTCCAGGCCCCACCTGGAGGTTGGCAAGTGTAGACATCAAATTAGTCTTCAGTTTGTAGGGTAGATGTTAAGTCTAATATGACTACCAGGAAAGAAGTTTACTGAAATGCCTGCCCGTTCCCCTGTTGGCTTCCTTTGTCATTATTTAGCCAAATCTCATTGGCTACAAGATGGTGTCATGCTGTTCAGAAAGTGTGCGGGAAAGGCTTCCTGCCTTCACTCTGGTGTAATTCAGTAAAATCGGGGTGAGCAGTTGAAGTCTGGAAGCCACAGAGAGCACTATCACCACTGATAAATAAGACAAACACTTCATTCCCTTTGGTACACACACCATCTTGGCCAACAAGGATTGTGAATACAGAAGTAAAACGAGAGGGGGAGACATTTCAAGGATTATGAGTGCAGAAGCAGAATGAGAGGGGAGCCATTTTGGATGAGCCAAAATAGATATGCTCTATCTTTCTGTCGAACCTCCCTCACAAGTTTTGTGGGAAAGCCCTGAGCCCCAGTCAGCCAGAGCTCCCTGAAGGAAGGTTAAACCAAAAATGGGATTATATTGGGCTAGTCAGAAGAGTTGGGTCCTGTTAGCACCACAGTCCTCCCCATTGCTGTGGTTCCATTTCCCCATACAAATAGTGGTGGTGAAGGTGGTCACAAGGCTCCACAGCCATGTCTCAGATGCCAGGAAGATCGTTCCATGGATCCTGACATCTGAGATACATGTCACTAGATACACTCACAGCACTAGCCCTTTGGACATGTAGCTGGGAATGCCTGTACATGTTGCATGTTGCATGTACATCCCAGTTGGTAAGAACGACCCAACACACATTCACTTTACAAATGAAACCAAGGGACAGTGCCTGGATAAATGTGGTGTTGAACTTGCACACCAGGCAATATCACGTGTTGAAATGTAGCACATGAGTTTCTCAGCGCACGCATAAAGGAAAATTGAGTGTACACCGTACACAGGTCATATGTGCGTTTACTGTCACTTGTGAAGTGGGCAACTGTGTCCCGTGCGCTTGGAACTCTGGGAAATGTCTCAGAAGGGATTTGGATACAAACCATTTTATTTTGTTTTCTGTTTTTAAGGTGTGTGGGAAATCATTTCACCTAAACACTTTCTGAATCAAGCAAGTGGGAATCCCGCATGACTTCGCAATATAGCTGGTCTACTGCTCATACTTTTCTTTTGTCCCCAGTGCGGGATATTATTCAGAGGGAGATGCAGGCACGGGAGAGACGGCAGGTTCAGATGCAAAACAGAGAAGCAGGTGGTGGTGCCGTGCCCAGTGGACGGCTGTTGCTACATGATAATCAGATGTCAGACGTCTGTTGCGCTCGCCAAATTGTTACAGGCAGTGCATTCTGTCAGAAGAAGTGTCGAGAAAATGAAAAAAAAAAATAACTCGTGAGATAGATCTTCAGTGCTGGTGAAACTCCCAGACACTAAAGCAGTTACTCTGTGGTATCAACATGCAGAAAAAAATGAGCAAGGATCAAATTATAAAATGGCAGGAGAGATTTGGTGTTGTGCTTGTTTTTTAATGAACGGACAAGTTTTTCTTTTTTTGCTTCCAAACAGATGGCACTACGAAATATAGTTTTAAGCTTTCAGTTTTAAAACACCGTGAAGCGCTGAGGGATGTGCTGTAGCTTAAACAACAAATTGGCACATTGTCAGCAAGATCCCCTTGACAGACGATGGAACAAAATGGAGAGTGACTGGGTCTTCAGCAGAATTAGCAAAATAATCAGTGTGGTGTCGTGGTTAGATTGTCAGGCTGGGATCTGGGAGACCTGGGTCCAAACCCCCTCTCTGCTGTGAAAGCTTGCTGGGTGACCTTGAGTAAGTCACACCCTCTCAGCCTATCCTACCTCACAGGGTTGTTGTAAAGGTAAAATGAAGGAGAGGAGAATGATGTAAGATGCTTTGGGTTCCCATTGGGGAGAAAGGTGGGGTAGAAATGAAAGGAGGGAGGGAGGGTGGAAGGAAGGAAGGAAGGAAGGAAGGAAGGAAGGAAGGAAGGAAGGAAGGAAGGAAGGAGGAGGGAAGGAAGGAAGGAAGGGAAGGAAGGAAGGAAGGAAGGAAGGAAGGAAGGAAGGAAGGAAGGAAGGACGGACACATACAGAAGGGCAATCAGTTCCTCAGATGAGTTCAAGCAGAAATTATTATATTAAATATCTCAATACGATTGGTGATCACTGCTCTGTCTTCAGCAGAATCAGACTGACGATTGGTCTCATTGCTCTGATCACAGTGGATTCACCGGTCACTGAGGGTGTGATAAGGTTTTCCGTTCTTAGGCCCAGAGCCCGGAGTGCCTTAGTTCTACGGCTGTGCTGAACTCTCTCTGATTTTGACGTATCCTGGCTTCAAGAATAGCTTTTTCAACGCAACTGAACAAATTACTAAAAATACCCACTTCACCAAACAATTGTGTCGTCTCCCCTTTTGCTCTCCTGGCCGGTCCTTCTTCTTGACATAATTTTTTTCTCCATCTTCTTTGCCCTCGCTGTTCTTGACCTTATTTGCCCACACTATTATTCAGTCCAGCGGGCTGAAGTAGCCCCAATCTGGTGTTATTCAAGTAAATAAGAATCCTGCTTGTACGCAGTTGCTATAAAATGATGGAAGGACGTAGGTTTGAGCACATAGCTATAATCACCTATTTGAACAGCAGGGCTTCTGCTCATTTGGGTTCTCTTTCCATTTATTCTACCAGTGAGCAATCTTCCTGTGCTATTTCATATAGTAACTCAGATTTAAACCACAGTTTCCCCCCCCCCATAAATAGGAAGCATCCAGACTGTTAAAAACGATTCCTTTTAAGCTGCACCTACTTTTGATTGTGTGGAGCTTCAGGGGATTCACCCATCAATAGTCCTGTGTATTATGCTGTTAAAACATAATACACTTTGTCTTTTGTCCCAATGAGGACCCAAAGTGACTTGCAGCATTGTTTCCCCCACCTCCATTTTATCTTCATGACAACCCTGTGGAGTAGGTTATGCTGAGAGGGTGTGGCCGGCCCGAGGCCACCCAGCAGAGTGGAGGCTTGAACCGAGTCTTCTTGATCCTAGTCCAGAACTCTAGCTGACATCCCCTAATGGTGGTGGTGGTGGAAAATGCCATCAAGTCACCGCTGACTCATAGGAACCCCATGGAGTTTCATTGATTCTGACAACCTTAGAAGAAGAAGAAGAGATTGGACTTATACCCCGCCCTTCACTACCCGAAGGAGTCTCAGAGTGGCTTACAAACTCCTTTTCCCTTCCCCTCCCCACAACAGGCACCCTGTGAGGTAGGCGGGGCTGAGAGAGCTCTTGACAGAAACTGTTCTTTTTCAGGAAGAGCTCTTATCAGAACTAAGACTTGCCCAAGGTCATCCAGCCAGGTGCAAGTGGAGGAGCGAGGAATCAAACCCAGTTCTCCCAGATCAGAGTCCGCGCACTTAACCACTACACCAAACTCAGGTTTAAACCACAGTTTCCCCCCCATGTTCAGAATTCAGTCCCGTAGGGTTCCCAGGTCTTACCTGGGTCCCAGTGGAGGTCTCCAGCACGGCTCCTGGGATCCTCTGCTCTAGCGTTTGGGTAAAAAATTCTATGGTGGCCATAGAGCTTTTACCCAAATGCTAGAGCGTCCCCTGCACGACAATGCCTGACAGGATAACGTCACCTCTGGGTGATGTCATTGTGCCAGGCACATTGGGTGTGACAAGGCTCTTCAGCGGAGGGTCTCTCCCTGCCGGGCAGCTGGCCGACAATGGATTGGGGAGCCCAAAAATGGGGGGACCCCACCCCCATTGGGGGTTGGCAATCCTACAGTTCTATGTTATTCAGTGCAACTTTCTCCCAGTAAGATGTCTCTAGCTCTGCGATCACACACACTAAAATAATCCACTTTTAGTGCACTTTCCAGCTGGATTTCACTGTGTGAACTGGCAAAATCCAGATGGAAGGTGCACTGAAATTGAATTATTTACTGTGTGTGATCGCAGCCTAGGATTGTAGCCCTATGACCCATCGCAACATCCCAGGCGATCAGTCTGAATATAACTTGGATATGGCAACACTGTTGCTCTGTTTCTTTCCTTTATATAGTTTGTGTTTTTAAATGACTCCCTTTTTAAAAAAAAACACAACCATTGTGTGTGTTCATAGGCACTACCAATACCCCCCCCCGTCAAGACGATTCCCCTCTTAAATTACCATTCTGAAATAACAAATAAGTTCCTGGATTCCAGATTTAAAAGAGGAGGGGAAAGGCATAAAGCCGATAGGCCAAAAAAATGCAAAAAAAGAGAGAGCCATATCTCAAGATGCAGGCTGCTCAGATGTGAAAATCCATCACTCTGGTGGCTTGCTTTAGGAAAGGGCTTTCCCCCCCATAACTTATGTATGATCTTGCAAAGTGCATCCATCTTTTTCTCCAGGGTGGCAACACTGATTACATTAGAATGGTCAGTACAAAGTAATCTTTAAAAAAAAAAATTGCCCAAGCAGCTGAATGTACTTCTTAGATAGGAATAATTTAGGCATGCTGAAACTGAAGTTAATGGAGTTTGAAGTTTTGTTAGGCTCTCCCTGGTTTCTTGTCTGGGAAGCTAATGTGAGCAGATAAACCAGTCCCTTGCTGTCTGTACATTGGAACCAGATTCCTAAACAGAAGGGGAGAAAATGTATACACGTGCCTTTTCTCTTCGGGGATGTGGAACGGTATAGCATAGCTGGATCTCGTCAGATCTCAGAAGCTAGGCAGGTTTAGTGCTTGGAAGGGACACCGCCAAGGAAGACTCTGCGGAGGCAGGCAACGGCAACCCACCTCGGCTTAATAACTTGCCTGGAAAACCCTCTAGGGTCGCTGTAAGCAGGGGTGGATTAAGGCTCACTGGTGGCCCAAGCGCTGACCAATCTTGGTGCCCCCCCCTTCTTTCCACACTGACCCAGTCTGTTAGTCGTTGACCTGTCTGGCCAGATATACAATGCAGGTTGCAGCAATACGAAAATTTATTCATATGATTAACACAATATACTGTACAAACTAAGCCACGCTTTGGCTACATAAAGTTCTACAGAAATGCAGTACAACATCTATTTTAATATTTCACAAGTTAAATGTGTCAAAGTTCCGGTATTCATGACCTGCAAGGCATTTTTCTACATTTTTTCACCCTTTTCCCAACTTTGTGGTGCCCCCTTTGGCCCTGGCGCCCTAAGCACGTGCTTGGTCTGCTTAATGGTTAATCTGCCACGGGCTGTAAGTCAGCTGTGACTCAATGGCACTTCACACACACACACACACCTTTGCATTCAATTTTCTTTCCTTTTTGTGCTGCTTTTAAAATCTCTGGGATATGGCACTGGTGTGGATTGCAACTGAGCCCTCAAAGCTGGAAAAATAGAAGTCACGCAGCCCTGCAAATGGATCGTGAGGGAGAGTGGCATGGAAATTGATTTCCGACCGTCTCCGCTGAATGCTGTTCCCTCATACAAGGGAACATTTAGATGGAATGGGGCTTGATGGGAGTAATCCGTTGCGGGATTGCAACGTTACAACCAGAGACGTTTCGTTTCTCAGGCTAGCGGCCTTTGATTTATGTCAGCTTATTGTTGGGGGGTGGGTCGTTTTCTTTTTTAGAGGCTTGCTGAATAATAGTGACGGGTCGGTTCACATTTAATGTTGTAGATCCTTCCCCCTCACCCACCCCACCCCGCCACACCAATGGGAACAGCATGATGTCGCAGCCAGGAGCACACAAGCAGTGGTCAGGATTACTTCCAAGATCCAGCAGGTGGATTTTGGAGCCTCAAGAGTTCGCAGGCAGTTCCCGTGAGAGAAGAAGGAAGCCAAAGGGGGTAGAGCTGTGTGCATCCTGGAATCCAGTCCAAGGCTCTGCTTTTTTGGGGGGGCGGGGGGAATGGCAGTTGCTTTTTTCTGTCTTTCTTTGTTGCTTTCTTCTGTCTTTCTTTTTGCTGCACACCCCTATGTACCACTCTTAAGAAAGTGGCCTTTGCAAAGCCACTGCATCCCAAGGCAATGATGTACTATGAACCAAATTAAGAATTTCGGGGGTGAGACTCTTAGGAGGGAGACAGAAGCCTAGTCCGTACCAGGTGCAGGCGTATGTGTCCTTGCACACGTTATGTCCTCATATCATCGAAAGAAAGAAAGAAAGGCCGAGGAGCAAGTTCTCTTGGAAACCAGCATACCTAAACTGATAGCAAAATTGACCCCCAAGCAGTCGCCTGGTATCATAACTTGCAGCACCAGGACACACAAGTAGGTTAATGCACTGTCATCAGGGCTTCTTTTGTAGAAAAAGCCCAGCAGGAACTCATTAGCATAATAGGTCACACCCAACAGCAGAAATGCATTAGCATATTAGGCCACACACCCCGTGTTATAAGAAGTGTGGTCATCCAGCCACACCCACCTTTTGCTTCTTATTCTATTTACCTTGTTTGTTGTCAAAACCCAGGGCTTTTTTTTATAGCAGGAACCTCTTTGCATGTTAGGCCACACACCCCTAATGTAGCCAATCCTAATTAGTTTCTGATGTTGGGTGTGGCCTGTTATGCTAATGAGTTCCTGCTGGGTGTGGCCAACTCGGGAGCCAGCCGGAACTCCGTTCCTGTGCGTTCCTGCCCCAAAATAGCCCTGAAGGTCAGAATTTGTTCCCCCCCCCCCCAAAAAAAAAAAACAGACGAAAAGGGTGTCATAAAGGGTGTATACATGGTGTGCACCCACATCATCTGTTACCTTATAGGCACTGTGTGTGGTGCATGGGCCTGTTCCTTCCCCAGGCGTGTGCAAAACAGGTATTGAAACTGGCCCGCAGTCAGACATCTCTTTCTTCCTTTCCAGGAGGGAGGTTGCCACAAAAGGTCTTTGCATGATGGTGACTGAATAGGGGAGAGCGGCCTGGCTCCGGAAGCAGAGTTCAGACAATCGAGTGCAAATTAATCATGCAATAAACCCAAACTTCATGAATTATTTCATATTATTTTAGTAATCCTCTCTTCGCTTATTCCATTTACTTCCTAACCTGATTTATGCTCCAAATTTCGTGGTGTCTTGGGGGGAAAGGGGGGAGATGGCAGTGAAATAACTCTCCTACTTCCTCGGTTGAAAAACATATCATTCTTCCTGCATAAAGATTAAATCAAATCTAAACGAAATAATACCAATATAACTCAGGATGATTAGTTACCTATATTACGTTGTATCATTTCTCCACCCCCCACCCCCCAAAGTTATCTTTCCATTTTTCGGGGATATAAAATGTACCCATTGTAGAATCACTGAGTGTAAAGGAATTCCAGGGACATCTAGTTCAATCACAGTGACACGGTCTCTCCGTTCTGAATAGGCACTTGTCTGACACAGCTCCGAAAGAGGGTTCCTCAACTTCCCCAGCCGCAGCCGTTTTCCGCATTGGTTTATTTGTTTCAAACAAAAAAAGGAGAATACAGTGCAAACCAATAAAACCATGTGAAAACAATTACGGCTAATCCAAACAGTCCATAACAAATTTAAATGTTTCTCTTCTGCCGTAAACAAGCCAGGACAGAAATGCGCTGAATCTCATTTGGAACTCAGCCAAGGAAAGCTGACGGTGGGGGGTGGGAATGTTATTTTGCAGTTTGTGAAAGCAAACTGGAGATAGAATGCTCTGTGGCACTCCTCAGGCAGACGGAGGGCGATGGCCGAAAACACCACTGATCCCACAGTGACAGAACGTAAGCGCACCACCCGATAGGAGGGTACTCCCAACAAAGATTGTCAGACTGAACAATGGTGGCAAGTAGGTCTATACAGGAAGAGGTGGTTCTTCGAATGTGAGGTCATGAAAGGCCTTAAAGGTTGACACCAACACTTTGAAGTGTGCCCGGAAGCAAGGATGCAACCAATGTAAATGTTGCCAGACTAGTATAGTGTGGGGACATTTGTTGTACCCCAGGTAACAGCAAAGCTTCAGGAAGCTGCAAAAAGCGACATTTCTGTGTTATGGTCAAGGGCAGCTCCACATAGAACATGTTGCAGCAATGCACTCTGGAGGTCACAGAAGCATGGATCAGCATGGGCGGGTCAACAGAGTCAAGGCAGGTAGAAAGCTTTCTCATCGGGTGCGATCGACACGTGATGGTAGGGATGCCAGTCCCCAGGTGGAGATGGGGGATCCCCGGTTTTTGGGGCTCCCTCCAGATGCCGGCCAGCTGGCCGGTGAGGGGAAGACCCTCCCCCAACAGTTGTCCGTGGACCCGCTTGAGAAGAGCGGGCACCATACACGCCTGCCCCACAAAGCCTCAAACGTGCAGCTTGCAGGGCTCTTTTCAAGCGGGGGCTGCCCACTCCTGCCCTGAAAGCTGCAAGATGTGAATATGTGGCTGGCAGGGCAAGTGTGTGGGACGCCCGTTTTTTCCCCAAGCAGGGGCAGTGTGTGCCAGCCCTGCGAGCTGCAAAATCACAACTTGCAGTGCAGCAGCGTGTGACCCCCATTGATGTAAAGGGAAGATTCTCTTTAAATAGTGGGGGGAAACCAGGGTGTGTGTGTGTGCGCGCATGGCGCTGTGTCCCCGACACAGTGACTTCACTCTGCATGACGTCATGGCGTCGGAGACAGCCTCTCCCAGACCGCCCCCCAAATCCCCCCGCTGAGGAGAAGACAGGACCTGGCAACCTGAGATGGCAGTTTTGACCACGGCATCAGCCTGCTGTTTGAAAAGCAGCACAGGCACCAAAAGCGTTCTTGCCTTCTTTTACCGCCCTTGACCTTGCAGCATTCTGCCCTGGCAGTGAGTGTCTGAAAGCAGTGGGGAATGAAGCTGAATTTCACAGGTTTAAAGCTGAGCCCATCAAGTAGTTCCTTGGGGACAGGTTCCTAGTTGCCATGGCGTGCAAGAGACCATAGTGGAAGCGGACTGATGGGTGTGACTTCCTCCGTGTGTCTGAACACGTGTGTGGGCAGGGCTCTTTTTGTAGCAGGAACTCCTTTGCATATTAGGCCACACACCCCTGACGTAGCCAATCCACCAAGAGCTTACAGTAGCTCCTGTAAGAAGAGCTCTGTAAGCTCTTGGAGGATTGGCTACATTAAGGGCGTGTGGCCTAATATGCAAAGGAGTTCCTGCTACAAAAAGAGCCCTGTCAGTGTGAGCATGGGAGAGAGGGAAAAGTGCCCGCCTCACTGATGCATACAGTGGATCAGTGATGAGGAAAGCAGGACCCTGAGGAAGGAGTAGTGCCGTTAACCTGAGAAGCCACGAAAGGTGTTTGAGTGGTCAGTCCCTGGCCAGAACAATTCATTCATTCATTCATTCATTCATTCATTCATTCATTCATTCATTCATTCATTCATTTCTATCCCACCCTCTCTGCAAGCGGGTTCAGGGTGGGTCACAACATACAGAATGTTAACAAAGATCAATTAACTTTAAAGAAATCTCAAAACAGCCCTTCTGAATTCCCTTATTAAACAAGATGGCATTCCAAAAACTTGTGGTGCCCGGTGCCTGTTTCCATCTGAGTGGATACGGAACCTGACAAGAGACCAGAGCAGACCCAGAGAGAGAGAGGTGCGCTCACTCGCAAGGCAGAGCAAAGAGGAGACTGCCCCAATACAGGCACCTTCGATCGCCGAAATGTTTCACCATGGTGGGGGGGGGAGAATACCCACACCAGTCTGCCCTTTCTGGGTGGGTTTTAGAATCATAGAATTGGAAGGGACCTCCAGGGTCATCTAGTCCAACCCCCTGCGTAACGCAGGAAATTCACAGATTCTGGAAGCTTTGCCAGAAGTCCCCAGTGCGAAAAACTCAGTTCAGATTACAGAGCAGAGGCTTTGTTGTGAACACATTTTGCTTTCCGAAAAAAAGGTGCTGGAGAAACCAGTTTTATTAGGAACGGGGATGGGGAAGGTATGAGAGAGTGCTGGGATGTTTACGAAGTTATACGAATACACGGCCGAAAAAGTTTACATCCGGAGGTGCAAGTGGAGTTTTAAGGTAATGTGAAAGACCCGTATCAACAAAAGCAAACCCGAAGCTCCTAGCAAGGCTCGAACACATGAACACATGAACCTGCCTTATATTGACTCAGACCATTGGTGCATCAGGGTGAGCCTTGCCTACTCAGAGTGGCAGCGGCTCCCCAGGTTGTTAGGCAGAGGTCCTTAACATCACCTACTACCTGATCCTTTGAACCTGAGATGCCAGGGGTTGTACCTGGGACCTTCTGCGGGACCTTCTCCTGGCAAAGCAGATGTTCTCTACCACTGAGCCCGCAGCTTGTTCACCCAGCAGCAGATCATGGTTTGCGATTATGCTTGAGTCAAGCCTGCATGCAGCTCATAAAGAGACTCTTTGATGGCAGCCCCCGAACATGCTGAACTTGGAAGAAATCCCCATCAAGCTCAATGAGACTCACTTCCAAGTTAAAATATTTAACACCAAGCTGGAACGGCTTCCTCTGTGCCCACAAAAGCTGAACATTGTGCCCATCACTAATCTGTTAACCCGTTAAGATTGCCTTTGGAGAAATACTTTGGGGGACTGGGTCCAGGTGCCTAATGTAGAAATGGTGACTTCTAAAATATGTGGGTTTTTTTGCAAAATACATAAATAAATATGGAACAGATTTAATTAGTTCCAACAGCTTGGCAACATTCACAGTACTATATTAGTATATTTGCTTTTTTGCTGGCTTTTATCCTGCCTCCGGCATATGCTTGGGTATATTAAAAATGTATGTGAAACAGCAAGCTAACTTCCGCTCTACGGTAGAGTTTGATGATGCAGCCCTGTTTTTAGACACTGCACTGACCTTTTGCTAGGTCAATACCGGCAGATCTTTTCCCCTTCTGTAGCCAAAGAGAGCCTGCCCCTTGTGCTTGTTCAACCAGCACAGTCCCTTTTACATGGTGCATTCTAGGTTGCAGGACCATGTGCACGAATCATGCAACCTCATGGGGAAGATCTATTACAGAAGCCTTTCCCATACAGTGAGTACCCAGGCTGGTGTATTGGTTAGGAACATGGACTCTGATTTGGGAGAATTGGGTTTGAGTCCCCACTCCTCCACATGCAGCTGCTGGTGTGACCTTGGGTCAGTCACAAGTTCTCTCAGAGCTGTTCTCTCAAGAGCAGTCCTCAAAAGAGCTCTCTCAGGCCCGCCTAACTCACAGGGTGTCTGTTGTGGGGAGGGGAAGGGAAAGGAGATTGTAAAGTGCTCTGAGACTCCAAGTGAAGTTCAGGGTATAAATCTAATCTCTTCTCTCTTCTTTAACCGCGAGGAAAGAGGGTGCTGATTAGTTGGGACTGAGCAGTTCTGGACTGTGCACAGTTTTGGCAGATTCCTACTTCCTGTGGCGAGTCTCCAGATTCCCTCTCCCACGTTGTTCCTAGAGTTCTCCTGTCCCCACAGCAGCAGCATTTTGGTGGATATTTTGGGCTGCAACAGCGTGTGGGACACAAAGACGTCATACTTTGTGGCCGGAAATCTGACCATCTGTTGTAAATTTCAGCGGGAATCAGAAAACTATTGCCTTTTAGATTCTTTGACGGATTTGCCTTCGGCAGGGCTGTGCAGAAAATTTGGGGGCCAAAGTGAGTGTTTTCCTTAACTCAAAATGCTTCCTAAAACTTATTCATTCTGCCTTTCTTTTCTTTTCTTTTGGTGATTTTTCAGGGCTCCTTGCTATGTTAGTTTCTCTCTCTCTGTGTGTTCCCCACCCACCCCCCTGGGCTTCTTGGTGTGATCCTCCAAATCATAGATTATGAGATCACTGACATCAAATGATGCCGATGGCAGTTCTTCCCGGACTAATCCCATGGGGGACCCTAGTCAATGGGGTCATCAGATGTCCTCATTCTGAAAAGATGTTTGCTATTGTTCTGTACATTCTCCCTCCCAAAAAATCGCCACTGCCAAAAGGGTTTGTAGAAAGCATCTTTAACCTTCAATTCTGTAAAATATGCGTTTCCAAAATGCAGAGTCTGTATATGCCATAAAGGGGGGGGGGAATGCTTTCGTAGTTTAAATTTAGCCTTTTCAAACATATGGCTTTGGATGTATTATGTTTTCATTTCCCATTGCTGTCGAGATCTAAATCTTAATCTTCCCGTCCATTTCTTTAAAATGCAGATGTACTTGTGTGTGTGTGTGTGTTTTCAAACCCCTTTGATAATATGATTCACAAATTCCTTGTTTTGTTTTGAATTTCACTTATCTTGCTCCAGTGACTAATATTAATTTATCAGCCAGCCAACAGGGCTGCTCTTACGATCTGCAGATGATGAATTTAAAAAAAAAGAACATCACTTTCTGTAGAAAATCTTTCATCTTCGTTGGCTCTGTCAAGGCTTACCGATTTATCATGGACATTTCAAGCCATTTGGGCAAGAAGCTGGAGCCTGCTGCGATTACTGATCTCATTAATGTCTCGTCTCTATTTATATCCTTTACGCCAAGGCAAGCCCACTCTAACCCATGGGCAAAACTATCCCACCAAGTGCTCCCCTCTGCCACTGTTTCCCTTATAAAAACACAAAGATAGGAAGATGCCTCACATTGAGTCAGAACCAATGCTCCCTCTGAGCTGTCAAGTCTTGTGAGCAGGGCTTTTTTGGTAGAAAAAGCCCAGCAGGGACTCATTAGCATAATAGGCCACACCCCAAAGCAGAAACTCATTAGCATATTAGGCCACACCCCTGACAGCGCAGCTCCCTCCCAGGATTGGCTTCCCCAGGCACCCCGCAGCTTGCAGGGTGCATGGGGAACCTGAGGGAAGGAAGGCAGTTTCTGGATTGGCTTCCCCAGGTGCCCTGCTGCTGTGGGATGCCTGGGGGACCCAGAAGAGGTGAGGCAGTTTAAACTACCTTCCCTCCCTGGATCAGCTTGGCTTCCCCAGACGCCCCACAGCTTGCGAGGTGCCTGGGGAACCTGAAGGGGGGAGAGGCTGTAGGCGTGGCCAACTCAGAAGCCAGCCGGAACTCTGTTCCTGTGTGTTCCTGCCCCAAAATAGCCCTGCTTGTGAGCAAAAATTCTACTTTGTGACCTACCGGCATTAAAGCTGTAAGCGAACAGTTTGGCTGCTGCATAAATTAGTTTGCTCTGGAGCCCTCCTTCCCGAGCTAAAACAAAAAGTATGAGCCAGAGGCTAAAAAACTGTGAGCTAGCTCACACTAACTCAGCTTAGAGGGAACACTGGTCAGAACACTGATCTATCAAAACTAGTTTTCTCCTCTTTGACTGGCACCAACTCTCCGGGGTCTCAGGCAGAGGTCTTTCACATCACATCACCTACTCCATGATTCTTTTTTTACAAAATTGCAGTTGCCTCCCAGAACACGGCACTCAATGACATAGAGGTGCAGCGCAGCCTTGTACCAGTGCCAGAAAAATGTATTTCTGTGTTAGGATAGATCAGGGTTTCCCAACATGATATATCCATGGTCACCATGGTGCCTTCCAGTACTTCCTTGGTGCCCCCCCCCCAGCTTTTCAGAAAGTGGGCGGAGCCATTGGAAGGCAGGGCTTGTCATTGGCTGCCCTCATTCAAATGAAAGGGATTTCTGTGGTTGTGATAGCAGTGGCAGCAACTGGAGGGTCAGAAGAACTAGCGAGCATCTGGCTTTCCTTAATGTGTGGTTTCATTCCACCCTCAGGATTTCCTTCCATTCTTTTTAATCCACAATTTCTTTTTAACCCTTCCCCCACTCTGGTCTTCTTTCCTTTCTTTTCATTCCCTTCTGTAATTCTTTTGCAAAGTGAGGAAGGAAGTATCGTGTTTGGCTCTGCTTCCTGTGGCAGCCATTTTGAAATCGTGCTCAGCACCCCTTCTCAGAAGCCTGAAGATGCCAGGCAGGCTTGGGGATCTCTGGCATAGATAGTAGACCTAACATTGTCTCATAAGGTCCTAAGAAAGTTTTAAATGCCCCGATCTGAAGAGCAGTGTCTAGTGACTATTTTAGGTAACATTTGAAAGGTCCCTGTTACTTGTGTATGTGTTTTATTTAGAATAAAGACCAATGCTTAGCATTGGTATTCCACTTCAGAGTATTCAAACGGTCTCACTTTCATTCTCGCAATCATTCCAGCAAAAGTTCTGTAAGGTGTGAAAGCATTATCATCTCCATGTTGCCAGTGGAAGGCTGAGGATGATGCTGGTTGGCTTACCTAAAGCCAAATAGTGAGTTTGTGACAGAAACTAGAAATGCCAATTTGGCACACGATCTGTTTTTTATCAGTCAAGGAGCCTATTTTTTCTCAGTCAGTTTGACTGTTCACAAGCAGTTTCAGCCTGTTCGGCCAAGTACTCTCACCTGCCACTGTTTATCTTATTCAATACAATGGTGCAGTGCCGTAGAGGTGCAAACTTATATGTGTTCTGTTAAATTTACTTCTGTGTTTGCGTAGGCCACAGAACCAACATTGTCTTACAAATCTGTAAGGAAGTTTAAAAAAAATCTAATGAAGAGCAATGTCAAGTGACCTCTTGTTTATAAACATTATTTTGTGCAGCCTTACGGGAGATGTAGCTACATATACACACACACACCCCGTTCAATCAATCAATAAATCTTGATTGAAACAGTCCTTGATCAGCACAGAATAAAACAGGTTCATATGCTCCACATTTAAATTACTGTTAATATTATTATTAAGAATATTAATTACCTGATTAATATTAATTACCTGATTCAGCCATTCATGGTTCTAGGTGGAACATTCTCACCTGCAATGCGGATGCAACAGGCCCCATAAAGCAAGTAAGTGAATCTCCAGCAGGATTCCACCTCCGCAGCCATGAGCGGCTGCTTGAGACGGGTGAACAGATCGGCTGTTCGGCTCGTGGGTGATTGTGGCCGTGAACGCAGTGTGTTCACCTGCAGACGATGGATATAGCAAAGCTCACAGCAACCTTACAGAGGCAAGATTTGACTTAGAAACTTGATCTGTCTCTTAGTTATTACTGTATGCTAACATACTGCAAAGAGTTGTGTTCCTCCCCCCTTGGGTGGCGGTGGAAGTTTATCAGTCGAACAAGGCAATTCTCTCTCCCAGTTGCCGTCTTGCCGACGCTCACCCCTTGAAAGGAAGGAACTCGTTTGTGGATCGACACGCAGAGCTGCACTCTCTTCCTAGCTCTAGTCCGTTTTTTTGTTATCCACCCCAGATGTTTTGGGGCGCGTCGTTCCAACATAATTACTATTAAGGAATGTTTGCTTTGCATATTTCCCCATCGAAACAGCGAGGGAATCGCTTAACAATAGCGCCTAAAAGTTTTCAATTTGCATTTTCATTACACCTGGGAAAGCGGCTCGATGAGAGAACATTGACTTTCAACCGACAAAAATAAACTCAAGGAGTATTAGTGTTTTGGCGAGGAGCCAACATTCCATCATTTCATTTCTTCAAGACTCTTATGGGCTATAACTCAGATTTAATGATCTGATTCATTGGCATGATAAAATCCCCACTTTTGGATAGGTTTTTCCTCTTTGCAAAGGGAAAATGCATTTGCTGCCGCCGAAGTAGCCTCAGCTGTCGGCCAGCCTTTGGTAGATTATGGTCAGCCAGGTAAGTGTCTGTGTCACCTGGGGGACAGGCATAGGCATGGTGGCTGAGCATCAGATGTCTGGCAAGCCAGCAGTCTGAGACGGTTTCTGACCTAACCGGTTGATCAAATTGCACCGTAGCATTATCTCCCCACTATTCAACATGTACCCTCTAAAGGTTATTTAGCTTTACTTATTTAAAGCCAACTCTGAAGACCATCTGTTCTGACAAGTTGCTTCAAGCCGGCGGATCTGTTTTGCACACTTACGCCCGGATAGACGTTTCTCAGTCTTAGACTTATGGTATTCATGAGCACTCCTGAGGTCCCTGTGATACTTGTTCGGCGTCCCTAGGGGAGGCATATTTCCATGCAGTTCTTGGAGCCTCTGTCCTCCTGACATTTACCTGCCTCGTGGCTGATTGATTCAGCTCTCCCCTTCTCTGTTGTGACTGACTACCCATGACATTTCCAAATCTTGACGGAGCTGGGTTTGCAAAGCCATAGCCCGGTGGTGGGGAATGCTGTCATGTCACAGCTGACTTAGAGCGACCCTGTAGGGTTTTCAAGGCGAAAGGCGGAGGCGGTTTGTCATTTCTGGCTTGGCATAGCAACCCCAGATGGTCTCCCATTCAAATAGTAACTAGGGCCGACTGTTTAGCTTCTGAGATCCGATGAGATCCGGCTAGCATGGGCAATCCAGGTCGGGGCAAACCATAGCCTACTGTCGTAGTTTTCAGAGGTTTCAGGTTGAGGAGGACCTGTGCGTCAGCTGAGCGTTGCATCTTCACCTGCCTTGATTTACAGTCACCCAAGTGCAGTATATATATAAACCCCAGAACCCTTTTGGTAGGACCAGTTCTGTGAGTTTTTCCCAAGTGGCTGATTTCTGGCTGGGGGGTGGGGGTATGCACATGGTTGATGCTGTCTGTATGGTCCTTCATTTGTATGCATAGTGCAGCTATCGTTGATAGCACCATAGAGTAACCATTCTCAGTTTGTAACTTCGATGTGAACTTTGAAATTATTTTCATTGTACTTGTATATTTAGGTATATTTGTAGCATGGAGCCCAGTAGTAGAGCATCTGCTTGGTACGCAGAAGGTCCCAGGTTCAGTCCCCAGCATCTCCAGTTAAAAGGACCAGGCGGTAGGTGGTGTGAAAGACCTCTGCCTGAGACCCTGGAGAGCCTCTGCCAGTCTGAGGAGACAATACTGACCTTGATGGACCAAGGGTCTGACCAGTATCATGTGCCGTCAAGTCTCAGGAAACTTATGGTGACCTCATAGGGTTTCCAAGGCAAGAAATGAACAGAGGTGGTTGGCCATTGCCTGCCTCAGTGCAGCAACCTTGGACTTCCTTGGTGAGCAGGAATGCACAGGAACGCACAGGAACGTTCCGGCTGGCTTCTGAGTTGGCCATGCCTACAGCCTCCCTCCTCCTCGGGTTCTCCAGGCACCTCACAAGCTGCAGAGCGCCTGGGGAAGCCAAGCTCTCTTAAAGGAGACCAGTTTCTTGACACCGAGTTAGAAGGGATCCTAAAGTTTAAGAGAGTTTTTCTGCCTAAAGCCTGTTTGGTGTAGTGGTTAAGTGTGCAGATTCTTATCTGGGAGAACCGGGTTTGATTTCCCACTCCTCCACTTGCACCTGCTGATGTGACCTTGGGTCAGTCACAAGCTCTGGCACAGCTGTTCCTGAAAGAGCAGCTTGTGTTAGAGCTGTCTCAGCCCCACCTACCTCACAGGGTGTCTGTTGTGGGGAGGGGAAGGGAAAGGAGTTTGTAAGCCACTCTGAGACTCCAATTGAAGGGCAGGGTATAAATCCAGTCTCCTCCTCCTCCTCCTCTTCTTCTTCTTCTTCTTCTTCTTCTTCTTCTTCTTCTTCTTCTTCTTCTTCTTCTTCTTCTTCTTCTTCTTCTTCTTCTTCTTCTTCTTCTTCTTCTTCTTCTTCTTCTTCTTCTTCCTAAGTATTAACTTTCTGGACTGTAGAAGGCATCACCCCCACCTGCCAGTTTGTTATCAGAATTGTTACTTGCAGCTGAGAAATGTCATCTAATGTGGTTGACAGCTTGCAATACTAGAGATCTATCCTGGTAACAGCTTTCTGTTGGCTAAATGGCTTTTCTTTCTGCACTGAGAGCTTCAGCCCCACCAGAAAAAAAAATACCCCCCCAATCCTGGTGATGGGCCTGGCTGCATGCCAGACCATTTTACTTGGAATTCAGGGCTGGTTTTCCATCAGAGCAATGGAGTTAGCCCTCAGATGGTGGCAGTATCACTACAGCAGGCAGCATGGGAGATGGTGATGATCTGTGTCCCTCCTTGACTCTCGGCCTAGGGCATCCACCAGCCATGTCCAAGGTGAGCCCCGACGCACTGGCAGAACCCATTTGGGCTCTGCTTGCTCCCAGTGCATCTAGCCAAGTACCCCACCAATACTTTTTGCTTGACGAGCCACCAACATCCGCAGGGGGATGTTGTGTTTCCCCCACACCAGCACTTGGTCCAAAAAGGTACATACCCTCCCCCCCATGCACACTGCCATTTCCGACCAATACTTTCTCTGTCATCCTAGTCTTCAACCTCCAGGTCTCCTACATGCATTTTTGTGTTGAGACTGTAACATGTGCCTGGCTCATTAATTAGATCCTTTGTCAAATCTATCTGCTTGGTTATAATGGATTGTTGGTGATTGCTGATGAACAGTTTAACGATGGGTTGTCCCTCTTGAATAGCAGTAGCGAAGCTGCTGTTATTTTGCTGGTAAAGTCTTTATTTCTTAAACATATGGCTCAGTTAATGAATATCCATTCCCATGTTGAATAGGAAAAAGTAGTGTTTAGTTAGCATGGTTGAGATTGGTTGGAAAGAGGGTGCCGTGTGTTCAGTTCTTTACCCAAGACAGGTCTATAAGAGCGGGGACCTGATCTGCCTTTGTTATGGCACCTACTCTGTGAAATTCACTCTCCCCAAAAAAATGGTCAGCGTGCTCATCTCTCTGAACTACATTTCCTTACCTAGAAAGAATGTTCTTATTTAGATGATTCTGTCCTGTGAGCTGAATGGCGTGGACTACTATGGGACTGTCTGATGAACAACCTGATTTATGCTTTGAATTTTTTAGTTAGACTTTAGTCTTCAGATTATTAGACTTTTAATAGGTGTATATTATCACTGATTTCGCTCTATGAGATTTCACGCTCTGCATCATCATTTTATATTGGTTTCTTCTGAAGCAGGAGTAAAACTAACTCTCATTATTTAGAAAAGCAAATTAAACTGACATTTTAGGTGCCAAGTTTATATATTTATTTATATACTTCATTTGTACCCCATGTTTCTCACCCAATGGGGACCCAAAGCAGCTTATGTTATTCCTTTCTCCTCCATTTTAACCTCATAACAAACTTGTGAGGTTAGCTAAGCTGTATGTGACTGGCCCAAAATCACCCAGCAAGTTTCTATGGTAGAGTAGGGATTTGAACACAGGTCTCTCAGATCCTAGTGCAACACTCTAACCACTCCACCTTACTGGCATCACTCTAACCATTACACCACACGTCTTCAACGATATGAATGTTCAACAACTGTGACAAATATCCTTTCAGCTTGCCATAGTGCCCCCCCCATGCTTTGTATTCAAATTGAACGAAGAAGGGAAAAAGTTCAACATCATAAAATATCTCAGCTCAAAAGCATAGTAGTGTTGCACACTGGCTGAGACTAGTAGTTGAGTTCTCTCAGCTTTAAGAGATTTGAGATGATGGATGAACTAAGAAATCATTTTGACAACCCTTTCTGTAGGTCAAAAAAGATACACGGGATTAATGTTGGGTTGCCAGGTCTTACCTTCTCCTGGCGGGGATGAGAGGGAGTTTTCCGGGAGGGGGGCAGGGTGACATTGCCACATGTGATGTCCCAGACATGATGACTTCACATGGAAGTGATGTCATCATTCTGGGGATGTCACACAGCAGTGCTCTGGTATTTTGGGCAAAACTCTCTAGTAACCATAGAGTTTTGTCCCAAATACCAGAGCATCGGTGTGTGATGTCCCCAGTGTGATGACATCACTTCTGTGAGACATCAACACATCAGGATGTCATGTTGGGTTGTGGCTGTTGGGGGTGGGGTTTCCATTGATTATGGCTTAATTCCATGTTTTTTATCTTCAAGGTGGAAACAGCAGGATTTCTCATCTGTGTCACTCTACTCACATTTACCTCACATATTGCCACCCCCCTTGCACATTCATATGCAAATATCACATGACCCTTATGTCTACTAGCCCAGCTGAATCTCAGAATAGCTTCAGATATTTCAAGGGAATAATAATTTCCTGCTTCAATTTGGTAATTCACAAACTTCGATAATTTCAACTGCTTCAACAAATGTTCAGCTTGGTAACTTAATAAATGTTCACATCGGATAGCCTGTCTGTAATATAAAATCTGCCTGCGTCTTAGAAGCATGCATTCAAGAAGAAGAAGAAGAGAAGAGATTGAATTTATACCCCGCCCTTCGCTACCCAAAAGAGTCCCAGAGCGGCTTACAAACTCCTTTCCCTTCCCCTCCCCACAACAGACACCCAGTGAGGTACGTGGGGCTGAGAGAGCTCTGACAGAAATGGCTCTTTTTCAAGAACAGCTGTGCCTGAACTATGGCTTGCCCAAGATCATCCAGCAGGCGCAAGTGGAGGAGTGGGGAATCAAACCCAATTCTCCCAGATTAGAGTCTGCACACTTAACCACTACACCAAACTGGCTCTCAAGAAGAATGCCCATCATCTTTTCCACCACAAAGATAAATACAGCAATCCAGTAAGATTCTAGGCACGTGAGCCGGCTGTTGTGTGCTAATGTCCTGCAGGATCAGGAACCAGACTTTGTCAGGGGTTGTCATATGGATTGTTCTTGCCACTGGATCTTTACATCTCACAGTCGGGGGCTCACAACGGATTAAGAGCGTGTATAGATGTAGGTTTTGTAGGCTTTTCCTTCCCAGTGCAGTCAGTAGATTTCATGGGGATTGTTACTGACAGGAGAGACTCCATGTGGGTAGGTGATTTACACTGATGTCAGATTTACAGTATCGATCACCTATTTAGGGAGGATGGAATCTAGGCACCATTTTTCCCCCTTCCTCTCTTTAGCAGGTAATTGACACTGCCAGAGCTGTCAGTCTCTGCCGTCTGTTAGGCAGACAGACACGTATCCGTATGGACCTTTATCTCCCGGATAATAATTTGTGTTCTGCACAGCGTAGCCAACAAGTTTCTCTCGATTATGCCCAAGGAGCCCTTCAGCACCTTAAGCATTCAGTTGCTGAATGCATGAGTTCTCATTTACCGAAGCTTTTCATTTATATTTGATTTTATTTCGCGGTTACATACGTGCACGCGTGTAGCCAGGGCACGATCAAACAAGCACAAAAATCTAGTGCATCTGAAAGGCTGGAAAACTAATGTCCAAACACAGCCCAACCAATGGAAAAAGTGTAAGTCAAACATTAAGTGTAATTCTGGTGATTCAGTAGTTCCAATCATGCAAAACAGAATGGTGCACCAAGGAGAATCCTGAATAAATAGGTTCACTGAAGGTCGCCACTGATTGACAAGACTTTTGAGTAATCTTCAAATGTTAGCAGAACGGGGCGGATCTCGTATTTACTGTAGGTGCAACAAGCGGCTTTGATTTCTTTTAAAGGAAACTGGTATATGCGTTTGCCTAAATACGAGCTTACCTAACATGCATGGTGGAGAAAAAGACTACAGTGCTGAAGATCCACATGGCTATGTGTCAGGCTCGGGTTGGCTGACCACTTGTGGCTTAGTGCCTTGACATCCTGATATTCCTTGTTCAGCCTTTTTGTTGTCTTAACAGTTTTCCCCTGTTCTCCCTCCAGAGTGTTATTTTAGCACTGATGTTCTTATCATCCACCCTTGCCTGCCACTACATTCCTAAGGGGGTGGGGGGAGAGTGTATGCGTATAGGAGTAGAACCACTTGCCGGTGTAATTCTTCTATGAAGCCCTCAAGAGACTCTTTCACACGGGAAGTTGTCCTTGGGAAAAACAACTTTGATTAGCTAGAGATGGACCCTATATCTCTCACGGTCCATGCAGGATTGCTGACGCGTAAGAATGGAACATGTGATTGTGACTCTGTGCACCTTTCCCGCCTTAACCCCTCAGTCCTGACAAAGAGTTCATTCCCTGACCACCTCATATCTTCTAATAAAACTTTCAACCAAGAAAGTGTGTGTGAAGAGTGACTTGACTGGGACCCTGACACTATGGTGTCTTTGGAATTTTGAAGCCCAGTGCCCCTGGTCTTTTGGATCTGTTTCCTGTTTTTGAAGCAGCGTGGTCTCTTACTACCGTTTTATGAGATCATTCTTGAACGTCGAACTGCATGCTAAATTATTCAGCTCCGAGTACTCCCTAGTTGCAGGGACAGTATTTTAAGGATAGTGATGATGTAAATTCAGTGGCAATAACCCACCCTTTTGTAAGCTTTTACTTCCTACCGCAGTCAGTAGGTTTCACGGGTATTGCTCCTGACAGCAGAGACTCCACGTAGCTTTAAAGATGCTGGGAGGATCTGGTAAATTATTATCCCAACGATAGCCGCCTAATGTAATCCCTCTAAATGGGCTTACGGTGCACCGAACAACATTGCAAGATAAATAAGCGGTTTGGCGATGGCAGGTTTGGAAGTGAAACTCACCCGTGCACGCTTTTGGGGATAAATCAGGCTAACGTCAATAGAGTGCATTTTCGGCAATGAAGTATTGGTCTTATATGGACAAGGAATTCGGGCTCTAACTTCAAATGTCAGTGCAAAAATACAGCAGGGAGAAAGGGGTGGGGAGGGGGGGGACAGTGTATTTCATTAGCCAAATAAAGTGCTTGTTGACAATCCAAAGACATAATTTGTGCGATAAATAAGGTTGCTTATTACTAAGCTAGGATAATTATAGCTATTTTTATGAAATTTTAATTACATTTTGTGCTGGCTGAGATATTGGTTTGGAAGATGGAGTTACCCAAGGGGCATTTCAAAGATGGGGGAAATCAAAAGGGAAATAGCTTATTTACTTATCTTGGTATATTCAATTACAAAAAAAAATCAAGGCATCAAGGAAGAGGAGGAGGAGACGAGCCAAGATGCGGTCTCCCATTTCAGAAGTTTTTTTAGGAGAAAATGTTAGCTCAACTAATCGGATGGTCTTAGAAGCTCATCACTGGATTACTAAACAGCGGAATGCGTGAAACTGGAAAAATGTTTGGTTATGCAAAATCTCTCTTTGTATAGCCCGGCACTGGATTGTGTAAATAGTGTCATTTGATGGACGGTGGCCACTAGAATTGTGGTCACTTCTACCTTTCTCAGTGAAGGCTCGGAGAAACCACGGTTTTGATACTGCAGATCCAGTTTGCTGATGGTGGTCCGTTCCCTGGGCACAAGACTCCTTCCCCAATGCAAGAGGGTTCTCAGCTAGTGGAAGAGTCTCTTACACTGGGGGGAAGCACCCCAGGTAGTAGAACTATCTTCGCAGGTGAAATGCTGGGAGGAGAGAGCGAAAGAACAGTCTGGAATCAGACCCGTTGTACAGTCACTCCACTGGCTGTCCATCAGTTACCGGGCTCAGTTTAAAGTATTGGCCATTATGCACAAAGCTCTTCATTGGACCGTCTCTCACCCATAACAGCTCGGTTCACCTGAGCAAGGCCTTTAGCAGGTGCCATCCTGCAAATGGGCAAAATCAGCAAATGCCAGTACTCCAAATCCTGTTTTGTTGCTTATCGAATGCCCCATCCTGTCGGTTGGATTGACGCAATCTGTAAGCCACCGCATAGTCCACGTGAGAAAGGAGGACTCTAAAAAACTGAAATAAAATAAATCAGAGAGGTTTTTGATGGCAGAAATGACTCCTAAAATGTTGGGAGCCTGGGTAAATGTTGCTTTGGGGCAAACCGTTAGGGATGCCAGCCTCCAGGTGGAATTACAGCGCAGCTCCAGACTACAGAGACCAGTTTCTCTGCAGAAAATGAACGCTTTGGAGGATGGGCTGTATGGCATTGTACCACGCTGAGGTCCCGGTTCTCTCTAGGCTCCATTCCCAAATCTCCAGGAGCTCCCAACCGGGATCTGGCAACCCTATAAACAGTGCTTGTGTGCTTGCTTCCCATCTGTTCAACTTGTATACCTGCAAACAAGCAGTTTATTGGAGGAGGCGCTATTGGACGGAGGGAGACGTCACGTGTGAACAGAGCTTGCCACACCTGGGATGCTCTGCGAACATGTCTTCTTGACTACCTGGACAGACGGTCACTCACACGCCTTTTCATTGCTGCTGCCTTCTTCTCTGCTTCCTCCAACAAGGTCTGGTGAATAGTAATACCTGAAAGTACCTGCCTCTGCCCGTGTTATCCCTGCTCACCAGTAAGCTCTTTGTCTAAGCTCCGCTTTCAAAATGGCCGCACTGACCTCTTCATTCCATCATCACCCCTTTCAGCCCTCTCCAGGGCTTTCCCCCTTTCCTAGCTGATCCACGCTGTACTGCTCAGCCGGGAAGGGGAAAGTTGGGTCCCAGGATACACCGGAGGTTTGCAATCACCATTTCATCTGTGTTTTAGTGCAGACGCAATGGAGAAAAGGGGGGAGGAACGGAAGCAGCCAGCACAGCAGGGACCGGTGTTTGTGGACCTTGTTCCCACACTCATTTCTGTCCCTCTTGCTGCTGCTTCTGCCATGGCAGGAGCCCAATTTTCACACCCCTATGTGGAAGAAGCCTGAAGAATGTTTGCAGTGGCAGATCTTTCCTTTCCTCCCCCCCCACCATAACCTGTTAGGAGGCTCCCCTTCATATAATGACACTGCCTGTCTCCTACATTTCCAGTATTCTGTCCTCACAAGGAAACTGACATTTCCCTACCCATCCCCTTAGACTGCTGGGAAGGGCCTGCTCTTGGTCCTGTCTTCTGGCCAGGTACGGTTTATGGGCTGGATCCCATAAAATATGAGCAGAAGTGGATCCTTCCGCACCTTTTCCTTCCCCAGCAGCCCCCAAGACCAGTGTTTCCTCTAAGCTGAGTTAGTGTGAGCTAGCTCACAGTTTTTTAGCCTCCGGCTCACACATTTTTTTTTGTCTTAGCTCAGGAAAGATGGCTCCAGAGCAAACAAATTTATGCAGTAGCCAAATCACTTGCTCACAACTTTTATGCCAGTAGCTCACAAAGCAGAATTTCTGCTCACAAGACTCCACAGCTTAGAGGGAGCATTGCCCAAGACTCACAAAAAGTTGGTGCTGGTGGTCGGAGCATCTCCTGGCCACATGAACAAGGCACGGGTGACTCCAGCGATGGGTCACCAGTGAAATTGTTCCCCAGCTGCTTTCTTTCCACCGGCAGAAGAAAGGGAGCAGATAAAGCTTTCCATTGGCACATGAGCAAGAAGGGGCAACACTGCTCGATTCTCCCTTCTCAATCCAACCTCCGTGCCTTGCAGCATTTTGTCCACAAGACTTCTCTGGATTGGCTTCGGGGAGATGTTAAAGGAACCCAGCAGCCCAAATAGCCGGAGCTTGTGTGAGCTTGGGGACTAAGCAGGGTCAACTACAGTCAGTAGAACCATAGAATCATAGAGTTGGAAGGGACCTCCAGGGTCATCTAGTCCAACCCCCTGCACGAGGCAGGAAATTCGAAAATACCTCCCCCTCCATATCCGCAATGACTGCTGTTCCACGCCCAGAAGATGACAAAAAAACCTCCAGGATCCCTGGCCAAACTGGCCTGGAGAAAAATTCCTTCCTGACCCCAAAGTGGCAACCAGCATTTCCCTGGGCATGTAAGAAAGGGCCACAAGACCTAAGCACAGAGGCAGCCCTTCCTGCCCTCCCTCTCCTGGTCTGCCTCACTTCACAGAATCAGAATTGCTGTCAGATGGCCTTCTAGCCGCCAAAGGTTGAAAACCTCCAAAGAAGGCGAGCCTACCACCTCCCGAGGAAGCCTGTTCCACTGAGGAACCCCTCTAACTGTCAGGAAGTTCTTCCTAATGTTTAGCCAACAACTCTTCTGATTTAATTTCAACCTGTTGGTTCTGGTCTGACCTTCTGGGGCAACAGAAAACAACTCCTTACCATCCTCTGTATGACAGCCCTTCAAGTATTTGAAGATGGTTATCGTATCATCTCTCAGCCCTCTCCAGGCTAAACATACCCAGCCCCTTCAACCATTCCTCATAGGACTTGGTCTCCAGACCCCTCACCATCTTCATTGCCCTCCTCTGGACATGTTCCAGCTTGTCTATATCCTTCTTAAATTGTGGTGCCGGAAACTGAACACAATACTCTAGATGAGGTCTAACCAGAGCAGAATAAAGTGGTACCATCAATTTGCATGATCTGGACACTATACTTCTGTTGATACAGCCCAAAATCACATGTGCCTTTTTAGCAACCACATCACACTGCTGACTCATGTTCAGTGTATGGTCTACTAGGACCCCTAGATGCTTTTCACACATACTACTGCCAAGACAAGTCTCCCCCAACCTACAATTATGCATCTGATTTTTCCTACCTAAATGGAGAACTTTACATTTATCCCAGCTGAGATTCCTTTTAATTGTTTTAGCCCAGTTTTCCAGGCTGTCAAGATCATCCTGTATCCTGACTCTCTCTTCTACTGTATTTGCTACCCCTCCTAATTTAGTATCATCTGCAAATTTAATAAGCATTCCCTCTATCCCTTCATCCAAATCATTGATAAAGATGTTGAACAAAACAGGTCCTGGGACAGATCCTTGAGGCACTAAGTACTTGAGCACTTGGATGGGAGACCACCAAGAAAGACTAGGGTAGCTAAATGGAAGAAGGCAATGGCAAACCACCTCTGCACCTCTCTTGTCTATAACACCTGAAGAAAGGGATCACCAGAAGTTGATTGTCAGTCAACAGCATGTTCTTTTTCTAAGAGGCTGCAGTGGGGGAGAGGAAGGGAAGGAAAGATCTGCCACTGCAAACATCTTCCTGTTGTTGGTCAAGGGATTCAACCCATGGACATTCGCATTGGCTTTTCCCTCCATTGTTTTACCAAACCCATGTTGGAACAGAAATTCCCCTCTGCATTGCATGCCATTTTCGCTTCTTTTGATCGTTGGGTTTTATGGTACCTTCTGCATAGATTTATGGCCATTCAGAGTTGACTTTGCAGTCAGTACGGTGTTGCCCCGGGGTATGTGAATGTGGTTTTGAGCTGCCCCTTTTCCTCAGCATTGAGAAAATGTGGAACGAATGCCAGATGCAGAATCACTCTCTGTGGAGACTTGGAGCTGAGTCCCTTCTGCTGGCATTCACGTTATGGAACTTGTTGCTAGGGAAGACCTCGCTATATGGAAAGGTTCTACCTGCACCATGACATTTGTTGGCTGTTGCCAAGTTTTCATATGGAGATTTGAACAGAACAGTGTTTAGTTTCATTCTCTGTTTTCAGTTTGTTTTATGAGGGAGTTCTACTGGGTAATGGATCGTATTGGGTCAAATCCAATGGGCTGATCTTTCCCACCACCTCCTCTGTCCTGCGGTCAACTGTGCTTCTCTAAGTACTGCTCCCAGGAGAACAGTTATGGGGTGCAATTTATAGATCTGTAGTGGGAGAGGAATGAGGGAAGAACTCCATCCCTCCAGTAGCAGAAGATCACTTTGGTCCCAACCCATTTAATTTCATCCTTTTATGATGGCCCTGGCCCTAATACCAACATCATTGCCTACCTGATGACCAGCACCCTGGATTAAGGGTAGGCGACCATCCAAATGTTGAAAAAATGCCGCCATCTTGCACTATATTTATGTTCTGAGTGGTTATGGTTTTATACACTGTGATTTTAACTTAATCTTGTTCTTTGTATAATTTGGAATTTTAATGTATACATCTATTTATAGCTATTGTAAGCTGCCCTGAGCCCATCTTGACAGGGAGGGAGGGAGGGATAAAATTTTTATATAAATATATAAATAAATAAATTTTAAACAACTGTGGCAGCTCCTGCTGATGCCACTGTGGATCTCGATACCACTCAAGGTATCGAGAAGACTAAAAACAAAGTACAAATTGATGATGACTGGCGAAAGGAAGACTCTGCTTGGTCTGTGATGTCTCTTTCACACAGGTAGGCCTTCCAGTCCCTTTGCAGTAAAGCCCTAAGTAATGAAGCACACAACTGTGAACTCACCTTCCTCACGTAGCCCAGGTGACAGACGCCTGTAATTTACAGATAAGTAAATGCCTTCAGCAGTACTAGCCAGTCTAGGAAATCGCTTTGTTATTGTAGCCGTTGGTCAAGGAAAAGATCCCTCTCCTTTCTCGTTACAAAAGCCATTGGGATTTGCGGGGAAGGGGTTGTGCGAAGGTCCTACAAATCAATAGGAGGCCTTTCTTCAGAAAGAAGATAAGTGTGCGGGTGAACGAGGGAGCCAGAAATGCAAGAAGTCTGCTTGCGCTAGATAGAAGAAGATTGACACTGAACGGATGTGACTGTTCCTGGTGTTTAGCGGCTGCATATTCCCCCCCGTCTCAGTGATTTATTTCCTGTTGTAAATTACACGGGATGGTAACTTTAAAAAGAGAGAGAGAGAGAGAGACCCGGTTGCCAGATTTCCACACGGCTTCATTCGATGATAGCAGTGGTTTTGTGAAAAGAACCCTCTCTTCCCAGCATCATTAATTTGCTGGCTTTGGGAACCTGGGGTTCCAGTGCTATACCTAAAAGTACATCTTTGCTTCTCAGTAGGCTTCCGGTGCTCTGACCTGGATGGCCCAGGCAAGCTTGACTTGGTCAGATCTCAGAAGCTAAGCAGGGTTGGCCCTAGGTTAGTACTTGGATGGGAGACCGCCGAGGGAAGTCCAGGGTTGCTGTGCAGAAGGCAGGCAATGGCAAACCACCTCTGAATACCTCTTGCCTTGAAAACCCTCCTTGGGGGTGTCCACTATAAGTCCAAGGGGCCAGAACTGGCCTGTCCAAGGCTCTTATCTGACCTGCAAGCAACTGGTGCGAGGGAGGGAACAGGAGGCTGCTCGGGGGGGGGGCGTGAGTGGAGCCAATCTGACTGTGGCTTCCACCTCATCGGCGGCTATCAAGCAGAACCGCTTTGCTTCAGTGGCAACCTCACTGGTAAGCAATGTTCCCTCTAAGCCGAGCTGGTGTGAGCCAGTTCACCGTTTTTTTAGCCTCCGGCTCACACATTTCTGTCTCCACTCAGGAAGGGATGGCTCCAGAGCAAACCAATCTATGCAGCAGCCGAATTGCTCGCTCACAACTTCAATGCCAGTCGCTCACAAGGTAGAATTTTTGCTCACGGGACTCCACAAATGAGAGGGCGCGTCGCCGGTAAGTTGGGAGCCCCTGCAGCCACATTCATGCCGGTTTGGGGTTCCCAGGTGAAGTCGCACACCTATCCGCACGCCTCTGGCTGCGGGGATCAGCGCTTCCACATGGGGGGGTTCAGATCAGGGCTCTTTTTGTAGCAGGGACTCCTTTGCATATTAGGCGACACACCCCTAATGTAGCCAATCCTCCAATCCCCCCTGTAAGAGAAGCTACTGTAAGCTCTTGGAGGGTTGGCTACATGAGGGGTGTGTTGCCTAATATGCAAAGGAGTTCCTGCTATAAAAAGAGCCCTGGTTCAGATAATCTTCTGCTGGGGCCTGCTGGCGGCCAGTGCCGCCACCATCACACAACCCATGTGGCAGCTGTGCTTTGGCCCATGTGGCATTCTTCCACAGTTTCTCCCACACATTGGGGGCCTAGTCCTGCTACGGATCACCCAACTTGGTGGCCAGCCCTCCCCCCCACATGGACCACCCGGCAGCCTTCAGCTATAGGCAGCTGCTGCCTCATGGGGGGGCCATGCCAGCAAGCTCCGATTATACTGGTTTCTTAGTGGCCTTGGGTCTCTACCACATTCGTGGTCGTGTGTGCACAATGCCCACTCCCCCCATCATATAATCCATTGGCCTTTGGCCTGGGGCAGCCACCAAGACATGGGGGTGGCACGGCTTGCTGATGATCTCTGGCTTGAACCCCCAGCATCACTCCACCCTGGATTGCATGGTGGCCTTGGCCAGAGGTGGCCATTGCTGCATGGGTGTCTCCGTATTATCGGGCTTGGCTTAGGTCCTGCCATGCATGTGGCCTCACCCCCTCCCCACTTCTGCAGGCAGGGGGAGGGTTAGTTCAGCTTGTCTTCCCAGTCCCCTTCCGTGGTGGCTTGAGGGAAGAGAAGGGAACATGCAACACCCAACCACTTCACGTTTTTACCCTGGGGCCCAGGCTGACAGCATTATTGGTTGGAGTGGGCTGGGAAAGCGCGGGAGCGTCTGCCCAGTGCTGCACACATTGGCTCTCCAGTCTGCCCGTGCAGGTTTACCTCTGTGCACACACACACACACACCAGCCCACGGGACCTTGCAATGAGGACACACCAACTCGGAGCTTACCAGCTGCAGTCCTTTAAAAAGTTTACATCTCGGGTTCCTGGCATTACATTTAATGGCACATGTGGCCCGGCCTGACAAAGTCACATTTATGTCAGATCCAGCCTTTGTAACAAATGAGTACGGCATCTCTGCTGCCTACAGGGTCACCATAAGTCGGCAATGACTTTTTTTTTTTGGTATTTGTGTGCATGTCCGTATGTGCACCTGGAAGTCATGGCAACCTCTATGACTGACCTCTACTGGGGGGCTGGAGGATCTTCAGAGAGGTGACTGAATAAAGCCTGCCCCCCGCCTCCCCACTCTGGTATTCCAAGGAGGTCTCCCATCTAAATACTTGCCAGAGTCGACCCTGCTTAGCTTCTGCAAGCTGACGAGATCAGGCTTGCCTCAGCTATCCAAGTCAGGACAAGTCCATAGTGACTTGATGGCACTTTCCACTACCAGCACAGCCTTCTAGGGTACCGATAAGAAAATGGCAATGTGACGGGGAGTGTTGCATCATTTCTGCCCATCAAGAACCCCAGGTATTCAAAGATCACAGGCAGATACAGATCGTGAGCTGATATAAAAGATGGGACAGATACAGAGAGCTGTAATGTGCCTGCTTCTCTTAGGACTGCTTAGTCAACAATAGGATAAACAAGAAGGGGAACCCATGATGCTCGCAGGGAGGGGGAAGTATTCCCCACAGCTCCCGGCCTGCAGATGCAGGAGGAGCTCCGCAGGAGGAGGAAGCGGCAGCAGGTGAGCCCAGCAAGCTGACCCATCAAGCCCACCAAGCCTGATTCCCCCGTACAGTTTTTAAAACTTTTCAGATTTTTCTGCACACCTGGGGATTGCCCCAAGTGTGCAGGAAAATCTCTCTGCCCCCCAAGTGCCCCCAATGTGTGGATTTAGATATCCGCATGCAGGGGGCATCTTGGCTATTAGTATATAGATTTTAGCATACGTCCTTGGAACAGGCCACATATGCCAACATGTATAAACATGTCAGTGGGAACTCTGGGTCACATGAATCCTTAAGGCCTTCCACCTAATGCACCCCATTCACTTTTGTCTCTTAGCTTTTCTTGCTTCTCAAGACCTCTTTGCACATCTGGGGTCAAATCCAGTCCCACCTCAATTTACACAAACCAGTAGCGATCGTTTTCTTCTAAGCCAAGTCCCCCCCACCCAACAGTTAGCTACCTTGCTTTTCTGAGATGCTACAGAAACTCGGTTCAGCATGCTGTAACAAAGGAGCTTCGGAAGTGTGTCTAATAAAGTTTTTAAAAGTTTAAGCAGTTCCTTTAATTAGCCCTATAAGTATTAATCTAAGGGCGGCTTCTGTGAACGGTGAAATCTTACAGATTGCTTTCAGCAGTGGTATCTCATTAAATTTTAACTAATAAAAAGACATCCAAAGGAAGCTGTAAACCTTAGTGAGGACGTGAAGGCATGTTTGTTGTTCCTCATAAATGGCAAACTGGTAGGAAAATTGCAAATATGATGTATAACAACTGAATCCGCACAGTTCATACACCCTATGTTGCATATATTGGCCTGTAACTCAACATGATGCTTTGAGAGCCAGATTCTTTACCAGCACGAATTGCTATTATTAGTAAATGTTGCAGACAGACATTTTTCAACATTTTGTGGTCTTTTGTTACCCAGTGTTGGTTTGATGTCGCATGATATTATTTCTTTCTTTGTCGCAATCCATTATGGACGAGAGGCTTTCTTTAAAAAAAAGCAGCAATACTCCTGCTATTTACATCTTGGTGTGTTACAGATAGACTAGCGGTAAACTTCAAGGACTGAAAAAAACCAAACTTCTGTGACAGCACCTAATGATTTGGAAGCTAGGGCAAATGGAAAATGGCCTGGAAATGGAATAGACACATTTTCAGCACAAACACACACAGTGCCTTTATGTTAAAAGAAAATTTAAGACTGCAAAAAACTGTTAACATCGCTAAATCTGACTGCATGGAAGGTGGGCAGCCTATCATTGTGGCAGAGAGAAAAGCCGGCCATCTGCCCCGTCCCTCCCCTTTCTCATCAGCCCTGCCTGCCTCCCAACTGGTAGAAGCAAATTGTTTTCCTCGCTGCTTTACCGTGCATGCAGGCTGCTCATCACTAGGACTGCAACAGACCAGGAGAAAAACACCCCCTCCCTCCAACAGAGGCTTAATGGGATGTTTGTTTGCCAGGCAATGCCATGCCAGGAAAAGCTTCGGCTGCCCATTTCCACACATGAAGCCTCTATGAAAGGAACAGTATTTTTCCCCCCTCCAACCTTGCTGGCAATCCTAGTGGCGACCAAGCCATGTGACATTATCACACATTAAGTTTCCCTGCTCTCACAGGCCCCAGCAAATTAAGTGGGTCAAGCTCAGGAAAAGCTGAAGCCCAGTTATGATATTAGTAGTAGTAGTAGTAGTAGTAGTAGTATCCTGCCCTTCACTACCCAAAGGAGTCTCAGAACAGTTTATAATCTCCTTTCCCTTCCCCTCCCCACAACAGACACCCTATGATGTAGGTGGGGCTGAGTGAGCTCTTTCCTGATCTGTCCTTGAGAGAACAGCTCTGAGGGAGCCATGACTGGCCCAAGGTCACACCAGCAGCCGCATGTGGAGGAGTGGAGGAGTGGGGCATCCAGTTCATCTAGATTAGAGTTCACCCTTCTAACCACTGCACCAAACTGGCTCTTCTCCTCTTCCTCCTCCCCCGTAGCCATGTCTGACCCTGGGAAACTTGATTCTTGGGGTTTGGGGACCCATGTGGAATAAGAGCCACTCACATTGGGGAGAAAGGGGGGAAGGGAAATCACCCTTTCTTCCTCTTCCTGCTGGATATGGTGGCTCAGGGAGAGGAAAGGAGGAAAGATGGCGCAGACTTTATACTCAGTCCACCCTGATGCTTTAACCATTTTCACAGATTTTGAGGTTTTTTTTTCTTTTTTAAGTATTTTAGGATGCTTTGGGAAAGGGTCTGAAGTTAGCGTAAGCAACAGATCCTTTAAACGGTTTCCTTCAGTCGGAAGCATCAGTATCTCCTTATTAGTTTGTGCACGTCTACTCAAAAGCAGGTCCCATTGGGTTTAAGTCAGCACCCCTAGGATTGCCGCCTGGGTGAGATAACAGTCCTGATGAACCTTGCACATGACAAGATGACTGTACACCTCACAGAGAGCGCACGCGCGCGCACATGCACACCACAAACATCCATCATACTCCAGACAGAAAGGAACACGTGCCAGTCAACCTTTTCAGCACGAGAGAGAAAGGTCTTATGAAATCTTAGTGAAAACAGACAAAATTGCAACCTTTTAGATGGTTACTTAGCTTTCCCCGTGCTTGTCATATAAAGAAAATGTCACCCCATCTATCATCCCGCCGTTCCTACCTTGGTAGAGGACATGCTGAGTAAACCCATCATGAGCACAAAAAAAAGAGGGAGTCCGTCTTTAGCAGAATTACTTTGATAGGTACCAAATGGCGGTGTTGATTTTAGTTTTGCCGGGGGAATGCAGTCAGAACACGTAGCGCTGGGCAGGAGAAGGTCAGATCACATGCGGCTATCTGTAGCATTTCAATTTCCTTCATTCTGTTTCAATTTAAATCGCCTCCTTAATTCGAACCTCCTCATTATTTTAGGTTTGATTGTCTTCGGTGTTGCCGCTTGTAGGGTATTTTGCTGATAACAAGGACATATTTCAGGTAAATTTAGAGGAGAAGCCGTACAGTAAATCATTAGTTACATGATTATAGACCAAAGCCGAATTAACTAGATCTCAGAGAGGGGTGTTTTTATTTTAACAATAACAGTTTTTTTTCCCCCTCAGACCTTTCTCCAAAGATTTATTGTCAAGATAGTAGGACAGGCACCTTATGAGACTAGAATTTCAACTACAAATGAGGTGCGCTCAAAGAGCATCTTCAGTAATAGGAGGAAAAAAAACCCTATTTTCTCTATCAAAATATTTTCCCTGTGTCATGCAGCTGCTGGGGTGACCTTGGGTCAGTCAAAGTTCTCTCAGAGCAGTTCTCTCAAGAGCAGTTCTCTCAGAGGTCTCTCAGCCCCACCTACCTCACAGGGTGTCTGTTGTGGGGAGGGGGAGGGAAGGAGATTGTAAACTGCTCTGAGACTCCGAGTGACGGGTGTGGTATAAATCTAATCTCCTCCTCCTCCTCCTCCTCCTCCTCCTCTTCTGGATCAAACCAGACTAAAAGCTCTGGGGCAAATTTGGGATCAGGTACAGCAGTAAGCATTCAGTAATACAGTGACCAAGGCATAGTTAGGAAGACTCGCTCTGCTACATGTGGCTAAATTTTGGAGAGGAATTCACGCCTAAAGATTCACCTGCTGGTGTATGGTTAGCAACTTGAACTTTAATCATGTAACCTCATGGGCTGAGCCTTGATGTGTGTGGGCTTTGGAGATCTCCTTAGGCTGACCTGTGTAATTAACAGGCTGCATGAAACTTCTAGGTTAGCTAGATGTGGTATATATATATATATATATATACCTTGACCTGGATAGACCAGGCTAGCCCGATCCCGTCAGATCTTGGAAGCTAAGCAGGGTCAGCCTTGACTAGTATTTGGAAGGGAATACCAGGGCTGTGATGCAGGGCAGGCATTGACAAACTACCTCTGAAACGCCTCTTGCCTTAAAAACAAATCTAGCTTGCCACCTACTGGTGTGCAATGCTAAAAGAGCTAGAACTTCTTGGCTGCCAGGATCTCCTGGCTATTTTACACACAATACCATACGATAATAATTATCATTATACTAGAAGGCTGGCCTGGTACCAACTGAATAGTATTTTCTGCCTTTTCAGACCTAAACGCCAGCCTCCCACTTCTCATTCAGACCTTCACCTCTAACTCTGATTCTTGGCCCTCCTATCAAAATACAAATGGTGACTCTGGAGGGTTAGGGTTAGGCTCCCCCATCCTGGCATGTCTGCCTATGTTGGGAAACAGTGGCCAGGATCAGTGGTTCTTGCTCAGATGTTGGGTGGAGGGATGCATTTTACTTTCCTGTGATAGATGGTGTGCCGGTGACATCCCTAACCCCTTTGGGGTGGTGTAGGCCATTTTTCAATGAGCAAGTGATGAGCCCATTGACTGGGTGACTGGTCTTCCCTAAATTCATTATTTAAATTTTCTCTTTCCCTCTTTGTATGGAAGACAAGAAATGGATTTACTCTGGCGTATCAAGCTCTGTGTTGTCTACTCTGACTGGTGGCAGCTCACTAGGGTCTCAGGTCTCCAGGGTCTTTCACATCAGTTACTATCTGATCTATAATTAGGGAACCTGGGCATTAAACCTGGGATCTTTAACATGCAAAGTGTCACTGAATCAGTGCCTCCCATATTCCTTTGTCTTGTGTTCATTCGTCAATCCCCAGCAGACTATGACAACCAAAATTAGTTTTCCTCAACTGTCTGTCTTCCTAGACGAAGAAATGACAGGGCACGAATACGTTCTCTCGGATACGGCAGTGTGACATCACCGCACCTGTATTTTGAGATATCTTCTTTATTGGTTCTATTTTCATCATCTCTCCAAGAAAGGCGACAGCTTGGTATGTGCGGTTATTGTTTTGCTGGTCCCAAAGAATAACAGCGCAGTCCTAAACAGAGTTACACTCTTCTAGGCCCACTGATTTCAGTGGGCGTAGAAGGGTGTAACTCTGTTTAGGACTGCACTGCAAGCCACACAAAATTGATATGCCGCTATCTGAGTCCCCTGGTGAGGGGGTACTTTTGATGGGAGCTGTATTTTCAGCTGAGAGCTGAAGGACTGAACACCCAAGCCAATCTCCAGCCGCTGACTCGCTCTCAATAAAGCCAGTGCATGGGCAAAGGGCTCTTTAACCCTTTCTGCCCAGTGTGAGTGGCAACACCAGCTGTGAAAGAGCATCTCTTGTTACTTAGTGCCACTTAACTTCTGTCTTGGCTTTCGCATGCAAGTGAGCAACTAAGGTGTATAATAAGAGAAGGGCCCAGTCTGAGCCTTCATGGCTATTCAAATTCCAGAGGGATCAGACCACGTTAATCGCTGAAACCAAAATAATATGAAGAGCCTTATGCCACCATAAAGACTGACACATTTGTGGCAGTAGAAGTTTCTGTGAGCCAGAGCCTGTTTTGTTAGATGCATAAAGAAAGTTTGTTCTTGAAAGCTTATGCCACAAAACATGTGTTGGTCTTGTGGCACCTTAAAAACTCCTTTCCCCTTGTGAGAAACTACATTGCAGAAGTGCGTAATAATGGGATTTTGGAATCAAGAGTTATGCCAGGATTCAGATGGGGAAGGTTTTTGGGGGGGCAGTCGTGGGCCCAGCCCTCTGGTTCCCGGTTCATATCAATGCAGTGCCTGTCAATGCTCCCTGTAAGCTGTAGAGTTTTGTGAGCAAAAATTCGACTTTGTGAGCTACTGGCATTAAAGTTGTGAGTGAGCAATTTGGCTACTGCATAAATCAGTTTGCTCTGGAGCCGTCCTTCCTGAGCTAAGACAAAAATCTGTGAACCGGAGGCTAAAAAGCTGTGAGCTAGCTCACACTAACTCAGCTTAGAGGGAACACTGGTGCCTGTGGGTGCCCCAAACTCTTTTCCTGGTGCCCAAGTGTTTTTGGAAAGTGGGCAGGGCCAGGTGGGACTTTTGCCCAGCAGGGTTCCTGATTTGCCTGGATAGACTTTTAAGAAGTGGCACTACAGCCCAAGGATCTCTGCAATGTGATTGCAAGTAAGCTCTGTGTATGCAAGAAAATACTGTAAGATATTACATTCATCTGAAAAGGCATCCCATTAAACAGAGCTTCTGCCTAAAATGTTGAGGAGTTACTATGAGAGTTATTCACAGTCACAATCCCTGAACATTTTGTGGTTGGCTCTACTTCCTGTGTTGGCCATTTTGTGATTGGGCCTGCCGCCTCATGTCGTAATTTCAAAGGCAGGGCTATTTTGGGGCAGGAACACACAGGAATGGTGTTCCGGCTGGCTCCTGAGTTGGCCATGCCCACCAGGAATTCATTAGCATAACAGGTCACACCCAACAGCAGGAACTCATTAGGATTGGCTACATTATGGGTGTGTAGCCTAACATGCAAAGGAGTTCCTGCTACAAAAAAAGCCCTGGGTTTTGACAACAAACAAGGTATACAGAATAAAAAGCAAAAGGTGGCTGTGGTTGGATGACCACACTTCTGGTAACATGGGTATGTGACCTAATATGCTAACGAGCTGTGCTGTCAGGGGTGTGACCTAATATGCCAATGAGTTTCTGCTACTGGGTGTGGCCTATTATGCTAATGAGTTCATGCTGGGCTTTTTCTACAAAAAAAAAGCCCTGTTCAAAGGTATCAACAAGCTGAAAAACAATGTCCACCAGGGTTGCCAAGTGCCTTCCTCCGGCCAGCAAGGCGATTTGGGCGGTGTTCCGTGCGTGGGCGGGGACACCAGCTACATGCTGACATCACTTCTGGAAGGGACGTCATCGCATCAGCGATGTCAGGGCAATGACCTACTTTGGGGGGCAAAACTCTGGTAAAAACAGCTACAAGCCACAGTGTTGCTGTGTAGAGTGTTGCTGACCCAATGACGTCACTTCCAGAAGTGACATCAGCACATCGCTGATGTTGTGCAAGGATGTCTGTTTGGGGGTGGGGTTTCCCCTCCCGGCCAGCTGGCTGGTGGCGGGCTTAAGCCCTCAAAAGTGGAGGATCCCCCGGCCTGACCAGGAACCTGGCAAGGCTGATGGGCTCCCCTGTCTTAGTCCAGCCCCATGATTTGGCATGCCACTGCTTTTTTGCATAATATGAAGCATAACAATCCCTGCACTGGAAGAATGCTGGACGCCAATGTAGCACCAAAAAAATTCACGGAAACTTTCAAACATGCCATTACCTTCTAACGAATCACAGTGGCCGTGCACGCATCACTTAAATAGAAACCCCAGTGCTCACAAATGCTGTCTCCATGTTGACACAGACTGAACCCAGTGTTCTCTAAAGAGGGGGAACCTGCTGTCGTGTACAAGCTGGCCCATTAGGCCGGATCCAGCCAACTGTTTTGTTCAGTGTTGCCTAATTCTTCTCCTTACTACAGCCTCTCACCCAACTGGCTTTTGGCCTTGCAGGTCCCGTGATCCCCAGCGTAGCCTTTTTGGCTGGCCAAGGGAGGCACTCTGCCTGTTTGACCAGTGGAAAAGCTGGTTAAATCTAACCCATGGACTGGCACCACATTACTGGCAACCCTTTCTTTGTTTATACCTACCAACATAAAGGTACAAATCATGAACCACTTCTATGTAAATGGAGAGGCAAAGGAAAACTTATCCAGTACAGTTTGAGTGCTTAAAAGACAACCAAAATACGAGCTTGGACCCTATGGATGAGTTCTGAGTGTGCTAGACAGACATTGCGGTGGAGAGCAGTTCCTCTTCTGCTAAACCCTCTATTTGCATAAGGTCCATGGATTTCGGTGGGCCCTTATCCAGACAGAAGGTTTAGCGGAAGAGGAGCAAGAAGCGTCCCCCACAACAAAAACCATCTAGAGTGCACACCGAACTCATTCGTAGGACCCAAGCTGTAGACGGAAACATTCCACACAAACATTTACATCCTTGTATTCAGTACAGTAATTACTTAACCACTGGCTCGGGCTTTAAAATACACACTTCAGTCATAAGCAAACACTGAAAGGTAAGAAAATATCCACTCTTCGTAATATCAAGGAGGTTCAAGGGCATTCAAAAATAAACTCTATTCTGCACCCTTGGGTAAATAAGAATGCTATTCAAGTATGTGTACATTGATAGAGGCAGCCAGGATGACATAATGTTATACTATAAAATGATTTTTTTCCCCCCTGAATATTTGCCATTTAAACATACGTAGCAGTAAATAAATTATTATTGCTATTTCCAAGCAGTTATTATTCCTCCCTGGGATTCTGCTGATGAATGAATTCATTTAGCCCTGCAGGAACCACTTACATTTCAGTTTACTTTGGAAAGAAGGGCGAGAACATAGGCAATGCCATCTAAACATCAGTCATACCGACAAAACAGCTGCCTAGATGTGCTGTTTAGCGTTAATTCATGAAGTCCCTCCTGATTTATGGGTAATACTGGTGTGCGTAGCGTCTGGCAGCTAATCCTGCATATGGCTGGGAACCATTTTTCTGACGACACCATTTTGAAGAGACTCAACATATGATATTCACGGTTCATTAGATTTTTGTCTTTCGGCGTCCGGAGACCGTAGCCGAAAGAATTACTACCAACCAATCTCGACGTCCGCAGCCCTGCGGCGAGCGACGTTGCTCTTTCTTGACTCTATTTGTCAATCAGTAATCTGCAAGATTAGGGGAAATGCACTGCAAATCAATCCTCCCAGAGCGAGTCTGCTCAGTTCTCAATGTATGTTGCAGTGAGACTGTAGCCAGAAGGTTATGCATGCACAGAACTAAATATAATTGCCGAAACATATCATTATAAACCTTGGAGGAAAAACCTGAATCTTCGCTGGGAGGAGGAGGTGCATCTCCAGATTGTTATTCCACCATGACCAAGCTCACCATCACAGAAACTATTATATGATCCAGACAAACATTATAGGATGAGGCCATGTTTAAGGGTGTAGGACAAAGAGGAAGTGTATGGAAATAATTAACCTTAACAGAAGCAGCTGAGCCGTAAACGATGGCAGCTGAGCTGTAAACGGTGTGCTAAACTTTGGTTGTGGTGCAATGGAGAATATTCTTACAGTGCGATCCAACGCAGAGTTACGCAATTTTGAGTCCATCAGATCCTTGCTGAAATTCTTCACTGATGAAAGGATGACTTCCTTACCTCTCTCCAGCAGTGGCAGCCCAAATTATTGCTCTTGGGGGACAAGGGACCCCCCCCCAAGGAACAGCATGAGGAGGGAGCCAGAGGTCTGCTGTGGGAAGGGTGAATCACAAGTGGGAATGATTGCCAAGATCCAGCCCAATAGGATAGAAGGGTGCTTAGGATTGATCTGAGAGCTAGCGTGGTATAGTGGTTCAGAGTGGCGGACTCTCATCTGGAGAACTGGGTTTGATTCCCCACTCCTGCACATGAAACCTGCTGGGTGCCTTGGGGCCAGTCACAGGTCTGTCAGAGCTCTCTCAGCCCCACCTACCTCACAGGCAGTGTTCCCTCTAAGATGGGTTAATGTGTGCTACCTCACAGTTTTTTAGCCTCCGGTTCACACGTTTCTGTCTTAGCTCAGGAAGGATGGCTCCAGAGCAAACTAATATATGCAGTAGCCCAATCAGTCACTCACAACGTTAATTCCAGTAGCTCACAAAGTCGAATTTTTGCTCACTTTTGCAGCTTAGAGGGAGCATTGTTCACAGGGTATCTGTTGTGGGGAGAGGAAGGGAAGGCAATTGTAAGACGCTTTGAGACTAGGTAGAGAAAAGTGGGGTATAGAAGAAGAGAACAGATTGGATTTGTACCCCACCCTTTGCTCAGAGTCTTAGAGCGGCTTACAAACTCCTTTCCCTTCCCTTCCCTTCCTTCCCTTCCCTTCCCTTCCCTTCCCTTCCCTTCCCTTCCCTTCCCTTCCCTTCCCTTCCCTTCCCTTCCCTTCCCTTCCCTTCCCTTCCCCACAACAGACACCCTGTGAGGTAGGTGGGGCTCAGAGAGCTCTGACAGAAACTGCTCTTTTTCAAGAACAGCTGTGTCAAAACTTGTGACTGACCCAAGGTCACATCAGCAGGTGCAAGTGGAGGAGTGGGGAACCAAACCCGGTTCTCCCAGATTAGAGTCCATGCACTTAACCAGCACTCCAAACTGGCTCTTCACTCTACTTCAAAAACTAATGTTACTAAATTGACCTGTCTGCAAGTATTCTGGCTTGTAGTCTAAGGGTTTCAAGCCAACTGATGCCTGGTCAATTAAGAGAAAATCCAGCCTGTGCTGTTTTAAGCACAACAACTCAAGAGGCAGTACAAGTTCCCAGTGGCCTATTTTTGTATACGTTGAAAGAGGGGCCAAAGAGTGGATTAAAAAAAAAAAGTTATGCATTCCTTGGCTGATCCAGCCATCTGCGGGGAGGCAGTTTAAATAAATGTATCTATAGTAGTGACAATCACTTGCATAGTAGAAGTTTTCATTAGAAATGTGCAATCAGCAACATGTTTTCATATCCAGTCTCACTTCAAGAAAGAGATCCGGCAATGGTATTGTGCGAGCATATAATATAGATAACGTTGAGGGTGGCTTTTCCCAGTTTCATCCTCTCCCTTAAACAGATGGTATCTTGGCTGTGTTGTTGTGACACTTCGTGTTTGCTGCCGACTGATGATTTGCTAGTGTGAAATCCCAGGATGCTCAATGCTAGAAAAATAAGATTGTTTGATGTTCTTTGCTACATCTAATTTTCCGACCGAATTTCGACAGATGTGACAATTTCACTGAAATCTTGTCAAAATAACATCAACGCATTGACAAATTAAATCTGGCTCGTTTTCCTCCCCTCGGTATTACCGGGCTTCATCTGCCATAACTGGGGATTTTATATCAATGTCATTCTTGACAACTTGATCATTTCGGATGGCAGATTATCAATTTGTTTGCCCTTCCTGATGGCTTGTGTTGCGGGCTCTGTCGCCGCTCTCCCTGGTATCTTTTTCAAATCATTATAACCGAAGGAAGAAGGCCTGGAACTGATCCATATTAGGAAGGGATGAAAGGGAATCATCACCACCTCCCCGAGAGGGGCCAAGTAGCAAGTCCGCTTCAGTAGCTAGCCAAGCTGGTTGAATTCAGCGGAACTTACTTTTGATAAACAAGCCTGAGGACTGAGCGCCACAAATATATATATATATATATACAAGGAAAAGACAATGAAAAATAAACAAGCGGCTGAGGGGGGGGCCTTCATGAAGCTGAGCAGGCCGATGTACTTCTGTGGTATCCAGGCTGTTGGGCTGTTGCCATGTAGAAAATGCCTTTTTATGAATTCTTTGTTTTGATCAATAGACCTTTCTTTGGTGTGAAGGGTATGCGTTTTCCCTTACCGCCGGCATTCTGTTGGTGAAACATTCTTGGGATAGTTTTATTTCCTCACTCCTGATATTTTAAAGGCCAGGAAATTTCTGGAGAGAGCTTCCTCATGCTTCTCGATCTGTTTGAACAAACAAACAAACAAGGATATTAATTGGGGGAGGCTATGCGCCATCTCTTCCTCTCTACACCAGTTTGGTGTAGTGGTTAAGCGTGCGGACTCTAATCTGGGAGAACCGGGTTTGATTCCCCACTCCTCCACTTGCACCTGCTGATGTGACCTTGGGTCAGTCACCAGCTCTGGCACAGCTGTTCCTGAAAGTGCAGTTTGTGTTAGAGCTCTCTCAGCCCCACCTACCTCACAGGGTGTCTGTTGTGTGGAAGGGAAGGGAAAGGAATTTGTAAGCTGCTCTGAGACTCCGAGTGAAGGGCGGGGTATAAATCCAATCTCCTCTTCCTCCTCCTCCTCTTCTTCTTCTTCTTCTTCTTCTTCTTCTTCTTCTTCTTCTTCTTCTTCTTCTTCTTCTTCTTCTTCTTCTTCTTCTTCTTCTTCTTCTCTATCAGACAGCCAATCTTCTGCCCAACTTCAGATTGTGATCCTTAGACTAAGAAGGGAAGGACCTTTGGCTTGTGCATCCTGAGGCGCAAACTGACCGAGGACAAAACTGACTCAGGAATATGTTATTGCCTGGCTGCATTTGAAAATGTTCATTAATTATCAACCATATTCTATAGACTTCATTTTATCCCACCCTTCCTCCAGGGAGCTCAGGGAAGGGAACATGGATTTTCACATGCCTCGTTTTGTTTTGTTTTTCCCCTCAGACCAGCTTTCCTCACACCAGTTTAGGCTGAGAGAGAAGGACAGGTCACCCAGTGAGCTTGTGGCTGAGTGAGGATTTGAACCCAAGTCTTCCCAGTCCTAACACAACACTCTAATTATTACATCCCACTGGCTTTCATTGTCGAACAAATACATTTGTGTAATTCTGGCATCTGTGCAAAGACGGTGCGCTTCCAGCCTTACGTGACATATTCTTCTAAATGGCTAGCTAATTATTTTGTAACTTCAAAAACCCATACATATTCATGTATTTTCTTAAAATATATAAAAGCTGTGTTGGTTCATTCTTGGTGCTTTTTATTGTAACATTTTAAAAAAATGATTAGAAGTTTCTCATACTTGTGTTTACAGGCTGATACGCAACCAACATTTTCCTTTCTGTGTTTCGTCAGACATTTTTGCCATTCTCAGATGCTTCGAACACTCAGGCCCTGATGCATATTATATCTATTGATATGGATTAGATGGTTGCTGATCTACCAAAGACCCTATTCCTGTGGTCCTTACACTTTTTCAAGGTTGCTCTGTTCTGGGTCTCTGGACTCCCTCTTTAGCAAGTTTAAATGAGAAACTAGGCCAGCCCTGAATCTGGACAGTGAAATATTCCTTCATAGGTTTGCCAGGTCTGGGTTGGAAAATAATTGGAGACTTTGGGGTTGGATCCAGTAGAGGGCAGGGTTTGGGGCCTCATCATGGTACAATGCCATAGAGTCCACCCTTCAAAGCAGCCATTTTCTCCAGGGAAGCTGATCTCTGTCAACTGGAGATCAGTCGTGAAAGCAGGAGATCTCCAGGCCCCACCTGGAGGCTGGCAACCCCTTAATGACTTTGGGGGGTCATGACTAGCAGCTGCCTCTCCTCTATATTCCTGGCCCTATCTGTGACAATGTGTTTTGCTTATCATTCTAAAACAGGGAAGGGAATGGGAAGCCCATGGTCAGATCCAATTCGAATGAAGGAGTCATCATATGTTTGTCTGCAGTTCTGTTTACAAGGAAAGGATAAATGTTTCCAAGTTGTAGAAAATGACTAGGGGCCTCCAACCTTTTCAGACCTTTGGGCACCTTTGGAATCCTGACACAGGGTGGTGGGCACAGCCATAAAATGACTGCTGCAAGCAGAGCTACACATGCAGAAGCCGAAGTGTAGGGGAGAAGAGGAGTAACCTTAAAAATACAGTGGGCAAGAGGAGGCAGGGAGAAGGGAATGATCACTGTGGTGGCAGCTGCCACTGAAATAATTTTATTTTAACCTGCCCAGCCAATCAGAAGCCCCACTGGGCAAGTCACACCAGATCCCCCCTACCTTGTGAAAACACTTAATGAGTGCCAGGAAAGGTGTTGGCAGGCACACCATGGCACCCATGGGCACCATGCTGGGGATTCCCAATCCACATTGTAAGGTTACATATCTCTTTTGGACTTTGTTTGAATCATATATGCATGTCTATGCAATAATATACCTGAGTTCACAGGCTCCATAAGTGGGCAGCCTTCATGATGCCAGATCTGTATTACAGAATCAGTGGAGAGCTGTTCGGTGGCACAGTAGACTTTGGCACTCTGGACCAGTTTCTGGAGAACCGTGGTCCCAAAGAATACAGAACCAGTTCTATCGTAGCAACAGTTCAATCCACTAAATTAAGACGGGGAATAAACTACACGTTACATTAATCCAGATCCACTGTGGCATAGTGGTTATAACATCAGGCTAAAATTCTAGGGTTGCTAGGTCCCCTCTTTGCTCTGACAGGGGGATTTGGGGGGAGTTCCAGAGGTGGGTGGGGATGTCGTGTGATGCCCCCCGTGTGATGACATCACCCAGAAGTGATGTCATCACATCGGGGACATTGTGCAGGGGGACACTCTGGTATTTGGGCAAAACTCTATGGCTTTTTTGCCCTCAAACCAGTTTGCCCAAATACCAGAGCATCCCCATGACACAATGACATCACTTCTGGGTGATGTCATCTCTCCAGGGACATCATGCAGTTATGTCCCTGTGTAGGGGTGGGGCCCCACCAGCCAGCTATTCTGCAGCGGGGAGAAGCCCCTGAAATCAGGTGATCCCCCACCTGGACCTGAGGGCTGGCAAGCCTATAAAGTTCTAATCCCCGCTTTGCCACAGGACTCTGCTGGTGACCTTGGCCCCGTTACTGTCTCTCAACCCAACCTACCTCACACTGTTGTCATTGTGAGGATGACATGTAGGAGGGGAGAACAATGTGCCAAAGTTGTTGTTGGTGAAAAGTGCCATCCAGTGGCAGCCGATTTATGGTGGCCCCAGAGAGTTTTCAAGGCTAAAGACTAACGGTGACGGTTTGCCATTGCCTGCCTCTGTGTCGTGTCCCTGGACTTCCTCGGTGGTCTCCCATCCAAGTACTAAGCAGGGTCAACCCTCCTTAGCTTCCAAGATCTGATGAGACTGGGCTAATCTGAGCCATCTAGGTCAGGGTGTGCCAAAATTACCGGTGGGGGGAATTGTTTTTGGTTTTTGTACGTAGAAAAGGTTTTTCCCATATTGGAGAAGTACTCCTTTCACCCCTTCCTATCCCATCCTTTCTGTGTTTGTTTTTTGTCAAGTCACAGCTGACTTTTGGCAACCCCGTTGGGCGTTCAAAGCAAGAGGCATTCAGTTTGCCATTTCTACCTCTGCGAATACATATGGCTTAAATTTATCACAATATTGTCCCTTTTTTTGTTTTCTTTTGGGTGTGGGGGGGATTTGTTTGTTTCAGTTGAGTTGGGAATAAATTAGTCTCCTTCAGACATCCCCTTCTCTCCGCTTTCGTAACACAAGAAAGTTTCCTGCTCCGTCACATTACCAGGTTATTATGCTACAGCCAAAAAGCAGAGAATGAAAGGAAAAGAATGGAGTCAAGATTACACAAAGGTCCCTGATTGAAAATCACAGCAGGGCTGATGAGCGCTGCTGAGACCCCTTCCCCCCCCCAGTCGACACTTGGAGGGCAGACAACGGAGATGGGTGGCGCAGTGACATTTCACCAGACCAAATGTCGTGCTTTGTTTTGAAAGACTTGAAACAGGGTTGGAAGCCACTGCCCCCCCCTTCCCCAGAAAGTGTCGCCGGGTCCAAACTGACAACATCAATGTGATTGTTAGAAATATAACCTCCTGTCAGCTGCTTAAAATGATTTTGCAATGGACAGTAATACAATCAAGGCTTTTTTTGTATGTGGTTTAATAGGGTTTATTTAAAAAAAAAAATTAAGGTGCTGTTTATAAAATAGCATTATGCAACTGGGTAGTCAGCCCGGTTGGATTGTTGTTTGTTTGTTTGTTTGTTTGTTTGTTTGTTTGTTTGTTTTCCACCCAACCTCTGAGTCTCTGTCCACTGACATGTAATTTTGAATAATAGAAATCGCTGTGAAGTCCAAAGGCTGCTTTCAGTCATCACATTTCTGATGACTGTGTGGTGTCATCCATGAATGCTCTGGCTGACCTCGGACAGATCATTATTTCTCCGTGTCTGTTCTCCCAGCCCTAGTCCAGATAGAGTTCCTTACAAAAATAAGAGCAGCCTAAGCCACAGTTGTGGGGATGCACGTTCCAATCTGTGTTACCCGGCAGAGACCTCTGAAACATACTGCCGAATTTTCGCAGCGCGAACAAAAGCTGTGCCGAATGTATTGCAAGCGCACACACAGATACACACAAACGTCTCACAATACGGGTGCACATCCTTTTTCGGTCTGCAGGTCTTTTCACTAGGGTTACCGTATTGTGAAAAGCAAAACAGAGGACCTGTTTCCCAACTGACTACTTCAAGCAAGCAATTGCTATGACAAATCTCATTTTAAATGCCCCTACTCTTTAAACTGTGATCATTGCTACTAACTAGGAATAATCCTAACCTTCCAACCCCAAAAGAGGACATTTTCATCCTTTTAAAAAAAAAAAACAGCCCAAAAGAGGAGGGACATGTATACACAAAAAGAGGACATGTCCGCTAAAAAGAGGACATCTGGTACCTCTACTTCACATGTGAGGTTTAAATCATGTCTGATCCTCTTCTCTTATTATTTATGTTAACATTTGATTGCTGTTTGTGTGTGATTGAAAGTAGAGGGCAGACATTTGTAATGGGAATGTGGGTCATATTAGACAAACACACACACACACACCATTCATTATGATTTTGGCAATCCCACCACGTGTAAGGGGAGATGGTATTATGCATTATTCTCCCATCTCATGCAGTTGCCACACTGTGTGAAGATGGTAATAGGTGAATTATCCAGCTTCAGTGCAAGCAACTGGACGGCCAGATTTCTGAAGGTGTGCCAGACCTGGAAAATACGCACATTCCCCTATTTGTGCAAATGGTGACTGTACAATTCAGGAGGATCACAGGTCTCGCGCTGTCCAGTTACATGAAGTTGGTGTATGAAAACCTTAATCACTGAACAGGTCTACACATACATAGTTTGGTAGTCCTGTAAGCAGGGCTCTTTTTGCAGCAGGACCTCCTTTGCATATTAGGTGACACACCCCTAATGTGGCCAATCCTCCAAGAGCTTAAAGAGCTCTTCTTACAGGGGCTACTGGAAGCTCTTGGAGGATTGGCTACATTAGGTGTGTGTCGCCTAATATGCAAAGGAGTTCCTGCTACAAAAAGAGCCCTGCCTGTAACGAAGGAGAAATCACGTTTCCTCCCACAGGCCCTGTTTTCCTCCCTTGCAGGTTCTCCTTCTCCCAGCTCTGCTGGCTTTCCTTCCCCTTTTTGTCCGAATCCCCCTGTCTTCCTGGTTCCATTGGATCTCTTCCTCCCCATCCCAGTTCTGGCTCCCCCCCTCACTATTGCCTGGCCACATCCAGTGTTTACTACATCAACCCAAAATACCTCTGGTGTTTGCTTGTTTGTTTGTTTTAAAGTCTGCACCTTTACAGGTGGCTGATATCTACCTTGTAATGTTATCCCCCAAAGTTTCCCCCTGTGTTTGGAGAACTTTAATCAGAACTGCAAGTCATAGTCTGATATACCAATCTGGCTCTCCACATGGAGGCCAGATCTTTGATATTTGGTATAGTCACACATGCCAAGTAAACGATCCATATTGGTTTGATACCAGTTTAAGAGCGATGGACTCCACCAAAGTCTCCTAAGAACTGCAGCTGAGTATTGTGAGATTTCTTTTTTTAGAGAGCCTGCTGGTGGTGGAAAGTGCGGTCAGGTCACAGCCTACTTACAGCAATCCCGTGGCGTTTTCAAGGCAAGAGGCTAACAGAGGTAGTTTGCCATTACAGAACTATAACTCTCATGGTTTCCTAGGGAGACTGAAGGGCTATTTAAGCCAAGGGTAGCCAATCTTTTCTTTAGTAAGAGTGTCTTCTGAGTAATGAAAAATAACCTGAGCTACTAAAAACATATTGTTGTGTACTGCCTCTTTAAGAGACTATCCCAGAAGGCCTCAGAGCAATCAGGGGAATAGATGGGACTCAGTGCTTCTCTTCTTCCTCTCTCTGCTAGCAGTCTGCAGGAGTGCAGGGCCTACTGAGAATCTGCAGAGAACCTAGAGCTCTAGGAACAGCTTAGCTAAGTATTGTTATTTCTTATTCCAATAGCTGAATTACCTGCCCTACAGTTACTGTGAGTAAACAGGCCTTCGGCCAATTGGAACTGGGTGTTTGTTGATTGTTGCTCCACTACACAAAATCTGTATTTCAGTATCCCTGTTAAAATATGGAATTTGCTTCCCAGTCTCTGGCAGTCTGTCCTGGAGAAAGGAATACTCACACCATGGTAAAACCAACGGTAAAGCTTCAGTTAAGATTACTGCAAAGAGGCTTTTAAAGCAGAGAAAGACCTTTCAGAGACTCCATTTCCTAACTGTCTTTTCTATGTTTCAAGTCATTGGCGTCTCCTCCTTCCCATGATGTCACATGTTCAAATAATGGAGCCCCATCATCCCTGCTGGAACTGACAGAGCTCCATCCTCGTGCCCATGTGAAGAAATTCTTCCCATTCCCTTCCACCATCACCTTTACCACTCTTTGGTCGTGATCACACAGGCAGTTCAATCCGCTGTTGCCCTGCCTCTAATAGAGCCAGATTATTTTGTTCCAGAGAATCCTGACCAGACTCACCCCTTTTAGCACTTTTCAAAGCAATTTTACTGGCAGTGATCAGACAGCACCAAGCAGGGAGTCAACCCATCGGCCATTTTTTTTAGAAGTTTGTCCTAGGAGCAGGCCCACAAGCAGGGATGAGCCTGCTGGGATATGTAGTTCATGGGCTGTCAGCCATTACTTTTAAAAGTGTTCCCTCTGAGCATGCTCACAAGTGCTTGCTGAGAATGCTGGGATATGGAATTCACTGCCATCCTCCCTGAAATCTTTTCAATTTACTCCTTCCCCAAAGGACAGAATAAAGCTGAAGAACAGAGGCATCTTTTTTTGAGAGTTTCTAAAAAGAAAGAAAGTTTTGAGCAGCCCCTGTGGGGGGGAGGGAGAGAGAGAGATGTAGTTATGCAATGGGCAGTTATGCAATCATCACTAACTAGTTTTTTAAAAAAATGGTGGCCAGAAAACAAGAGACCAGTCAGACCTGCCTGATGACTTGGGTGCGCAAGAGTGCGACCAGACAGCAAGAAATCCATTTTGGAACCAGCTCAAACCAACAGGACTGGACTTTCTCGGGTATCAGAGAAACTCACAGCAAGGGGGGGAAGGGGACTCAGACGACTGGGGCACAACAGGCAGATGTTGCTGTCTGATCATGCACTTTAAATCCATAAGGGAACAACAAGGTCAACGGATCAAATTGCCCATGTGAACGCGACCTCAATGTGGAAAAGAGCTAACAGCAACGTGGGTTCCAATTCCTTTTGTAGAGAGAGTCCCATCTGAATCCTGTGGGACTTATCTCTGATTTTTTGACATCAACACCATATCCCCAATGGGCTCTTAGGGTAATAAATAAACTGAAATCAATAGGGCTAGATCCTGAAAATCTATTAGAGGGAGGATTGAAGCATGCAAAGATTCTAGTATCCCAAAAATTTAAGAATATTGAATCTCGAAACAACTATGCAGCCCTACCTTTTTATTATAAGAGATTGAAGTTGGGACCAAGTTTAAATGCTGCATCCTACCTTGGACTCATAAAAAACCCTAATCATAGATGGGCATTTACTAGAGCACGTCTTGATGCGCTTCCCTCAGCAGTCCTTTATGGTAGATATTCACGGACTCCCATGCATCAGAGGATCTGTTTTTGCTTGTTAGATCAGGCGGAGTCAGCCTCCCATATATTACTCCATTGCCCTATATATGACGAAGAGAGACAGCAGCTGCTGATACCTCTTCTCTCACATTTTAAACCTTTGGCAAATTATTTTATATATGCCGAGGAACGTTTGATGAAGTTTTTACTGGCTGATAATTATGAGTCTGTCTCATGTAATGTTGCTAAATATTGTTACCTGGTAATCAAAAAGCGTCGATTGCACTGCAAGTTGAACCATTAACGATGGAAATGACCGGTTCGGTATTTTAGAAAATATGGCTGTAAGGGTCTTTTGTTGTAGTTTTTGTGTCATATTATTTTAGTTTATTCTGCTGGTCTTATGACTGTTTTTAATAAATTTGAATTTGAACTTTTGTAGAGAGAGGCACTTTGGGTCTATTAACTGAGCCTTCCTGAGTCTTTGAGTCTTGCGAGAGCGTTTTCTCTTGTGATCTAGGGCAGAGGGCGCCATGGTGCCTGCTGTCATCTTTCCTGGTGCCCACCAAATGTTTTTAGGAAGTGGGCGGGACCAAGGGGGGCTTTTTTCCCAACCAGGCTGCTGATTGGCCATTGAACATTTGATCTGCTGTGGAGATTTGTTAGAAAAGTTGCTTTGGCAGCAGCTACCAACCATAGCACAAGGATCTTCGCTGTGCAAATGGAAGTAAGTTGTGGCAGCTCTTTTGCGGCTGGCTCCAACTCCTCTGGCAGCCACTTTGTGGCCACTGTTTTATGGCCACACTGGGCCCAGCACTCTGTGTCAGAGTTCCAGTGGTGCCCAGAGGCTCAAAATGGTTGGGGACCCCTGGTCTAGGGGCTGCACAGGTTACACTTAAGCAGCTACCTGTTGGAGACGCTTATACAGTGCAACCTGCTGTTGACTTGCCTGAAAATGGCAACCAGAAAACAGCAGGATTTACAACAATAGGGCTGGGCCACATGTCTGTAGTTTAGATATCCCCTAAGTGTTCCTGGCCGGGCAATACCAGGCGCATATTTTATAGGGTTGCCAGGTCTGGGTTGGAAAATACCTGGAAACTTTGGGGGTAAATCCAGGAGAGAGTGGGGTTTGGGGAGGGGAGGGGCCTCAGCACGGTGCAGTGCCATAGAGTCCCCCCTTCAAAGCAGCCATTTTCTCCAGGGGAGCTGGTCTCTGTCAGCTGGAGGTCAGCTGTAAAAGCGGGAGATCCCCAGGCCCCACCTGGAGTCTGGCAACTCTAATATTACATTTCAAGCATTTATTAAATACTGTTAGAAGCATTTTATGAGTTTTGGATTTTGCTACTTACCAGTTTCTGTGTGGCACAGAGTAAAATTTAATTAAGTCACCTAATATCGGTATCCTCCCACCAAAAAATAATAATAATAATAATTAAAACCAGTCGAACAGAACACAAAGTATTTCTGCCCACAATGCACAATTAATCTGTGGAAGTAACTAACACAAGATGTCCCCCTGATTTAGCTAGCTTTTAAAAGCATTCCATACATCCGCGGAGAGCCAGGCTATCGGTGCCGGTTAGCCAGATTTGGGAGAGGCCGTGTCTTAGTGGTAGAGCATCTGCTTTGCACACAGAAGGTCCCAGGTTCAATCCTCAACACCTCCAGTTCACAAGGTCAGGCAATAAGTTCTGTGAAAGGCCTCCACTGAGGCCCCAGAGAGCCACTGCCAGTCAGAGCAGACAACATTAACTTTGATACACCGATAATCTGACGCAGCATAAGGCAGCTTCAGGTACTTCTGGAAGCTCAAGCCCAGGCCTGAAGGTCATCCTCTCTCATTTCTCTAGAAACTTGCAATCAATGGTATGTTCCTTCTGACCACAGAGGCTTCACTCAGCCATCCGCTGTTGGAAACGGGATGGTGGATTAGACGGATTTTGATCTGACTCACGATGACCGTTCCTATATCGTTAACAAAAATTCTTTCATTGGCTGCCTTTTCTTTGACCATTTCTGCAGTAGTGAAATTCCCCGCACTGACGTTTTTAAAACTGCGCGTTATGTGAAATTTTCCGCAGTAGATTTTTTCCTCACCAGGTGCAAACCCAAAGTTTTCTCCCTCTTGCGCCATGTTTTTGAAACTCACTAAAACTGGGGATTCTGAAAATACAGGGTGAGAAGGAGAAAACTTTGTTTGCACCTGGTGAGGTAAAATCTACTGTGGAAAATTTCATGCAATTTTGAAAGGATCAGTACGGGGAATTTCACCACAGCAGAAATGGTCTTTGATTCTCCATTCAGCATTGGTGGCATGTAAATGAGGATTATATTGTTTCCCCAGTCCTGTCCCCGGAGTCCTCCAAGACCTTGTAGACAAAACAAATGGACCAGCCCCAAAATATAGCTGCTTTTGGTCACCTCTCTCGCCAATCCTAGAATCGCTCAGTGAATCCTTGCATGTCATTCAGGAATGCATGTGAGACTGGATACATCCTTGGCAGCAAACTCTCAACCAGATTTGAAGACCATCTGAAAAACAATCCTGGGCAGATGCACAGTGTTCCTGGAACTACATGAAGGTATTTGGCTACAGTGCAGCCACAAGCGAAATCTGAAGTCTCAGAGCCCCAATACATCAACTATGGTATTGAAGTATAGTGCTTTAGCAACATCCTGGCTCTCAGTGCAAAAGATGCAATGTGCAGAATAGCATTAATTGATATACTTGGCCTTGCTAGTGCTCAGAGCTTTAAGAGTCTGCTGCATAAAAAAACTGATGCTCACCATGATTTCTGCTGGCCCTTCATGCGTACAACCTCCTGGCCTTTTGAGAACTTGATGCAAGTTCATGTAGATGCAAGTATCTTCTGTCTAAAAGACCACAGAGGGAGCTGACCTCAATGAGGGGAACTGCTAAGAGACGCTGTTGAATTTCCAAGAGAGAAGAGTGCCATGTGGATCTTAATGACCGTCTAGAGGCATCTCGCAGCTCTGTGAATTGATTGAAGGGGTGGCCCATCAGGTTGGAGGACAAATGCGGCTTGTGCAACTACTTGGGCTGGACCAGCTCTGATGATGAACTCAGCAAGTGATTGCCTTGGCTGTCTGTGCAGCTCCTTACACAAACACAAGGTGGATAACGAGGCATACATTATGAAAACACCTTGAAGCAAAGAGAAAGGGACCAAACACACTTCCATCTGTCAATCGAACTCTCTAACATTAATGTGTGTGCTTGTGTGTGTGTGTGTGTTTGGTTTTCCAAACAGTCACTGAAGTGTGTGGCTAACTCACTCTAGCCTGGGGCATTGATTTCACAATGTTCGTTCATGTCTAGTTTGGTGTAGTGGTTAAGAGCGCAGACTCTTAATCTGGGAGAACCGGGTTTGATTCCCCACTCCTCCACATGCAGCTGCTGGTGTGACCTTGGGTCAGTCACAAGTTGTCTCAGAGCTGTTCTCTCATGAGTGGTTCTCTCAGAACTCTCTCAGCCCCACCTACCTCACAGGGATTGTGGGGTAGGAAGGAAGGGAGAGGAAGGAAAAGGGATTGTAAGCCGCTCTCCTTCGGGTAGTGAAGGGAGGGGTATAAATCCAATCTCCTCCTCCTCCTCCTCCTCTTCTTCTTCTTCTTCTCCTCTGCATGTTGTAGCAGTAGCTGCCAAAACAATGAAAAAGGCAGCAGGACTGCCAAAACTCTATTGATGCCCCCTCCAAGGAGCTCAGAGTAGCATTCATAGTTCTTCCCCACTTTGTTTTATCTTCACAATAGCCATGTAAGGGAGGTTAGGTTCATGGCCAAACTAGATGCCTCATTGTCTAACAAGTTCGGTTGTGGTGCCCCTACCCTGGCTCTCATTCCCCTTAGACAGAGGCAAGCTGCCAGGCTCTGGTTTCCAAATGGTGCAGGAACCCAGTTCATACCAGGACTTCAATGCAGGGGGAGAAGAGGCTTCCGCCTTTCCCCTTCACCTTTGGGGGAGGGGCCATGGCTGAGTGGTGGAGCATCTGCTTTGCCTGCAGAGAGCCAGTTTGGTGTAGTGGTTAAGAGTGCAGACTCTAATCTGGGAGAAGCAGGTTTGATTCCCCACGCCTTCACTTGCACCTGCTGGATGACCTTGGGCAAGCCATAGTTCTGTCAGAGCTGTTTTTGAAAAAGAGCAGTTTGTGTTAGAGCTCTCTCAGCCCTACCTACTTCACAGGGTATCTGTTGTGGGGAGGGGAAGGGAAAGGAGATTGTAAGCCGCTCTGAGACTCCTTTGGGTAGTGAAGGGCGGGGTATAAATCCAATCTCTTCTTCGCATTCTTCAGAAGGTCCCAGGTTCAATCCCTAGCACCTCCAGTTAAAAGATAGTAGGTGATGTGAAAGGTGGAGACCTGAGACCTGCTGCCAGTTTGAATAGGCAATACTGACCTTATTGGACCAAGAGTCTGATTCAGTGTAAGGCAGCTTCCTGAGTTTACGTATTCACCATTTTCCCAGCCTGAAATGACCCTGGAGGTATTACTTGCCTTGTTGGGTACCAAATTGGATCTCTGTGGCAGCTGGGAAATTAGCTCATAGCAGTTGGCATCTGACCGAGAGGAACAAGAGTCTGGTCAGCGAAACCACTACCAAACTTCTTTTTAAAAAGTTGTATCTAGTTTGCCTGTAAGGGAGACTGAATGACTCAGGGTCACTAGATGAACTTCAGGCGGAGCAGGGATCTGAACCGGGGTATCCCAGGTCTTGTTCTGATGCCCCTGTATACTATGTTTTACCCCTTCCACGTTCCAAGAAGTTGAGGATGGTTCCTCACGTTCTCCTCTGTTCCATTTTATCCTCACAATAACACCTGTAAGTTAAGTTAAACTGAGAGGTGGTGCCTGTCCCAAGGACACCCAGTGAGTTCTATGGCTGAGCAGGAATTTGAACCTTGGTCTTCCAGGTCATTCTCTGGGACGCTAACCTTTACACCACACTGGGTCTCCAAAAACATCACGAGACAGTTCATGGAGAATTGGTTCTGTTCTTATATTTGGAATTGCGGGCACGCTGCTTGTTTATTTGTATGAAATTAGCCTTGGCTATGTGGCGCAGTAATTACATTAACAAATGCGATATCCCAGTATACAATATACAGCAAATAAACAAGCACTACGCAAATAACGTAGACCACAAGCGCTCAAAAAGTTATGCACAAAAAACAATTTATATAAGAGGACCACAGATATCAGTGAAACCAAATTACATCATATAGTGTGCAGGTCCATAAATAGTACAAGTCCATAAATGGTACACAAACAAAATGGACGAAGTCTCCGGACTTTGATCTTCATTTCGATAATTCTTCTTCAATAAGTTCACACTACTTCATACAGTACTCATAGTGTACAGAAGACTCTTAGAAGGAAAAATCCTTAGTATAGCACTCACAGTGTATAAAAGCCTTCAAGTCAGTATTACAGGAAAAATTCATTCCTATGATAATCGTTCAAAACTGGGCATCTGATCAACAATAGCACATGCTCTGCAATAGTCAGTAAGCTTGCACACTATATGATGTAATTTGGTTTCACTGATATATGTGGTCCTCTTATATAAATTATTTTTTGTGCATACCTTTTTGAGCACTTGTGGTCTGCGTTATTTGTGCAGTGCTTGTTTATTTGCAGTAATTACATTGTCAGGCCAGGATCTAGGAGACTTGGGTTCAAATCCTCCATTCAGCTCGCTGGGTAACCTTGGGGCCAGTTGCTCCCTCTTATCTTTAGCAACTTCACAAGATTATTTTCAGGTGGGGTAGCCGTGTCCGTCTGAAGCGGCAGAACAAAGTCTGAGTTGAGTAGCGCCTTTAAGACCAACAAAGTTTTATCCGTGGTTTATTTGTTTGTTTGTTTATTTAATTCAATTTGTATCCCACCCTTCCTGCCGGAATGGGCTCAGGGCGGCTCACGTTAAAATATTAAAATACAATAAAACACAAATTCCTTACACACAGACACCTCATAAAATCCATATACTTTACAGATACAGTTCATAAATAAGTGCAATTAAAGTGCTAGTGGCGGTAACTCTTGGCCCTGATGTTGCAGATGTGGCAGGAAGGGCGGCCGAAGGATGTTAACTGTTGACATCGCAGGGAGATGCAGTTGTCGTGAAGGGCCTTATCCCAGCTCAATGTTGTTGGTAGCGGCTCCTAATCAAAGGCCTGGTGGAAGAGCTCCATTTTACAGGCCCTGCAGAACGGTAAAAGGTCCCACAGGGCCCCCTGATGTCTTCCGGGAGCTCATTCCACCAGTATGGAATGGTTTAAGCACACTTCCTCAATACAGAGGAACAGAACCTCCTCAGCCATTACTTATAGAGGGTGGGGTGGGGGTTGTTGTCAGGAAGGGCCATTTAGAGGCAAGATGTATAAGTACTGGGTGATTACAGCTGAGACGGGATGTAAGAAAGATCTGTGAATGGCAGTAAATTAGCATACAAAGACAAGAGTTAACAAACAGATGTGGGAACCAGGTGTGTGAGTCCAGTGGTACCTACAAGTTGAATAAAGTTCAATTCTGTTGGTTGCAAGAGATTCACAGCTACAACTCCGTTGAGGTTAGACCTTCCAAAGCTGCTGGCTGAATAGGAACTGATGCTACCCGCCTGTTCCTCCTGAAGTGCCATCTACGTTAATGAAATGAAATAACAGCAAACCGCAATAATAGGATGGAGGGGCTGCACCTGTATTCAGGTTGCACAAAAGGGCTTCTTTTCACGCTTCCCTCGTACACTGTCATCGCTGTATCACTTTGCAGCGTCACATGCCCTGGTTCATATCGCGCTTGCCCCCAGTAAGAAGAAAGGGAACGGCATCCAGATGGGAACGGCTATTGAACTAAATCACTCTTGACATCTGTCACACTTGACCTGCGGCACTGATGTTTCCATTCGATATTCGCTGAGCGACCCGCGCCATATGTTTACTGTAGTAGTCAAATAATTGGAGGCAGAGACAGTTTTGTATGCTTGGATGTTGGATGGCCGCTTGTCTGCTCTCGCAACATCTTTGAGTGGTAATTCGCTCACACTTCTGATGCGGTCTTACAGACGGGGTGGGTTTTTTTTTCCTGATTACACTACTTGTTAAGTGGATTCCCTTCTCTTAGCTGGGGAAGGGGCTCAAAAGCAGGTTGGGTGTGTACGAAGTCCTCTAAGACCATTGCTGAAAGTCTTTCGACCCGATCCTGCTCCAGCATGGGACTGGGGATAGAGATCTGAGTGTGCATCCCATTGATAATAACAATAGATGACATCCGCATTAGAAGAAGAATAGAAGAAGAGATTAGATTTATACCCCGCCCTTCACTCGGAGTCTCAGAGCGGCTTACAGACTCCTTTCCCTTCCCCTCCCCACAACAGACGCCCTGTGAGGTAGGCGGGGCTGAGAGAGCTCTTTCAAGAACTGCTCTTTTTCAAGGACAGCTCTTGTCAGAATTATGGCTTGCCCAAGGTCATCCAGCAGCTGCAAGTGGAGATGTGGGGAATCAAACCCGGTTCTCCCAGGATATGCGTCCCATTCATACCTGCCTTCCATGCCCAGAATAGAGACTAGCCATAACAGGAAGGAGAGGACAGCGTAGACACACTGGGCACAACTTCATCAACTGCACATTCTTCAGGTCTTGGGGTAGCATGAATCGGGAACAATGGGTGCTACTGACAGCCCGAGATGAGAGCCAGTTTGCTGTAGCGGTTAGGAGCACGGACTCTTATCTGGGAGAACCAGGTTTGATTCCCCACTCCTCTACATGCAGCTGCTGGAGTGACCTTGGGTCAGTCACAAGTTCTCTCAGAGCTGTTCTCTCATGAGCAGTTCTCGGGAGAGCTCTCTCATCCCCACCTACCTCACAGGGTGTTCTGTTGTGGGGAGGGGAGGGGAAAGGAGATTGTAAGCCTCTCTGAGACTCCTTTGGGTAGTGAAGGGTGGGGTATAAATCCAATATCTTCTTCTTCCTCTTAGACACCTCCAACCCAGCTATTGGGGATAACCAAGGAAAGAGAACCAGATGGGGGTGGGAGAGAAAAAGAGAAGAAGAAGAGAAGAGATTAGATTTATACCCCGCCCTTCACTACCCAAAGGAGTCTCAGAGCAGCTTACAAACTCCTTTCCCTTCCCCTCCCCACAACAGACACCCTGTGAGGTAGGTGGGGCTGAGAGAACTCTAACACAAACTGCTCTTTCAAGGACAGCTATGCCAGAGCTTGTGACTAACCCAAGGTCACATCAGCAGCTGCATGTGGAGGAGTGGGGAATCAAACCCGGTTCTCCCAGATTAGAGTCTGCACACTTAACCACTACACCAAACTGGCTCTCATCTCGGGCTATCCACACACAAACCACTACACCATACAGAAGCTACAGTTCTTGCCAGTTACCAACCACTTGGGAGTGTGGTCAGTGTGCCAAACCCAGAGATGGCTGTCACACACCTGACCCCCAGAGCCCCTTAAGGCCCCCCCCCTTTTGGTCATGCAGGGAACCCACCCCATGTAACCCTATACTGTATCCCCCACTGTAATATATAAATGCCCATCAGCCAGTTGTGAGATTAGGTATACATATGCAATGGTACAGTCAGGTACATATTCCCCCCTCCCCTAAGAAGAAGGCAAAAACCCTAGAGTCTGTTAGCCAATCAGGACCCCCTGGGTAAAATTCCTTTCTTGCCTTGTTAACCTGCAACCGCCTTAAGGACAAAGCAAAGATTATTAATTAAGGAGTGTGATAAGCCACAAGTGGGAGGGTGAGTTACGCTGGCAGGGCGCATCAGATACACAGCCCACCTTCAGCCACCTCTTTTCAAGATCCGGCATGCACCAGAGGGAAGCAGTCTTCCCTCCGGTCCACTCAAACGGCCCCGACCCCATACCGTACAGACAGCCAAAAGGATGAGGCTGTGAGCAACAGCGTGGGGCCCTTCTGGGCAGGAGCTGACACAAGGGTATGACCACCCCGTGTCCTCCTGCCCTGCCCCCTTTTCCATCGACAGCACAATAAACATCCCAGTTTATCGACAAGGTGCTGGACTTCTCATCCACTGTACGAGAGGTGCGTGGACAGCTCTTCTCTTGCATGGAACTTGGGGGCCTTCTGTACGCGTACCGTCGCCTTGATCAACAGGAGGAGGTTCTCCTTCAGGAACAAGCTTCTGCCTGCCCATCGCTTGTTAATATAACCTGTGCATATCCCTCACTGCTTTCAAGCAGATGCACTTTCACATCTGTGCCTGAATACCTGTCTCCTTCCGCGTTCTGGCTCAGCGGGTTATGCATAATCATGCATAGCTACACTGGGATCAGGCTGTATTTTTTCAAAGATTGTTCCGGTTTTGTATTGGGTGTTGGTTAGGGCTGAATAGTGCCACATGCTTGTTGGGGCTAGGATCTGGGAGACCCAGGTTCGAAGCCCCATTGTGACGTGGGAGCTTGCTGGGTGGCCCTGGGCCAGTCACACTCTCAGCCTAGTCTACCTCAAAGATAGGGCTGCCAGGTTCCACCCGTCCGTCACTGGCTGGGGATGGGATGCTGTAGGGTTGCCAGACCCAGGTTGGGGAACTCCTGGGGATTTGGGGATGGAGCCTGGGGAGGACAGGGACCGCAGAGGGGTACAATGTCACAGAGCCCACCCTGCGAAACATCCATTTTTCTCCAGGGGAACTGATCTCAGTAGTCTGGAGATGAGCTTTAATTCCGGGATATCCCCGGGTCCCACCTGGAGGCTGGCACCCCTACTGACAGGGTTGTTGTGAGGATTAAACAGAGCAGAGGAAGGACAACGTAATCCACTTGGGGGGGGGGCGGCTGGGGAGAAAGGTGGGGTACAGATGAAATAAATATATAAAAAATATATTCCCCACCCTTACCGGCTCTCGTAGAAATGAAATGAAATCAAGACCAGATGCTGCCCGCATTAAATGTGCACACGCTAAATGTGGTGTGGAAGATTTGTAGTGGAAGAGTAGCAGTAAGACAGCAGGGGGGGGCCTTCCCTGCCAGGTCTGTGCCCACTGTGGCAAAGGATACGGTGGGAAGGTTAGTGACTCTGTAACGGCTGCAGCGGAAAGCGGGTGGGAAAGAGCTCCGTTTTTCCTTGGAACAGAAACCGAGAAGCCCAGGACAGTGCTGCGCGGACGCCGTTGGCTCTCCGCCGCAGATGGCACCTGCAAGGTTCAAACACGGACGGTGTCAGGCTGCCATCGCACGGCTAGGTTTTCACGCCGTGACACCATCTGGCTCCTCGGCTGGGGCCTCAAAGAGAATGTGCGGAGGAGACCGGCTTGGCAACGGTTGAATAGGGAGGTGGACACAGAACGCTCCAAATGAGCTCAAAGTAGGGCTGCTGGAATCGATGGCATTTTCCGCCCTGGCGCCCCCACCCCCACCCCTTCCAAAAAAGTTTGTCAGTCTGATAGCAGTCAGGGCACCAGGCACACTATCAGGTTGGTATTTCCGCAGTGCCAAATGATTTGAACGGGGATGGGCCTGTATGGAGCTGAGTTGGGACTGGAGGGCCAGGAGGGGGAAGCGTGCAGGGCATGGCAAGGCATGTTCCTCTGAGAATTGATCCGGAGGGCAGAACTCCTTATTAAAGCCCACGGGGCAGGAACCATGAGTGCAATGTTGGGGGCAGATTAGGCCTGTTGTGGCTCAGCCGAATAGATGGAGCAGTTCAGCAGCTGCGGCTTTTCCGGGCTAACTTTTCCACTAACAGAAGGGGTGGGGTCCTTTCCATCAGTTCCATCAGTTCCCCCTTCCTGCTGCTGACCCCCAGTTTGCCTCTCATGGTGTTTTAGCTGATCATCAAGATTTGGCCCAGCAAGTGGATGGTACATGGGTGCCTCCTCCTATATTAGGGTTGCCAACCCCTAATTGGGGGCAGGGGATCCCTTGGTTTGGAACCCCTCCCCCGGCTTTAGGACTATCAGAAAGCAGGGGGAGAAGATCTGCTGGGCACTCCGTTATACCCTATGGAGACCGGTCCCCATAGGGTATAATGGAGAATCGATCCATAGATATCTGGGACTGGGGGAGGGGGCTGTTTATTGAGTTAGAGGTGCCAAATGTTCAGCACAGCTGCTAGTGCCTCCCTTCAATGTCCCCTCCCCCAAAGTTTCAAAAGGTTGGACCAGGGGGTCCAATTCTATGAGCCTCAAAAGAAGGTGCCCCCACCCTCCATTATTTCCAATGGAGGGAGAGCTTTTAAAAGAAATGCAGTCCCTTTAATTGCAATGGCAGCTCACCTGGAACTGGCTTCAGAGTTCCCTCTTCCGGAGCCTCCCCCCCTCTCCTGAAGCCTCCTGGTAAATTCTCCGCCCACTTGTCAGCCTTGCCTGGCAACCCTATCCTATGTGGCTCCGCCCTCCTCCTTTGTGGTTGACACAGAAGATGCCTCCTTCATCTGGGCTGATTGTTGGTGCTGCTCCTGGAGACCCTAACTAAACATAGTCAGTGGTATGGCCCACATTTAACTCTCGAAAGCTTATACCCCCCAAAATCTGGTTGGTCTCTAAGGTGCTACTGGACCAACATGGCTAGCCTTTGAAATGTTAACAAGAGTTACTTTAATGAAACCACAGTTTTACACCGTGTCTCGACTGAGCCTCTGGTCCTACTGCTCTGTCGTGTTGTAATTGTCGTGTGACTCACCGATCCTTATGTCTACAAAAAGCATCTCAGATTCCGTGCCATATTTTAAACGCTGAATCCAGAGAACAGAAAACTCAGTTTTCAGCTCCAAATTTTTTTGCCCTCAGGTCACAGCTGACTGATGGCAACCCAATTTCAAGTCCAGAGGCATTCAGAGGTGACTTTTGCCATTGCCTGCCTCTGTGTTGTAACCCTGGACTTCCTTGGTGGTCTCCCATCCAAATACTAACTGGGGCCAACCCTGCTTAGCTTCTGAGATCTGATGAGATCGGGCTAGTCTGGACTATAAAAAAAGAATTGTGGAAAGTGCAATTAAGGGCTGCCAGGTTCGATCATCACACTGGTGGTGGGGGGAGCGTTGCAACTAGCATATGTAAACAGGAAGTGACGTAGGGACGTCAGGGGGCAACAGTCTGGTATTTGGGCAAAACTCACTTCAAATCATAGAGTTTTGCCCAAAAAAACAGAGTGTCGCCCCCGACATACCTATGTCACTTCTGGTTTTCGTGGGCATGTCACAATGATTTCCATGTTCCTGCCAGTAAGAGGGGGTGATTTGAGGGGGAGAGGAGCACCCAAAAGCGTGAGACCCCCCTCCACTCATGCTGGGCAGTCTGGCAACCCTATAGCTGACTTATGGCAATCCTGAAGTGTTTTCAAGGCCGATGTTCAGAAGTAGTTTGCGATGGCCTCCCTTTGCATAGCAGTCCTAGTCTTCCTGACTGGTCCCCCATTTAAAAACTGACCAGGGCTGATCCTGCTTAGTCTCTGAGATCTGATGGGATTGGGCTAGGCTGGACCATATGATGTTATTGACTTATTAAAACATTTATATGTTGCTACAGCATCAAATGTGATCTTTCTACCAAATAGGATAGGTGACATTGTACCAATAAGATGGAAGGAAGGAAGGAAGGAAGGAAGGAAGGAAGGAAGGAAGGAAGGAAGGAAGGGAAGGGAGGGAGGGAGGGAGGGAGGGAGGGAGGAAGGGAGGGAGGAAGGAAAGAAAGAAAGAAAGAAAGAAAGAAAGAAAGAAAGAAAGAAAGAAAGAAAGAAAGAAAGAAAGAAAGAAAGAAAGAAAGAAAGAAAGAAAGAAAGAAAGAAAGAAAGAAAGAAAGAAAGAAAGAAAGAAGGGTTCCTTCAGAACTTACAACTGGTGTCAGAGATTTCTGGATTTCTTTGGCAAATTGGCAGTGCAGCAAACAGTGAGAGGGAAGCACTAAAGTAGTTCTGGCACAGAGAAACAAAAAAGATCGACTGTGGCGAGAAACTCTCGGTGTGAGGTCCATTCAGCAGGAATCCCCTAAAAGGCATCAAAGCCTACATCCCAGGCAGGATTCTGTGAAAATACCAGCAGTTTACCAGGCCCTGTTGATACACGTGGTAATAAATTTCATAGGCATGCAGATGTCTCCCCTGAAGAGAGGAGGTTGGGCAATCTGTCTTTGTTAATATTTATAACAGGTCCCTAGCTTTCCCATTGACAGAATACTTATGTTTCCCTTTCAGCAAACCTTCATAAACTGATTTATTCATAAAGCTGTATAGCAGACATTGATGTTTTTATTAGAACACCTTTATACCACGTGGTGATGGTATCCCACTCCCAGCTCCTCAACCTGTGGGGAAACGAGCATCTGTTCTGATGAAAAGCTCTCTTGGCAGAAGAGTAAACCTAATTCCTGTGATATCGAAAAGAAGGCTAATCTGGGAATCCTTTATTCCCTGTTGTGATATTCCTGGCCACTTTAGCTGTTGGTGTAAAATGTTACAACTTATCTCAAGTAGTTCATACAATTTGGATGGCCAGTTCAACTGTTACAGTTGCCACATGGAAGCTCCCCAAAATGGTGTCCATGCAGTCGGCCAAGACTTTGTGCAGGACTGGCGTTTAGTTAGGCTGACCCACAAGGAAATACCCGTAACCCTTTATAGCTTCTATGTAAACAGTTGCCAAGTAACATCCAGCTTCCCTCTTGTGAGAGCTCTACCCAGACAAAGCAACCCTGAAATGTCATGTCCAGGTTTCTTTCCAAACTATTAACTCGTTTGAACCACTTTTAGGTTATTGACTTCAGCACCTTCCATTTTAGGTGGGTGGGTGGGTAGATAGACTAGATGGACTGGATAGTCGCACGGTTGAGTCTGACTCTTTGCGACCCTCTGGACCACATCACGCCAAGCCCTCCTGTCTTCCATCATCCTTTGGGGTTTGTTTAATCACATGTGTGTCGATAACACTGTCTAACCATCTCATCCTTTGCTGTCCCCTTCTTGTTTTACCTTTAGTCTTCCCCAGCATCTAGGTCTTCTCCAGTGAGTGCTCCCTTCTCATTTGGTGGCCAAAGTATTTGAGCTTCAGCTTCAGTATCTGTCCTTCCAGGGAACAGTCAGGGTTGATTTCTTTTAGGATTGACTGATTAGATCTCCTTGCAGTCCAAGGGACTCTCAAGAGTCTTCTCTAGCACCGTAATTTGAAAGCATCTATTCTTCAGCGCTTGGCCTTCCTTATGGTCCAACTCTCGCAGCCATATATGGCTACTGGGAATACAATCACTTTGACCATATAGACTTTTGTTGGCAGGGTGATGTCTCTACTTTTTATTATGCTGTCTAGGATGGATGGATGGATGGATGGATGGATGGATGGATGGATGGATGGATGGATGGATGGATAGACAGACAGACAGACACATGTGTGTGTGTGCATGTGCACATTTGCGGGTGTATATGTGAGTTTATATGCTTGTCTGGAAGTCATGGTGATTTCTGGTGACCCCTGCTGGGGGCTTGGATTTTTTTCAGAGTGGTGGCTTGATTAACCTGCCTCTGTGTCCCACCTCTGGTATTCCTCGGAGGTCACCCTTCCAAGTACTTCCAAGCTTCTGAGATCTGACGGTATGGGGCTTGCCTGGGCTATCTAGGTCAGGGCCGCGCCTTCCATTTTAAAAAAAAATCATTTTCACACCTTGGTCAGATTTCCTAAGGACATCAAAATGGTGGTCATTCTGACTGACGTTTTCTTCTTCCCTCCTAGCCTCTGGTGTTTTGACAGAGTGAATTTCATTGTATTCCTGGCATATAATCTTATAATATAATATAAGATTATATTGTATCCCTGACATGATCAAAATACTACCTGAACGTCAAGATGCCCTTAAAGCTAGGAGGCTAGCAGGTAGCCTGACCTATGTTATGTTTTTGTAATACAGAGCCAATGTTGCAAACTCAGTATTGTATTCTATTTAAGGGCACTGGGGTTTTTTTTGGGGGGGGGGTGGAGCATTTTATGCCCAGACTACATTCTTGGTACTTGCACACAATAGCCCTTCATGAGACTCTTGTAACAAAACCGCTTTCAGTATCATGGAACAATCACACTGCTTCTGGGTAAATACCAAAATGGCTGCCTTACATGTGCCTCACACAAAAGCTTCTGTAGCTGTTATTGGAGAAGATGTTTCTTGAAGGCTGGATCACAGCCACCCGGGGAGATCCTCAGTCCTTTCTCCCATTCTCCCTCTGAAGAAGAAAGAAGCGCTTTCTCCAATTCTTCCTCCGCACACCCCACTGCTGTGTTTTCTTTGTCAGGTAGACGGAAGAACAGCTTCCAGGCACGTCTTCCTATGCACGGTGCTGAGAAAACTCAGCTTCAGACATATAGGCTTGAATTCAAAGAACCCCTGAGTAGTTTATGCATGTCCAAGGAAAAGGAGGACTTCTCTTTGTCACACTGCAGGCACCCATTCTGCATGGTAAATCTGGAATGCAGTTTTGCATACAGCAGGTTAAAGTCGAAAAGCCCACTCACTGGGCACAGCAAGGCCTTGGGAGGCCTTAGGCCTATGGCTGATTCTGCATTGGCTTTTCCCTCCGTTGTTTTAGCAAACCCACGTTGGAACAGAAATCCCCCTCTGCATTGCATGCTGCGTTCACTTCCCTTGCTCATCGGATTTTATGGTAGCCTCTACACTCCATGCCGCTTTTGCTTCCTTTGATCATCGGATTTTATTATACCTTCAGCATAGATTTATGGTTGTTTTATGGCCATTCAGGGGTGACTTTGCAGTCAGTACGGCATTTCCCTGCGGTATTTGAATTTGGGTTTGAGCTGCTCTTTTCCCTCCCAGTTGAGAAAATGTGGAGCAAATGCTGGATGCAGAATCGCCCTATGTCTAGGATCCTGGTCATTAACATTCTTATCCAAGATTATCTAGAGTAGTGATAGGCAATCCCCAGCATGTTTGCCAAACAGCAGCCCAATAGACTATTTTGTCCAACAGAAAGGGATAGTTTTCTGCCCAGTAACCAAGGCAAGCCCCCTTAGGCACTGGCAGCCTGGTGCCAGTGTGGGAGAAAACAACAAAGGCATGCCCATCTTTGCTTCCTGGATCTAGGCAGCTGCCAGCAAAGTCTAGGGTGATCTCCTGAGGCACTGGCACCACTTCTGCAGTTCAGCTTGCTCCCAGCAGTGTCCAGCCAAGTAAAACTCCCACTTCCCCCCCGTCCTTTTGTTTGCCAGTGTGGCAACATCTTTATAAGTAGACATTGTAGAAATCTGAGCACTCAGGCCCAGCACATTTCCAAAATATTGCCTACATCTGATCTAGAACATCTTTGCATAGGGTTCCCAAATCCCAGCACTCCCTAGGCAAATGCCAGAAGATTGGGGGGAGGGTCATCTATGGGTGATGCTCTAGGAATTTCCCCTATGGTAAAGACCATAGAGATTAGGAGAAATTCCTAGAGCCTCATTACAGAGGCTCCCCACCCCACCCGCTTCTCAATTTTCCAAGGGTGGGAAAGTGGGTCTGCAGATAAGGGATTCCCTGCCAGGCCCAGGCAATTGGGAAGCCTATACTCGTGTCTTATATGTTGTACATGTGAAATGTCATCAGGTAACTGTTGTGTTTTCAACTGCTTTTGATTAGCTTTGAGCTAGTTTGCAAAAAAATTAACCATTGAACTAATAGTAGAGAAAAAACAATATATTATAGTCGGTGAGGCATTTCCAATAAGGAGGGTTTCCGCTAACAGAATGGAGGGGGACAAATTTTGCTCATTTCACACAGACACACACCACAGACCACTGATTCATCCCTCATGCTATTGCCGCCGAGGGAGGGATGTTTTGGGGATCATTTCAGCATTGGGGGAGGCGAGGAAGACAGCTGACAGCACCCCTTCCATTAGTGGGGATTTTACCGCTGGACCCAAGCCAGATAGCTTTTTAATCAGACTATCACTTCTGGCTGATTCCAGATAAATGTCAGCTCTGATTATTAGGGCTGGGGGGAAAATTCCCCCACTGTGACACTGACCCATTTGCAGTGCCTTAGATTGTTCCCCATACCAGTGAGTGGCAGCCTTTTATATCGGAGACTCCAGGGAACAACACAGGCACAATGCGCCTCTCTTTGCAGGCCACCCATAGATGCACTGACTCTCCCACGGTCCCTATGATACGCAAGCCTTATTGTTCATCCCCTGTCAAAATCACAGGCATCTGGGAATCCAAAATTAGTTCAAAAGATAAGCTGTTGGTAAGTGCTTCTAAACACCCGTCCCTCCTGCATTTTAGCCGAAGCCCATATATGCAAATGCATGGGTTGTGAATGAAGCTTTTCAAAATAGCTATTAAAAGTCACATCATGTTTCTGTTAAGGTCTTCTGGCTAATTGCGGTATTCACAGATGAGTTTCTCTCCCCCCCGCAGAATTCTGATAGCTGAGCTGAAATACCGCTTTCTGAATTAAAACTAGAGATGCACTTCACTCTTACACCACAAAAAGTGTATTTTTACAATATGTATGTAACAATTACACTTAGAGGAATTCACCCCCTTTGTCTCTATAGGAGTCTCTGATCCTACCTCTCTCTTCCCCCGCCATTGAGAGAGAGCCAGTTTGGTGTAGTGGTTAAGTGTGCGGACTCTAACCTGGGAGAACCGGTTTTGATTCCCGCTCCTCCACTTGCACCTGGCTGGATGACCTTGGGCAAGCCGTAGTTCTGATAAGAGCTGTTCTTGAAAAAGAGCAGTTTCTGTCAAGAGCTCTCTTGTGGGGAGGGGAAGGGAAGGGAGTTTGTAAGCCGCTTTGAGACACCTTTGGGTAGTGAAGGGTGGGGTATAAATCCAATCTCTTCTCTCTTCTTCTCTTCCATTGAGCCTTCCTCCAGCCTAAAGAGCCATCCACCAACTTCAGTGACTCTTCCTTTGGAGGAAGAGCCAGTTAAGTTAGAGGAAAACTCATGATAGGCTGAAGGAAGGCTCTTTGGAGGATAGTTGGATCCACCCCACTGTTTTGAATGTGCCTTCCAATTAGAAGGAGACAAACCCAAAAGCAGAGACAGAACAGGCATCCTTCTCCAGGCACACACAATTCTCCTGAATATTGGTAATGATGAAGTACTCCACTTGTATCTGATGCAGAAACAGAAACATTTACCAGCCTCCAGTGCAGGCAGATTGGAAAGAGGCAAAGACCGAACAGTGACTCAGACAGAGGCACTGTGGGCAGTTTCTCCCATGGTGTCTCCATTTTCTCTGATTTGGCCCTGCTATTGGATCGGGAACAAGATTGTCTCTGTTCCTCTCCCTTTATTCTGCTCTGCACAATCACTCACATTTGAGCCTATTCAGATGTAAGCAAACTGAATAGTTTGTGTTGATTGCAACTTGTAAGCAGGTAATGAGCCAACCTGGTGGGTGATAGAGCATCCCTTATAACATACACGGGTAGAAGAATTAAACTCCCTGTCCCCTCCTTCTGTGGTCCTGGTCTGAATCCAGATGGACAGGACCGTGATTTACTTTCTAAAACCACTGGGAAGCTCCATTCACAGGTCTCTAGCCTCCTGTTTAGTTTGACTGTGTGAAAAGCTGATTACGTGGCATTAAATAATGGAAGACTTTTGGAGATTACTAACTCTCTGTTACTTTTGAGCAATCCTATTTGATCTGTCAAAGATACTAAAGAATAGAGGGGATTTGGTCCAGATTTTGATACACGGATTTCCTAATGGGCATTCCCCTAACTTGCTTTGAACTGGCCTAGGGCTTGTTAGAGGCCGTGTAAACGTCAAGCTAGATGCTGACTGGGTGGGCGATTGTTCCACAGAAATGCAGATTGTAGCCTACGGCAACCTACAATTCAGTTGCCATCTTTCCACATGTTTGCAGAATACATGTGGCATGAAATCAGTTATCAGCTGGCTGGCAGACAGTTTCTGTTGCACCGAAGAACCTTTCAACTTACCAAGATCAACCTTAGGGTCCTCCACTCAAAGTGTGGGCTTCCAATGGACTGATCCAGCATCTGGCTGACCCGTAGGAATAAACAGGTTTCCAACCAAAGTAGTCCAAGGACATTTTTGATAGAACGTTGAAAGTTTCCACAGATACCTACTCCCATCCTTGCGGGATGGATTATTACACAGAACTCAGAAGTGTGCTTTGGTGATTCCCTGATTATGTAGTGATGAATTACAGAGGTAACTTGATGTCATCCAGCTGCATTCACATAAGCCAAAGCTGTTCTTGGTCATTCGATAACTCCGTATGGGACTTAGCTCTTCAGCGCCTCTTCCCTGGTTTTTACCTTCCCTTCCATCACTCTGTAGCTTCGTGCTCTCATTCTGCATTTCCCCCCCTTCCCTTCCTACAATGCCTCTGAGCTTCATTCCCACCCCAGCCATTTTGCTGCAGCTAATAGAATGATGTTGCTAGGCAACGGCAGCAAAATCAAACGCCTAGGCTCAGAAGAAGCTACGGCAACAGCACACGGGGGGAACCCAGAACCTGTTGCGGCGCTGGTGTTCCAAGACAAATGCTCCGTTTGTTTCATGCCCACATGGACCATATTGCAGGTGCTGAAGTGGTCATATGGGCTGGTCCTATGCAACTTTAGTCAGATGTAAAACCTACCAGTGGAACTTGTTCAGCTCAGTTTTAGGGCATAGCCTTAGTGAACGTCACTGAAAATGAGGAGAAGGGTAGCCCAGTTCCTATCATTTACATGCCCTCATATGCATCTTAACAGGGCAGGACTGCATGCACTCTTGGTGACCTTGTTTGCTTGGGCAATGTGAGGGGGTTACTTGAAAGTGAAAATCGACAGTGGGGGAGTGGCGCTTCCCTCCCTGTAGACTGATGTTCCTTGCAACCCCATCTTTCCCTCCATCTGACCCAATTTAGGATATGATCGGCAAATACTGATCAACAGAATTCTGTTGCCGAATGGGGACCCTGGAATTGGGATCCAGAAGGGTCAATAAATCTGGGGAACCGGGTTTGATTCCCCACTACTCCACATGCAGCCAGCTGGGTGACCTTCGGTCAGTCACAAGTTGTCTCAGAGCTGTTCTCCCAAGAGCAGTTCTCTCAGAGCTCTCTCAGCCCCACCTACTTCACAGGGTGTCTGTTGTGGGGAGGGGAAGGGAAGGTGATTGTAAGCCGCTCTGAGACTCCGAGTGAAGGATGGGGTATAAATCAGATCTCTCCTCCTTCTCCTCCTCCTCCTTCTCCTCCTCCCCCCAAATTTGGAATACCAAGCTGTTTGTTCTCCCCTCTCCCATTTTATCATCATAAGAACCGCTCAATGAGGCAGGTGAGGCTAACAGAGAGTGAATGGACCAAGGTCACGCAGTGAGCTTCTGTGGCATCTCTGTTTTCAGTTTCCTGGGCATCAGGAGGGCCAGAGAAGGCAGAGAATAGGATAGTGGATGTTTACTTGATAGGGACTTTATCCAGGCAAAACTGGCTGTGGGACAAGACTGTTTTGATTGGTGTGTGAGTACACAATGATGCTACTTTTCACTAGTCCTTGCACCACCTCAGTAGATTTGAGAGGGCTTTCCTATTCCATGTAATGGTGAGTTCTATTTGCTATCATATACCCTTGACCGAAGAACGGTACACTCCTTCTTTCTGGGATGGTCATCCTCTTTGACCGAGCACACAGCTTTGGGAGGAACACACATGGAGCAGTGAGGGAGGTAGGGGACACCCGACTAGCCTGCCAGATCAGCCAAATCAACCCCAGCGATCAATGGGGTGACAGATGTCGCAGCCAGATCGCCCTGCAATGGTGAGGGTGCCAGATGACAACAAGGCCAGCTAAAACAACTGGGTTCTGTTTGCACGAGATATTTTTGTTCTCTGGAGCTATAGCGGCCTGCCAGGCAACTGAGACGAGGCTTTGCTTGAACATGCTGGCAGGCAGGCAGAGCTGCAGGGAGAGATGGGGGAAACAGAAATACAGTTTAAGCTTTTGCATTCCCATAAAGCCTGAGGGAGGAGAGGGATAGTGGCACAGACTAAGGTTCTGCCTCCCAGTAGTAAAACACAGACTCACCAAAATGGATGAAAGTTACAAGATCAGTCATGTGGAAAGATAAGGTAATTTATTTATTTATTTATTTATTTATTTATTTATTTATTTAATTTGGTGAGTATCGTGTGTGTGTGTTTGTATGCCTGGAAGTAATAGTTGACTTCCAGCGACCCCTAATGGGGCTCGGACATTTCAGAGAGGTGCCTTATAATTGCCTGCCTCTGCATCCCAGCCCTGGTATTCCTTGGAGGTCTCCCTTCCAAGTACTTGACAAGATCCGGCTTGCCTGGGCTATTTCTGTCCCTGAGAGTGAATCAGTTGCTCACACGCTCTCAGCATCTTCAGTTTCTTGTAAAAGCAGGTCCGTCTTTTCTCCAACGCAAATGAACCTTCTGCCTTTTTACCCAGTAACAGGAAAAGACAGGCAACTTTCCTTTAATGTGCAAATAAATTAGTGGGTAGCTGGGGAGGGGGGGTCTATTTTAAGATAAATCTAGAGAATGTAAGCAAAGGGATGTAAACTCTGCCTCCTCCTGTCCCTTTGTTTGATGACCGAAGCATTGTTTACTCCAGGCAGTTTCTGGTATCAGAAGTCAGTCAGTCTGTTTCTGTCCGTTCTGAAAGTCTACCTCTTGTATAGCTATTGTGCTAGATTGGTTGGAACAGCAGCCTGAGGAGGCGTAAGAAGAGCCCTCCTGGATCAGATTGGTGGTCCATCTGAGCCAGCATCCCATCCCATACTGTGGTCAGCCATTTACTGTGAAGGGCCAACAACAGGGCATAGACGCCCGAGGCCTTCCCTGGTGTTGCCTCCTGGCACTGGTATGCAGAGGTTTGCTACCTCTGAATATGGAAGTTCCCTTTAGTCGCCATGGTGAGTAGCCACTGACAGACCTACCCTCCATGAATCCGTCTAATCCCCTTTAGAGCCAGTTTGGTGTAGTGGTTAAGTGTGCAGACTCTTATCTGGGAGAACCGGGTTTGATTCCCCACTCCTCCACTTGCACCTGCTGATGTGACCTTGGGTCACTCACAAGCTCTGGCACAGCTGTTCTCTCAAGGACAGTTTCTGTCAGAAGTTCTCTCAGCCCCACCTACCTCACAGGGTGTCTGTTGTGGGGAGGGGAAGGGAAAGGAGTTTGTAAGCCGCTCTGAGACGCCTTTGGGCAGTGAAGGGCGGGGTATAAATCCAAACTCTTCTTCTTCTTCTTCTTCTTCTTTTAAAGCTGTCTATGCCTGTGGTTGTCACCATACCCTCTAGCAGCAAATTCCACATTTTAATCACTTGCCGAGTAGTACCTCCTTTTGTCTGTCCTGAAACTGTTGTCCATGAACTTCATTGGGTGTCCATAAGATCTACCGTTGTGGGAAAGGGAGGGGTTCTCTCTGTCCACTCTCCTCTGCCCATGCATATTTTACTATGTCCACCCTCAATCATCTTTCTTCTGAACTGCAATGTCCCAGTCTCTTTAGCCAGTTTGACGTAGTGGTTAAGTGTGTGGACTCTAATCTGGGAGAACCGGGTTTGATTCTCCTCTCCTCCACTTGCAGCTGCTGGATGACTTTGGGTAAGCCATAGTTCTGTCAGAGCTGTTCTCTCAAGGACAGTTCTGGAAAGGTCTCTCTCAGCCCCACCTACCTGACAGGGTATTTTTTGTGGGGAGGGGAAGGGAAAGGCATTTGTAAACCGCTCTGAGACTCTGAGTGAAGGGCGGGGTATAAATCCAATCTCCGCCTCCTCCTCCTCCTCATCATCATCTTCTTCTTCTTCTTTCCTCATAGGAAAGGTGCTCCAACCCCTTAACCATCTTGGTCACCCTCTTTTGTACTTATCCCAAGGTTCAAGTCTCCACAAAGCCCACTGGGGGACCCTGGGCCGCTCACTCTCACGCAGGGTGGCTGTCAGGAGTGCACGAAGAAAGGGAGAGCCATGTGTGTTCCCCTTTTCTTCTTGGAGCCGGGGTGGAATAAAAATGTGAGGGAAATAATTGAAAAAGAAGTGTGTCTGGTCTTGTTTCAGAACCATAGTCAATAACCTGTAACTGCTCTTGACAAGGCCTCTCTCTGTGAGACAGAAATGCTCCTGCTAAATGTATTGATTACACTTGGCAGGGTGATCTCTTTAAAGAAATGCCAGTTTTCTTGACTGGAGTCTATTCAGTAACTGTTTTTTAAAAATTAATTTTTTCATTTTAATCTAACTGTGTTTCCAAAAGCATTCCCTCTGTCACGTCGCCTGACACAGAGAAGGTCATAGGTCAGCGGGGGAGCAGCTGCTTTGTATGCCGGAAGTCCCAGGTTCAATGCCTCTCATTCTGAGTTAAATCTGGATCTCAGGGAACAGGGCTGTGACAGCCCTCAGCTTCCAACCTTCAAGTGCCCTCGCCAGTTAGAGGAGACGGTGCTCGGAGCGTATGACACCCCCTCATGTGTCCATTGTTTGTTCCTGGGGCAATAAAAGGCCCATTGCCATCAGTGGATTGGATTTAAAACCCAACTTTGTTACTCTCCTGTGGTCTGAATTAGAGCCAAATGCACACCAGCCATGATATTCCTCAGCGACTGCTGCCACAAAACACATTGCCTTTAAAAAATAATAATAATTGCATTACAAATTTCCTTTATTTGGCGGAGACCGAGACATCTGCCCTGAGGATGATACAGTTTAATTCTGCTTGATGTTTCTATTAGCATCGAAAATGCCTAGCCCTAAATAAAAGACGACAGGCGTGCAAATGGAAACGATTAGCGGCTGAAGCAGACGTGAAGGGCAGCTCGGTCCAAGTGCGGGTGTCTGAAACGGCATCGGTTGAGGACACCAGATCCATTCCACATACAGCCCCGCATGGTCTCCTAGACCTCCAAAGGTGGCATTGGTTCCAGTCCACCACAGTATAAATATCCTCATAGCTGCTGATATAGATCAGATTCCCCCCCCCCAATTCACAGGAAAGAAAAGGGATTTTAATATGATGATAGAAATTGGGGTCTGAATCTATCCTAAACTAAAAGCTTTGCATTTTTGTTTTTATTCCAAGAAAGGATCCGTAAGAATATTTTGTATTTATAGGGGGCATTCAGAGCCAAATTACATAATCTTTTCTAAAGCCTTGAAAGGGAGGTTTATGTATTTTTTTTTAAAATGTATCTTAAAATAAAGATTAAACATTAAAACCTGAAATAACAAAACCAAATGAGATATAAATAACCCCCCCCCCCCAAATAGCAAGAAACAAACTTCATCACAGCAGCAGCAGCAGCAGCAGCATTAAAATTCAGTGGCCAAAAACCTCTCTGGGTGAGGTTAATGCTGCCAGCCTCCAGGCGGTGCCTGGAGATCTCCCAGAATTACAACTGCCTTCCAAATGACAGAGGTCAGTCTCCCTGGAGAAAATGGCTTCTTCGGGGGGTAGAATCTATAGCATTATACCCTGATGAGGACCCTACCCTTCCCGAGCTGCAGCCCCTGGCCTCCAGTAATTTCCTAACTCAGAGTTGGCATCCCCGGCGAAGGAAAGGAGGACACGATTTCTTCTAAAAGAAAAGAAAACTCCAACCTCCCTGGTGTGCATGTGACTTGCTTCACAGCCTAGGGGCAACTGCAGTTAAGGCCCTGCTTCTTCGCTGCAGATGTTCCCACTTATTCATTCATTCATTCATTCGGTTTACATGGGGCTCATGGAATCTTCTAACACTGAGTTCAACAATGGGCGATTCTGAATCTGGCATTCGCTCCACATTTTCTCAACACGGAGGAAAAGGTGCAGCTCAAAACCACCTTCAAATACCCTAGGCCAACACCATACTGACTGCGAAGTCACCCCCCAAATGGTCATACATCTGTGCAGAAAGTATCATAAAACCTGATGATCAAAGAAAGTGAAACTGCCACGCAGTGTGGAGGGTTCCATAAAATCCGATAATCAAAGAAAGTGAAAGCAGCATGTAATGCAAAGGGGAATTTCTGTTCCAAGGTGGGTTTGGTAAAAGCCAATGAAGAATCACCCAATGTCTGTCCCAAGTGGCCAGGTGCTGCTCAACACACTATTATAGGAGCCAAACTGGAAGAAGCCTTCATGCGGACACCGACTGCTGTGGAGTAAACATAGAAGCCAAAACCAATCGACTATGTATCTGCGGAGCTCTAGTTCTAGAGGATCTATCTCATTACTTTCTGTCTTGCCCCCTTTACATAGAACGCAGAAACAAATTTCTATCAGTGTCTGAAGGCCCCCCCCCCAAGTGGGTTTTTCTTCTCTCAGATACTTGACTCATTTGTCTCATGTAGAATGTCACTGGTCCTTTCTGCACTTGGATCTCATCCCTGGTTTCATCAGAGTTCAACTCACGACACAATATCTTGCATTTATCCCTCGTTATAACAGCATCCGTTTATCCCGGGACAAGCGTGGGATGAAACCGGGGTGACCTCAATGTAATGTGGAAGCAAAGAATACCCCAAGATAATTCCAGGGGTGAACTTGAGTGTAGTATAGAATGTAAAAATACCCCGAGATAATTATAGGGGTGAACTCACATGTAGTGTAGAATGTAAGTTCAGGGATAGGGTTGAACCAGGATTTAAGGTCTAGTGCAGAAAGGACCACTGTTTACCTTGGCAGGCAAGCAAATACAGGCCGAAGTTGTAGCTGTAAGATGTAGATGTAGGTAATGCTTTCCTATTATTTCAATGTTGGGCAAGGTCTCCCTAGCTCTAACAGCACACTTATGGGTTACTACACTGTCACAGGACCAAAACATGCCTCGTAAGGAACTGAAAAGGGGATTCTCAGCAGTGGTTCTTTGTTCGTGAGGAAGGACCAGAGGTCTGAAACACTGAAAAATCACCTGTAAAAAGTGCTGGACTTTCTATATATAATTCTGTATATTTACTCTTTAGCCTCTGTATTGTCCTATGATGGATTGTATGGGCATATTGACTTCATCTAATAGATATATTACACTTCAAATGAAGTCTCCTTTATGAATATGTTGCGGGAAACATAGCACACAGTTGCTTTGCTAGTTTTGTGTCACTTTTTACTGTGTTATTGTAGCCGGCTTTACCATAGCTGTTCTTGTTCAGTCACACAGTCAAGTCCGACTCTGCGACCCCATGGACCACATCGCGTCAGGCCCTCTTGTCTTCCGTCATCTTTTGGAGTTTGCTTAATCTCATGTGTGTTGATAACACTGTCTAACCATCTCATCCTTTGCCGTCCCCTTCTTGTTTTACCTTCAGCCTTTCCCAGCATCTGGGTCTTCTCCAGTGAGTGCTCCCTTCTCATTTGGTGGCCAGAGTATTTGAGCTTCAGCTTCAGTATCTGTCCTTCCAGGGAACAGTTAGGGTTGACTTCTTTTAGGATTGACTGATTTGATCTCCTTGCAGTCCAAGGGGCTCTCAAGAGTCTTCTCCAGCACCATAATTTGAAAGCATCTATTCTTTGGCGCTCAGCCTTCCTTATGGTCCAACTCTCACGGCCATACATTACTACTGGGAATACCATCGCTTTGACCATATGGACTTTTGTTGGCAGGGTGATGTCTCTATTTTTTATTATGCTGTCTATGCTTTGCCATAGTTTTCCTCTGAAGGAGCAGGCATCTTTTAATTTCATGGCTGCAGTCGCCATCTGCAGTGATCTTGGATCCCAGGATCGTGAAGTCTGTCACTGCTTCCAGGACTTCCCCTTCTGTTTGCCAAGGAGTAATGGGGCCAGATGCCATGATCTTAGTTTTTTTGATGTTAAATTTCAAGCCAACTTTTGCGCTCTCCTCTTTGACCCTTAGCAAGAGGCTCTTTAGGTCCTCTTCACTTTCTGCCATTAGAATGATATCGTCTGGATATCTGAGGTTGTTGATGTTTTTCCTGGCAATCTTAATTCTGTGATTCATCCAGGCCAGCATTCCCCTTGATGTACTCTGCATATAAATTAAATAAGCAGGGTAACAATATACATCCTTGTCGTACTCCTTTTCCAATGCTAAACCAATCAGTTGTTCCATATCCAGTTCTAACTGTCACTTCTTGACCCTTATACAGGTTTCTCAAGAGACATGTGAGGTGGTCTGGTACTTCCATCTCTTTAAGGACTCGCCACACAATCAAAGGCTTTAGCATAGTCAATGAAGCAGAAGTAGATATATTTCTGGTACTCCCTTGCTTTCTCCATAATCCAACGAATATTGTCAATTTGATCTCTAGTTCCTCTACCTCTTTGAAACCCAGCTTGTACTTCTGGCAGTTCTCTATCCACGTATTACTGAAGCCTAGTTCGTAGGATCTTGAGCATGACCTTGCTAGCATGCCATAGAGTTTTGCCCAAAAACCAGAGCATCACTTCCAACATCACCAATGCAATGATGTCACTTCCTGGTGATGTAATCCCCCCCAATCCACCCACCAGTGTGATGAGGAGACTTTGGAACCCTAAAATTACTGTGTGACCTTGGGCCTATCTAGGGTTGCCAGGTCCCCCCTGACAACTGGCAGGGGATGGGGGAGAATTTACCGGGAGCAGGAAGGAAGCCTAGGTGACATAGCTATGTCACTTCCAATTTGTACCAGCAGTGACATCATCACACCAGTGATGTTCTGGTATTTGAGCAAGAAGTCTATGGTAAAAATGGCTTTTGTTGGCCAAATTTCTCTATTATTTAATAAAGATGGGAAATTATAATTATTAATATGCAATTGACTTATCTGTAGGATCTGACCTGTGTATACCAGAGTTAGAATTCCCAAGAACCCAGGAACAGACACAGAAACTGGGTGGCTAAAATAATTATTTATTTACTAAATATTCTCAAGCATAAAAACAATATTCACGCAATATAGAACTAAGGAAACAGGTGATTGATGGCTTATAGAGGGTTTTTGATGGCTGAACAACCTGTTCAGATGTGCAGAGCTTCATGAAGAAAGGATAGTGGCCCAAACTCAGAGAGAGTCTGGGGGTGGACTGCCATCTTGGATCATGGCAGAAAACACACGGTCTAAGGCCATGTGTGTGCTGGGATATGGGCATTGGCAAAGAATGCAGACCAATGGGCGGCCCTGGGGGCTGGTCTCAGGTGAGAACAATAGATTACCTGGACCAATGATGAATCCCAGGGGTGTGTGATGCCAGTAGGGGCAGACCTTAGGTATGACCAGTGAGCTTCCAGAGAGGCAGGGTCTGGATTTAACAATAGAAGCCAGGTGTTGGGTAGCTAGTTAAATGGATTATCTGACTTATTGATGGTCCTAGCCAGGGTAGACAAAAGGTGGGAGACATCCCTGATTAGCGTCAGGAAGGATTGCTAAACATTGGAATGATTGATTGGTTTATCACAGTATTCTTGAGGAACAGAGCAGGAAAGACAAAGAATCAGAAATGTAGATACTTTACCTGATGGAACCCATTGTTATTCCATAAACATAATCTCTGCTGGGTAGAGGGGGAAGACTGGAGACTTGCTCTGAAGTCACTTTATGAAACCTGAATGTGAAATCCCTTTTTGCAGAGCACTTGCAGCCTGACTCTGTGGTTCGAGCTGAGAGTACTTGACTTTTGGGGACTTTGGTTCAGGTTATAAAGTAGGGCACCCCTACTTTGGGGCTACTCAAGAGTAAAAGGCAGTGTCTCTGGCAACAATTCTACCATAGAGTTTTTGCCCAAATACTAGAGTGTCACTGGCATGATGACATCACTTCCAGTGAACTGCAGAAATGACATTGCCACATTGCCCGCAAGGTAGCCTGGGCCTCACTGTTACCTGGTAAGTTCCCCCACCAGGCAGCTGATCAGCAATAGGAGATCCTCTCCTCTACCAGGGTGTCTGGGAACCCTAGGCCTATCACTCTTCTTCACCTTCAACTACCTTACAGGGCTGCTGTTGGGATAAAATAGGAAAGGGAAGATCATGTACAGTGCCCTGGGCTGCTTGGGAGGGTGGGATAAAAACACACTACATAAATAATCTAAACATCTAATTCTTTTTTCTTCCCCTTCTCCTTTTGGTGGGCCATTGGAAATTCTGAATTAGCCTCTCAGTTGCCCATGACCAGAATGAACCTGTCTCTCTTCACCCACCCTCCTCCTCAGTTCCTCCCTCCTGTTTGCAGCCTACCAGTGCCAGAATATAATAAGCTCCCTTGGCCTTCAAGACATACGAACAGCAAATTCATACAGCGAGGTTCACAGTGCAGGTTGCGTTGCAACGATAAAATACAACCTCTTTCTGTTTGCTTACATGTGATTCAGGCCGATTTCAGAGGGCACGTCTTCCCTCCTGAAAGCCTGTCTAACTTTTCAGTGTCTTTTGGCCGTGACCTTTTACAGCTCGGGGTCCCATTTGCATCAGCAAGGTATTCATGCGGGGTAGTCAAAATACATCAACCTGGAAAAGCTTTGCTTCAGTCAACAAAAAGGTCTTGGCCTCTCTGCAAGAAAGACAGGCGCAAAAGATGCTGCGTGATGTAACTGGACAATAGGACTCTGGTTTGAAGATCTATGGTTCGCATAGTCATATGTTAGTTAAAGATGTGTTTTGTGATTGTCTGTGAGGGCTGCCAACTCCGGATTGGGAAGTTCCTGGAGATTTATGGGCAGAGCCTGTTAGGGATGCCGGCCTCCAGGTGGGACCTGGGGATCCCCAGGAAGTACAGTTCCTCACTAGACTACAGAGATCAGTTCTCCCGGAGACAACAGATGCTTAGGAGGGTGGACTCTGTGGCATTGTACCCCACTGAGGTCCTTGTCCTCCCCAGGCTCCATCCTCAGAGCTCCAGGAGTTTCCCGACCTGCAGCTGGCAACCAGTGTTCCCTCTAAGCTGAGTTAGTGTGAGCTAGCTCACAGTTGTTTAGCCTCCAGCTCACAGATTTTTGTCTTAGCTCAGGAAAGATGCAGTAGCCAATTCGCTTGCTCACAAGACTCCAGAGCTTAGAGGGAGCATTGCTGGCCACCCTACCCGCCACCACCTGCTGGTGGCCAGAGGGAAACCAGCAACCCTAGACCCTGTGGAGGGCACAGTTTGGGGTTGGGGAGGAAGCTCAGGAGGGCTGCGATGCCGTGGAGCCTGCCTTCTGAAGCTGCCATTTCCTCCAACTGGGGCAGCCAGCTCTAGACTGGGAAATGCCTGGAGATTTGGGGTGGGGGATGGACCCTGGGGAGGGCAGGGTTTGGGGAGGGGAGCGGCCTCAGAAGGGTACAGTGTCATAAAGTCCGCCCTCCAAAATAGCCTTTTCCTCCAGGGGAACCGATCTCTGTTGCATGGAGATCAGCTGCAGTTTTGGGGGATCTCCAGGCCGCAGCTGGAGGTTGGCAACACCCAGGGCTCTTTTTGTAGCAGGAACTCCTTTGCATATTAGGCCACACACCCCTGAGGTAGCCAATCCTCCAAGTGCTTACAGAGCTCTTCTTACAGGGGCTACTGTAAGCTCTTGGAGGACTGGCAACATTAGGGGCGTGTCGCCTAATATGCAAACGAGTTCCTGCTACAGAAAGAACCCTGGCAGTGCCAACTGGGGGACTGACTTTTTTATTCAAGAAATCAGTCATAATCCTGAGAGAACTCCAGGCCTCATCTGGAGGCTGGTAACCTGATGGGACCTACTCAGTGAAGGACAAAGGGACAGTGCCTCAGCAGTCTGTTAACTCAGTACTGTAGTCGAAGATAATACCCCCCCCCCCCCGTACAGCATCAGAGCACTTTCTTTCCCTTTGCAACAGGCTCATCCATGCCAGGACATGAGTTCACTGGGCAGAGAGCTGCCCTTATGGTTTCCTGATTCAGGAGGGTTGGTTGGCTCCGGCTTGGCTTCGTTGACCAGCCTCCCCTCCTCCCACCAGCCCCCAGTGGGTACCAGTCATGACCAGATCTACTGAGTTGTTTGTAAGGCAGAGAAGAAAAATGCGATCTTGCCGTGTCGCCAGAAGACTGATTCTGGTGGGTGGCTGTGCTGGTCTGAGGCAGCAGAACAAAGTGCACGCGCACAAAAGTTCATACCGTGCATAAAACTCTGTTGGTCTTAAACGGTCCCCCTGGACTTGAAGGCTGTCCTCCTGGAGACTGTTGGTCTCTACATTTGCATTAACAGTCTTTTGGGGGCTAGAATGGCAGGGGCAACGCCAACCCTGAAGTGATACCTTGCAGACAGCCCACGGGTGAAAATAGTTTATTACAGTAGGGTTGTTCTTGTTTTCTTTGCCTTGCCTTCAAGCCAGGCTGACTTCCGGCGGCCTCTAGTGGGGCTTGAAGGCAAGGCAAGGGGTGGCTTGCCATTGCCCGCCTCTGCATCACAGCCCTGGTATTCCTTGGAGGCCTCCCATTCAAATACAAGCCAGGGTTGGCCCTGCTTAGCTTCTGAGATGTGACAAGATCGGGCTTGCCCGGGCTGCCCAGGCTAGGGCTTTATTACTGTAGTTTTGATGAGCGTGGTGGCATTTGTAAGAAAGGGTTGCCAGGTACATAAGTGTAGGGAGAAAAGGCTTAGTGGGAGCAAGCAGTTGGAGAGGGTTTTTTGTTTGTTTGGGGGGGGGGTTTGCTTAAGTATTCCCCATAGGGTTGCCAACTCTGGATTGGTAAATTCCTGAAGATTTGGAGAGGGGTAGAGCCTGGGGATGATTGGGAAGGGAAAGGGAGGGAGCACAGTTGGTCGTGATGCCAGACGCTCCCATCTTCCAAAGCAGCTGTTTCCTCCAGGGGAACTGATCTCTGCAGTCTGGAGATCAGTTGCAGTTCTGAAAGATCTCTAGGCCCCCGCCTGGCAACCGTAATTCCACCTGTTCTGTGTTAATCCCACTTTATGATTGAAGGAAATTAAAATGGAACAGAGACTGAACTGGGAGAAGGTCGGAGAAGGTTTCTCCACAGTGGTACTGCTTGTTTGTGTCTTTCCAACTCCAAGAAGTCATATTTGATAAACTGCACTTAGTGAATTTGGGTTTTTTTCAAAATCATGTGTGTGTAAAGTGCTTTATTAAATACAGTCTCTGGATGTGCGTTTCCAAGGCACTCAGATTCCATCCATATGAGACACTATTCCTGTGCTATGAATTTCATTAAGTATAATAAAATAATGACTGAAATTCTGCATGCTTTGATAAATACCCATTCTTGTCTTAATGGGATCGCAGCATTAAGTTATGTACTTCAAAGGGCTCTTTCTTTGCAGACAAGGGTGCAATTAATGAATTATATTTTTGCTTCCGTTATCAGGAGAAGGCATAAAATATACTAAGAGATGGCCTGTGTACAAGTGCAGTCTTTCTCAGAAGAGCTGTTTCTACAACCAAACAAGAGGCTGTGTGATAATAACAGCCCAAATACTTCATACTGCTGTGCAGAAAAATTAGGAAACTTTTCATGGAAGGAAAAAGGGCCCCTAGTAATGTGTACCCAAAGAGGAGTCAATCAATTAATTCTTATTATAGTAGCAAAAAAATGTCATAGCAGCAATACAGAGTAAAAGCAAATGTCCAACAATAAGATTTGAAAAGTAATTAAGAATTGGACATTTTTACAGAAATGTAATAGCAAAAAGGTACACCTCAGATTGCCAGGTCCCTCCTTGCAATGGGCAGAGGATGGGGGGGGGGACTTACCAGGAGTAAGAGGAAGGCTCAGCTGATGCGTAGCAATGTGCCCATTTGACCCAGAAGTGATGTCATTATGTCAAGGACATCAGGGTGACACTCTGGTATTTTGGCAAAAACTCTATGGTAAATTCGGCTTCTACCAAAGAGTTTTTGCCCAATTACCAGAATGTCGCCATGATGGCCCCAATGTGGTGATGTCTCTTCTGGGTCATGTGGGCAGTGATGAAGAAGAAGAAGAGAAGAGACTGGATTTATACCCCGCCCTTCACTACCCGAAGGAGTCTCAGAGTGGCTTACAATCTCCTTTCCCTTCCCTCCCCACAGCAAACACCTTGTGAGGTAGGTGGGGCTGAGAGAGTTCTCCCGAGAACTGTCCTTTAAGGAGAACAGCTCTGAAAGAACTTATGACTGACCCACAGTCACAGCAGTAGCTGCATATGGAGGAGTGGGGAATCAAACCTGGTTCTCCCAGATCAGAGTCCACACTCCTAACCACTACACCAAACGGTAGACGTATTGCTGCATGTCTGCTGGACCTCATTCTTTTATTGGGGGGTAAGTTCCCTCACCAGCCAGCTGATTGGTGCCAGGGCAGTGTGGCCTGGTGGTGGGGGACCCCCACCTCCACCAGTGGTCTGGCAACCTTAGGGAGACCATACAGTCCAGAGACCAGTGACAAGTGACCCAGAGTGGAGCAGTCAGGGGTCAGGAATACTTTGGTCAGCATACCCCATCATCTTTTTATCTTTTAGGATGATGGCAGCAAATCTCACCATTTGGAAAGTAATGAATTTGTTCCTCTCTGTCAATAATATGAATAATTGCTCCTGGCCTGACCTTCCTGGGAGCAGGATATTATGGTCCACAAATATCTACTACGTTCAGCCTCGTATCTTGGACATTGGAATGTGACATGGGACAAATCCTTAATAAACAGGAGCAGACTCTTTTCCTGTATGAGATCCCATTAAAACAGACTTCCAAGACTGCGAGCGGTAAAATATCTACGCCTGGTAAAGGCCTTGCTGTACTTACAGTTCCTAATATCAGTAATAAGATCGAATCTGCATTTGCATTTTTAAATCAGTTTCATGCTGTATTTGCATTTTTAAATCAGTTTCGTGCTGCTGTGACACTGTCTTTCTCTATGTTTGACCATGTCACAGCAGCACAAAACTAATTTTAAAATGCAAATGCAGATTCGACCTAAGGTATGCTGAAGGAGCCAGGAGAGAGAGAGATAACTGTCTATAAAGTATAGTTGTTCTCAAAGTGCCTAGTAGACCTGTTTGAGTGCTCTGGTCCAATGGTCTTTGTTTTTTGAGTAGTTTGGCTGCATAGAATCCAAGGATCCTCATGTATTCTACCGAGAAGCCAAGTTTAGCCACTAATCTCAGCACAAAACTGTGCCATGAGTTACCCTTTGTCTCTCCATACGCTTCTGTAGAGTAACAGAGTGAGCCACCTGGGATTCTTACAAGTTGACTTTTTTGTCTGCACGCCATGGAATTTAAGTGCATTGACCTTATGCAATATTACCAGATCTAAGCAGAATTACACTCTTCTAAGTCCATTAAAGTCAGTGGGCTTAGACAGGAGTTACTCTGCTTAGAATTGTGCAGTAAGTTTAACTTATGGCCCTCCGGCAACTCTAGATGTGAGAAAAATAAGTCTAGTGAGCAATTCTTTTCCCCATCACAAGTAGTCTCTGCTCACAGAAGAACTCAAAACCCATCCTCTGAGATCAGGTCTATTAGAACAAGTATAGCTCTGATTGTGGAAATAAACACCCTCCTCAGCTGCCTGCTCCCACTAGCCATTCTCCATACAGCTGTGTACCCATGTATGGGATCAGCTGGAGGAATTTGATAGTATGAACCAGCTCAAAGTGAGAAGACTGTGCTTTCTGTCACATGCACGTTGTTTAGCATTCATATTGAGGTAGCAAGAAAACAGAAATCCTGTACAAAAGCCTGTACAAGATCCATCTAAAAACATTCAACTGTTTTGTGCATTGAGGATAACTGTACATCCATTTCCGCTCTCATGGAGCCCTCTTCAGGTTTTTTTTTCTTCTTAAGGAGAAAGAAAGTACAGTCCAAGAACCTCTCTTCACCTTCCCACCAGTTATGAGTTAAATTGTACAGAAGCAGGCACCAATCTTCTCCTGTGTCCCTCCCACAAAAATGGCATCACTGGGAACCAAGTAAGGGTGTGCAATGGAAAAAAATGGTATTTTTCGGGTTCAGGTAAACCAAACCCCCAAAATATTGGTAAATACTGATATTCCTGAATGGAGAAGTGATCCCACTCTCCCTCCTCTTTGCTTCCCCAGCCAGCCCACCATGGCAAGCCAACTGGGGGAAATGAAGACAGATTGTGGAGGCATTTAAAGATGCCTCTCCAATTTGTTTTCCCTTTCTTCCATGATTTGGGGATGGGTACCCAAATTAAAGCCAAATAAGATCGGCTTTTATTTAGGAGCACCATAAAGGTAGCCAAATCAGATTAGAGAATTTGATTTGGCTGAATACTTACCTGAAAAATACCGATAAGGTATTTGGGGGTATTTATTCCATTCGGCAAAGCCGAATGTACATCCCTAGAACCAGGGGCCCTCAGGGACAAAAGCTATGTTCCGTATATTCAATAGTGAAGAGGGAATCAGGAGCAATCTTCCTGTCCAGGAATTAAGATCAGAGGGAGATACCCTCCTGTCTGTCCTATCAGTCAAAGAAGCTCGTTTGGTGGGCGCACAAGAGAGGGACAGTATTCAGAAGGATCTTGATAGGCTGGAACAGTGGGCTGAGACAAATAAAATGAATTTCAATAGAGATAAGTGCAAAGTCCTACACTTAGGTACAAAAAATCAAAGGCACAGATATAGAATGGGAGGGACTTGGCTTGACAGCAGCACATGTGAAAGGGATCTAGGTGTTATGGTTGATCACAAGCTAAACATGAGCCTGCAGTGTGATGCGCCTGTGAAGAAAGCTAACGCAATCTTAGGATGCATTAGCAGAAGCTGTGTGTCCAGATCACGGGAGGTGGTAGTTCCGCTGTATTCTGCTATGGTCAGGCCCCACCTGGAGTACTGTGTCCAGTTTTGGGCACCACATTTTCGGAAGGATGTTGACAAACTCGAGCGGGTCCAGAGGAGGGCGACCAGGATGGTGAGAGGGTTGGAGTCCAAGTCTTATGAGGAAAGGCTGAGGGAGTTGGGTATGTTTAGCCTGGGAAAGAGAAGGTTTAGAGGGGACATGATTGCAGTCTTCAAGTATTTGAAGGGCTGTCATGTAGAAGATGGAGTGGATCTATTCTCTCTTCCTCTGGATTGCAAGACTAGATCTAATGGGTGGAAATTACAAGGGAGTCGTTACTGGTTTAATATCAGGAGAAACTTCCTGACTGTAAGAGTGGTTGAGCAGTGGAACAGACTGCCTTGGGAGGTGGTGGATGCTCCTTCGCTGGATATTTTCAAGAGGAGACTGGACAACCATCTTTTGTGTATGTTGTAGGTATGTAGGGGTTTCGGCTGTGTTCCTGCAGAGTGCAGGGGGTTGGACTAGATGGCCTGCAAGGTCCCTTCCAACTCTAACATTCTATGATTCTATGATTCTATGACTTTTCAGTGGCAGCCCCACAATTAAGGAACAACCTCCCCAGCAAGGTGTCCCTAGCCCCCTTACTTTAGATTTTTAGGAGGCAGTTGAAGATGGTTTCATTTAGAATCACATTTGTTTAAGTTTACAAGCAGTCCTGAACTGTGATTTTAAATTTTGGGGTTTATATGTTTTATTTTATGTACTAGGAGTAAGGCCCATTATGGGAAGGAACACAATGAGTTCTAGATGGAAGCTCCAGGTGAGTGTCCCGGCTATGGCTGGTGGGATGGCAGAGGGAAGGGGAAAACAGAGGGAGGCAAGCCATGTTTATTTCCTTCTGTTTAGCTATAAGGCAGGGCTGTCTCAAGTTATTTTGCTGCCCCAAGTGGGTAGTATGGGAGGACAGCCTCATGGTAACAGGTATGGTTCCCTCCGCCCCTGACTTATGTTGATTTGGGGTTATGCAGTGGCAACTACAGTAGACAAGCACCTCCTCCTATGCCATGTCTTCTGGGTTCCAAGAGTCTGGAAAGCAATTCCATGGCCAGTTGCAGGGTTGCCAACTCTGGGTTGGGAAATACCTGTAGATTTGAGGGGTAGAACCTGGGGAGGGCAGGGCTTGGGGTGTGGAGGGACCTCAGCAGGGTATAATTCCATGGAGTCCATTGCCCAAAGCAGCCATTTTCTCCAGGATAACTGATCTTGGAGATCTCCAAGTGCTGCCTGGAGGCTGGCAATACTAAGGGGAGGGCCAGATGTAGATTTCAGGGGTAGAGCCTGGGGAGGGCAGGGTTTGGGGTGCAGAGGGACTTCAGCAGGGTATAATGCCATAGAGTCCACTGCCCAAAGCAGCCATTGTAATAGCTGGGAAATTTTCTGTAGGGGAAATGATGTGCTGTGGCTGGGGAACATGGTGATTTCTGGGAGATCTCCAGGCCCCACAGGGAGATTGGCAACTCCAGTGACTGTTTAAGGGAAGATTGGGATCTGTATTTTACCTCAGGACACATTCAATGACTTCCAACAGCAACAACAAAATGTTTAGAATGTTAGAGGCAAAGGCCAATCAGGTCACATATGCAAATGACCTCTGTGTTCCGACTGGCTATTGGGGGGAGAGGAACAGCAAACTGTTTAGAATATTGGAGGCGAGACTCAGGCAACGCAGCCTGTGGACAAGGACAGCTTCTGAGTGACAGATCAGGGAGAGAACAGATTTGGGAGCGTGTGGAATGTTCAAGAGAGTGCCACCACCAAAACAGAGTTATTATATAGAGAGAATTTATATATGCCGTAAGCTGCACTGAACTCCGTAAGGGAGAAAGGCAACTAATAAATGTTTTAAATAAATAAACTGTTCTACCAGTAGAACTTCTGAAGGTGCAAACTCCCTGTGGGTAGAAGATGAGGGTAGATTTTGCCGGATAGCTCATGCTTACTGCAGCCCCCCTGTGCCATGTGACTTTTTGTCCCCTCACATCCCGTGACCCCCAGCAATGCCTTTTAGGGACATAATAAAGGGAATATGAAGATCTACAGTCAATCCTTTCATAAAATCCAATACTTTCTGTTCACTGAGGAAGCAGGGAGGAAACTGCATTACAGTGACCAAAATGGTTGCAGGGCTAGAGTTGCCAGCCTCCAGGTGGTGGCTGGGTAATCCCTCACTATTACAACTGATCTCCAGGCAACTGAGATCAGTTCACCTGGTGAATATGGCCTCTTTGGAAGATGGATTCTATGGTATTCTACACCAATGAAATCCCTCCCCCTCCCCAAACCCTCTCCTCCCCAGGCCCCACCCCCACCCCAAATCTCTAGGTATTTCCTAACCCAGAGTTGGCAACCCTCTGCAGGGCAGAGGATTGAAGCAAATGTTTGTACAGAGAATACTTTCCCCAGATTTGGCTTGTCTTCCCTTTTGTACAAGGAAGAGGAATCCTCACATCCTTTGGTAATGGGGGTGGGGGTGTACATTCAATAATTTTAAGAACTATAGTTTTGTTCCGCACAGCAACTGCTGAGACATTTTTGAGGAGAAAAAAGCAAAGTTTGGGCAAAGGTAGTCTTTTCCAGGCTTCTGTTTGAGAGTGAAGGTTATAACCAAGGTTAATTTGAGGTGTCAAGAAAGTGCGAGGGAGAGAGGATTTAGTGACAATGTAAGGACAAATGAATGCGAGATCAGTGGCCTGGCTATTGATTCTTATCATGAGATCCTGCTGAAATGAAGTAATTATTTAATTAGACTTTTATGTATACTATAAATGGTTCCCAGAAATAGACTTTGCCCAGCTTTGATGTCTGCAGTTCCATCTTCTCTTTCATAAGCGAGCAGAAAAACTCTGGGGAATTGATTGAATAACGATACTTAACTGTATCATGCACACGCATACAAATCCCATTTGTTCAATGATTCTTACTGATGTTTCCCAGTAGAAGGTAGACAATGTATGTTTTTTCTCCCCTTCTCAAGCAAGCCTTTACACTTGCCGTTTGAGGATTACTCACTTGCACAAGTGAGCACATTTCTGCAGATTGGGGGTACGCAGTCTTCTTGCCCTTGTCAGATCTGGGAAGCTAACCAGGCTCAGATGGGAAACCGCCACAGAAGCCCAGGGTGGCTACGCAGAGGCAAACCTCCTCTGAATGCCTCTGGCCTTGAAAACCCTATGGGTCACCATAAATCAGCTGTGACTTGATGGCACTTTCTTGGCTCAAGTGCCAAAAACAATGCATTGTCTACCTAAAAAGAGATTGATGTGGTATGAAACAAAGGGAGGGGGCGATGAGGGTTGCCCTTATCTAGACACACTACAAGCAAGAAGAGCCTGCACAGTGCTGCCACCACCTCAGGTTCACCTTGGACTCGGCTGGCACATGTGTGGGTCTGGGAGGCAATGGAAAGCATAAGCCAGGTCTGCTGCCTTTTCCCATGCTCCCAGCCACAGGGGTGCTAGCGATGCCTCAGGGGCTTGCCTTGGTAACTTGGGCAGAAAACCAATCCCACATACTGAACAAAATGGTCTGGCGTGCCACTGTTCAGCTCTTGTGCTGGTATAGGTCTTTGAGTATTACAGAGAAAATTAATTAATTATCATATGGCATTGTGTGTGGAATAGCCAGGAGATCCCGGAAGGGACTGTTTGTCTGCCGAAGCTGTAGTTCTTTTTTGGCACCACTAGGTGGTGAGCTATGCTTATTTGTAGGCTGAGAGTGCTGTGACTTGTCTAAGGTCACCCAACTAGCTTCAACTAGGGAAGTGGGGAATCGAACCCAGTTCTCTGTGTTAGAGTCTGCTGCTCTTAACCACTACACCAAACTGGCTCTCTTCCCAATGCTCTGAATGCCAAAGTGAAGAAATTCAATGAAGCACGGGTAAATGGTGGGAGTAACTATGACTCTCTTATTACAGAGAGTCAAGACTCCTTACCTTCCATGGAGAAAAGAATCTTGTGCATGTATGCACTTCCCCTAGGACATACAATTTCTACAATATCCCTCTGCAGTCCTTCTCATCCTATTCTGCCTTTCTTTCCAGAGGCTGATCAAGATGTATGGTGTATACTGTTACCACATACAACCTGGTGCACTCATTATTTCCTCCCTGCTTGTACCCTAGGACTGTGATCAGGGGTAGATTTCTTCCAAATGAATCAGAAGGAAGCAGACCCCAAGGTGTGTTCATAAGTACTTTTTTAAAAATCTATTTAGGGAAAGGCATTTGAGTATGGGGGGCAGCGTTTTAATTAAATAAAATAAAATGAAATAATAAAAAATGTCACCACAGACAGCATATCGAATAAAGAATAAGGCTCTCTCATTTGGTAATATGTATTTCCGAGAAATAGTTGGCTGGAGGTTGTACTTGCATCATTAGTATCTGACATTTCAGAAGCACAGAAAATGTGTCGAGCAGCCTACTCTACTAGAAGCACACCTGTCCTTCAAACTTAATCCAGGGTCAGGGTCTAAGAGAGAAAGCACATGTCTTGCATGAAGGGTTGAAACCCTGGCATGTCCCATGGGAAGGATGTCATTGCTGGGGAACACCTCCACCTGAGAACCTTGAACGATGCTTCCAATCAGAGTAGACAATCCTGGGCTCAACAAATCAATAATCTGACTCGGTAGAAAGAAACTTGATCTAGATACATACAAACCTGGATGACAACTGAAGTTTGCTGAATGTGTGAGAACTCTCTGGGTCGCTACCAACATATATTTGTGAGCCTGTGCCAAATACGCTCTTGCCTCTTTGTGGAATGTTGTGCCAACTTTCTGACTGGATCCCATTCAAGGGCATCCACTCCCTTCCTGTTTCTGATAGAAGCCAAATATGCAGAGTGTTAATTGGCTGGCCTTCACCAAGCAGCTGCTGTCCCCCATTCCATCAGTTGTGGAGAATGCTGATTGATCCCACTTCCTCAGTTCAGCACAGTGTTTTCCGTTTCTTTTAAAAAGACTTCCCAAAACCCATGATGGGGAGGGGGGTGGAAACCCATCCTGGTTTCAGAACTGGCCCATATGTCAATAGAGGAGTGGAGTAGGGAGAAGCAGAGTGCCCTGGGCAGCAGAAAAGCCTGCACTGGCTCCAGGAGGGAGGTATGTGTTTACACACACTCCCTCAAAGATCTATAGTGTCCCCACCATGCCCGAGAACCACATCTCTGAATTTCACTGGTGAAAATGAAGAGAAATGTTAACTTGTGGCCTGTACATGGATCAAAACCATGACATAGAACCATAGAATCATAGAGTTGGAAGGGACCTCCAGGGTAATCTAGTCCAACTCCCTGCAAAATGCAGGAAATTCACAAATATTTCCCCCCACACACACTGCACCCCCGTGACTGTTGTTCCATGCCCAGAAGATGAGAGAAAACCTCCAGGATCTCCAGCCTAATTTGGCAAAATTGCTTCTTGACCCCAAAGTGGCGATCAGCGTTTCCCTGGGTGTGTAAGAAAGGGCCACAAGAAATAAGCACTGATGCAGCCCTTCCTGCCCTCCCTTCTTGTGATCTGCTTAAGTTCCCAGAAGGAGCATTGCTGTCAGATGGCCATCTAACCTCTGTTTGAAAACCTCCAAAGAAGGAGAGCCCACCACCTCCTGAGGAAGCCTGTTCCAACGAGAAACTGCTCTAACTGTTGGGAACACTGGTAATTTTTGTTAAATCCATTTAAAACTGTGTTAGTGACATCCCGTGATGTGGAGTTAAGATACCAGTGGGAAACAATTCAAGGGTCAAAAAGTAAGGATATGCAGCACTGAATAATTCCACCTTCTGCACTCAGCATGGTAGCCTCTTAACTACCACGCTGCATAGCTGGACTTTCTTGCTACGCGGGGCTGCTGCAGTCCTAGAAAGAAATGATTGGAACAAAGTGCCAATTTCTTCCTCAGAAGGGGCAGAAACGTAATATGACTCCATTGCCAAGTGCCAGTCTATTTTAGTGTTCATGCATTAGCATCAGAATGGGAGCAGTTATTTTTTAAGTTCAAAAGCATTTCACTACTTTTAATGAACACCTTTTTAAAAAATAAACAGAGCTAATTTATTATTATCTATATAGAAGGCTGGATTTATGGGTGAATTTTGGCAGGTTATATGAAAGTAAGGTGCAACTTGAAAGCTGTTTAGCTATACAGCAGTTTGGAAATTTCCTAAAATACTAAACACAGCAAATCGATTAATAACTGCTTGAACAAACAACTTTGTTGTCTCTTTAAAAAAAAAAAAAAAGGAACTGGTCAGGCTGTCTTGGTGCTCAGTACTGCTGTTCAATATGCTTGAAAAAAATCACTTTCAGCTAGTCACTGCAAGTTTGGCATTGTGCTTTTGAAAGGGAGTGTTATAGGAAAACTGATCTGAAGTTATGTTCTTAAAAATCCACACACTAAGTCAACAGTGGCTTTCTGCAGTCAGTAAGTTTATATCCCCCCATCATAGATTTCTGCATCTTCTACACAACTTCACTTGAGAGTATGGGTACAAGGCGACTGCGTCACAATAAAATGTTCTTATGCATTGGGATGTGTAGTTCCTTGTGAGGACGTATCAGTGTCCACAAGCAGTGACTTGAGTATTGATCAGTTTTGGGCACCACAATTTAAGAAGGATATAAACAAGCTGGAACCTGTCCAGAGGAGGGCGACAAAGTTGGTGAGGGGTCTAGAGACCAAGTCCTATGAGGAAAGGTCGAAGGAGCTGGGAATATTTAGCCTGTAGAAGAGACGACTGAGAAGTGATATCATAACCATCTTCAAGTACTTGAAGAGCTGTCATATAGAGGCTGGTGCAGCGTTGTTTTCTGTTACCCCAGAAGGTTGGACCAGAACCAATGGGTTGAAATTAAATCAGAAGAGTTGTCAGTTAAACATTAGGAAAAAGTTCCTGACAGAGTGGTTCCTCAGTGGAACAGGCTTCCTCCGGAAGTCGTGGGCTCTCCTTCTTTGGAGGTTTTCAAACAGAGACTAGATGGCCATCTGACAGCAACGCTGATTCTGTGAACTTAGGCAGATCATGAGAAGGGAGGGCAGGAAGGGTTGCATCAGTGCTTAGTTCTTGTGACCCTTTCTTAGACGCCCAGGGAAATGCTGATCGCCACTTTGGGATCAGGAAGCAATTGTTCTCCAGGCCAGTTTGGCCGGGGATCCTGGGAAGGGGGGGGGGTTGCCCTCTTCTAGGCATAGAGCAAGGGTCACTGGGAGGGAGGTAGTTGTGAATATCTTGCATTGTGCAGGAGGTTGGACTAGGTGACTCTTGAGGTCCCTTCCAAATCTATGATTCTATGACTCCCACCAATGAGAAACAGCTTTGGGGTTCAGGGTAAGGTTTAACTGTAGCTTGTGGGACTGAATCTAAGGTTGCATATATATATCTGGCCCTCAGTTCCAGTTTTATCCCTTTGTGTCTCTTTGCTCCAGCTCACCCACCCTTGTGCCCCTTGATGGTTCTGTGCTTAAAGCTTCCTAGTGGAAAGTCTGGAGTGTCTGACCCTTGAAAGGATTTTGTTTTCAGCTGACCGTAGGTGATGTAAAACCTTCTATCTAGTCTGTGATTCTGATGTGTCGCTCACACCTGCATGTCACCACTGGATGAAAGAAGTGAAAGCTTGGGTATGGAACTCTTCCCTGCGTGTGCCCAATTAGTGATTAAAGAAGGAGAGCCATAGGCAGAAAGGAAGTGTGTTGTAAGTGTACCTTAGAAGCTTTAAACTACAAAAGACGTGAACGATCTTCAGTATAACAAAACCTGCAATTTCAGGGCACTGCTTGGTGGCACTACAGGGATGCATCCCAAAGCCAAATGAACACATGAGGCTGCCTTAAATTAAATCAGACCGCTGGTCCATCAAGGTTGGCATTGTCTATTCAGACTGGCAGCAGCTCTTCAGAGTCTCCATTAGAGGTCTTTTATATTGTCTGCTACCTGATCCTTTTAACTGGAGGTGCTGGGGACTGAACTTGGGACCTTCTGCATGCCAAGCAGGCGTTCTACCCCTAGGCAGTCCACAGTCATTGTCCCATGGCGTATTAAGTGCCTATGTTCAATACTTGATTAGGCTACTTACATTATCACTTTCTTTTTTAAAAAATAATGTAGAAACTAAAATTGAGAACAAATTGCTATGGGGTAACACAGTATTATGTAGTGGGTTGGACGCATAATGAATCCACAGACACCGATGCAGTGATCAGCATGGTTCGCTATTACACAACAAGACGAAGTTACCTGGCCAGATGGCCAACTATATACAAGCTTAGGGGAACACCCCTTGGTGCCATTGGTGGGTTTGAATTCCCGCCGCCATTCCCATTGGTCCCCCTAAGCTGGAGCCTGGAGCCACAGTTCCATTGTTCATCGGAACTCAAGCTCTGGCTCTGGCACTGACGCCCTGAAGCAGTCAGCGGACACAACACACAGTAAAGTACAATTTAGCAAAACATAAGTACTGACTATGGCTCAAACGACAAGTTAGAGAGTTCTGTGAGTCTTTCCTTTATGTATTTAGTGTTGTTTTTATTAACACACACAGAAGCAGCCTTCGGGCAGCCGGCAGATTCACACCTTATAGACTATACAGGGTGGGTCTAGGATCCCCACCCGGTGTAAAAGTCATTCCCCATAAAGGTGTCCAATTTGGATTGAGACTGCAGGATGCATGGAGGAGGAGGAGGAGGGATTGGATTTATACCCCGCCCTTCATTCAGAGTCTTGGAGCAGCTTACAAATTCCTTTCCCTCCCCCTCCCCACAACAGACACCCTGTGAGGTAGGTGGGGCTGAGAGAGCTCTTGACAGAAACTGCCCTTTCAAGGACAGCTCTTGTCAGAACTATGGCTTGCCCAAGGTCATTCAGCAGCTGCAAGTGGAGGAGTGGGGAATCAAACCTGGTTCTCCCAGATTAGAGTCCGCACATTTAACCACTACACCAAACTGGAGAAGGAGCTTCAGCCTTTCCTCCCATGCTGTTTTCACAACCAGAAAGGGTCTGTGGGTGCTATCTGGCCCACTGGGAAAACCCACAGATATTAATATTAACAATGCAGTCCTAGATAGAGTTACACTCTTCTAGGAATTCAGTGGGCTTAGAAAAGTGTAACTCTTCTTAAGATTGCATTGTAAGTATACCAAATATCTAATGACAGTAGATACATACATACTATTCTCAAAAGATCTCAAGCACTGTTTTATTACCTCTGATGTTTTGTGTGTTAGCAGTCAGGTCAATATTCAAGAAAATACTTTTCATAGTGCTCTGAGAGCAATAATGTATGGTTCTTGCCCATCCCTATTAAAACAGGTACAGGGTACGGGCATTACTTGGGATTCAACATTGGAATGTTACTGCTTACAGAGTGTAATACCCATGGCATTTCATTAAAATGTATAGGAATGCCATAGCTACTCAGCTGAGACAAAACACCAGTCTCCTTCCCAGCCCAACACGGCCTTTGCTTCCTTAAAGGAAGTATAAGGAGAATTTCTTTCTCGGGTGCACATTGGAACCATTTGTCATTTATATTTCAGAATATTGGGGTTTTAAAATACCGCTCCGAGAGGCTCCTGTCTCATTACAGTCATGTTGAAAGCTTTGGTTGCATGCAGGTTGTTGGAAGGAGGGATATCTTGTTCAGCAAAGTGGAACATTTTGGTACCTCCAGGTCCTGTGATGAGTGTTTTTGTTTATTTAGACTGACATCAGTGGGCTACAAACTGTGCCCTCGATTTTTTAAAAAGAAGAATCAGCAGCAGCAGCACATGCACAGGCGCTTTGTAGTGAAATGTGGGCGTATAAAGTCAACATTTTTTTCCCTTTGAGTTTCTGGCACATTTTAAATGTTTCTTGTTTGAGTCTCTGATTTCCACGTGAAAGCCCCACTGCCTCTCTATAGTGTCCTCTTATCAAAGTTTGTCCAGTCCCATTTTAATTAGCTTCATAATTAAGTTTGGTTTCCTTTGCCAGCTTGCTCTGTTCCAGCCATTCCCTAAAATTGGGATCTGTCACTTGATCATCAGCCTCACTCTCACTTCCACTGAGTTATTTTTCGTATCATTATTTTATGTCCCGTTGACTGGACTACCTTTGGGAGCGAAATCTTAATGGTTCAGGACAGCCTGAAACGCATATACCGTGAAGCGAATCTAATTGAATTCAATGGGACTTATTATCATTGTTTTCTTTTAATTTTATTATTATTTATTTAGAAAATTTTAATGCCACCTTTCCAGGGAACCTGCCTGATTCCCTGGTGTACTCACAAAGAAAGCCATGAATTTTTGGTGTGCCCTTCCCAAGGACTGGTCCATCAGAAGTCTTATTGACTGGATTTCTCTTAAAAGTTGTTTACACTAATTCAGCTTCACATAGTTTTATTTTAATTTTATGGTGTGAACAGGCTTTTGTGTCTGCCCACTTCTGCTTCTCTTCAAATATTCTCTGCCCCTTAGGGAAGATGTAGCCAACTTTTGTTGGCCAACCCATTGACTAGTGATTATTTTTGTCAATTTTTTCCTCATGCCTTTGAACTGGGGAGATCTTCTAAACATATTCTGTTTTTTGCCCCTTCCACTGAGCAGCCTCAATAGGGTTGCCAACCTCCAGGTGGTGGCTGGAGATCTCCGCAGATTATAAGCGATCTCCAGGAAACAGACAGCAGTTCAGCTGGAGAAAATGGCTGCTTTGGAAGATGGACTCTATGGCATTATATCTCACTGAAGTCCCTCCCCTCATCAAGCTCCATCCCCAAAATCTCCAGGTATTTCCCAACCTGGAGCTGGCAACCCTAAGCATCAACCATCAGTTGTACTCACATGCTGCAGCTCCATGCATGGAAGTATGGAGATACTGCCATGCATGGAGCTACGGCATGAGAGGACCCATGGACAAAGATGGCTCTCTCTCCCCAGCTTTCGTATCTGCAAACTGCTCCGCTTTTGGGGAATGGCATTCATGATCCAAGATTCTCTCTCCAGGCCTAGCATTGTACAATTTCACCCTACCCTGCAATAAAATCTTCTGAGTCATTAAAGCTGCATTTTAATTTTATTTCTGAAATGTCATACATAGACAATATCATGGTAAGATTCTTGCAATCCATTCAATTGCTCCCCTGGCATTATCCATCAGGATCCAGTATAGTGTACCCATTCACCCACTCCCTGTCTTTGCTTCCTGGGAGCATTGGTTGCTGCAATACCAAACTTCAGCTGGGGAGAAGGAAAGGAATTCTTCATCTGCCTTAGACTCCTTCCCTCCATGGAGTTTCAGGCTACCCTCAGGTGTCCTCAGGTGCCCTACAGTTTAACTATCTTAGATCTAAGCTTAATTATTCCATAATGCAATGTTATTACCTTGAGTTAATTGTGATACACAGAGAGAGAAGAGACAAGTTGGAATTAGAGATGGCAGCAAAACTGAGGAAATAAGATTTTTTTGCTCCTGCAACAAATGCAATTGTTAATTTATAGTGTACATCTTGTTGCAAAAAAAGGGCCTCTTCTCAAATTAAGGTTTTTTCTTATGTGAGCACCTATCTCTTTTAATATACACCTAAAACTGTAATATGTGGATGCAACCTACACATACCTGAAAATATACATTTCTTTGATAACGCTACACATTTCTCCTGGAGAGGAGATGACTGAGAGGTGATATGATAACCATCTTCAAGTACCTCAAGGGCTGTCATATAGAGGATGGCACGATGTTGTTTTCTGTTGCCCCAGAAGGTCGGACCACGACCAATGGGTTGAAATTAAATCAAAAGAGTTTTTGGTTAAACATTAGGAAGAACTTCCTGACAATAAGAGTGCTTCCTCAGTGGAATAGGCTTCCTCGGGAGGTGGTGGGCTCTCCTTCTTTGTAGGTTTTCAAACAGTGGCTAGATGTCCATCTGACAGCAGTGCTGATTCTGTGAACTTAGGCAGATCATGAGAGGGAGGGCAGGAAGGGCTGCCTCAGTTCTTGTGGCCCTTTTTTACATACCCAGGGAAATGCTGATTGCCACTTTGGGGTCAGGAAGCAGTTTTTCTCCAGGTCAGTTTGGCTGGAGATCCTGGAGGTTTTTTGCCATCTTCTGGGCATGGAACAGGAGTCTCTGGGAGTGTGGAGGGGGAGGTATTTGTGAATTTCCTGCCTTGTGCAGGGGGTTGGACTAGATGACCCTGGAGGCCCCCTTCCAACTCTATGGTTCTATGATTCAGGGAGCTGGGATTGACTGTGGGTCATTTTTTACTGTACACCAGGACAGAACTCAGATGTGTTGCTATGTAATGTGTGAAACATCTGTAACGCCGACAAACAAGGAATGCGTTCTGCAGAGCCACTCATTGGCTGTTCAAGTCTCAGTCTGACTGGATTTTGCTTAATGGAGCCTATTGTAGACAAAACTAGAGTTCACCTAAACCAGTGCAACTAGAGAGAAGATCAGGGCTGAGTGAGCTGAAAATTGTAATGGGAAAGGCTATCAGCGGAGCTTTAGGAGGGGTAGGACCAGGATGTGCATTATCAACCTGTTTGGCTGTGATTTTTAAAAATCTTTTATTAAACATGTGAAATTGCAGCTTCTTCTTTTTTTAAAAAAAAATTAAGACCTCGTTTTTAGGAAAGGAACAATTCCATTTTGTACTAGAGATCCAAACTCCACCAAGTCTGGTCTACCCAAGTCTTTCGATCCCAGAACTCTCTGGCTCGAGGTACATTTTTCGAGATTGTTGTCCCTGTTGCTTAAATGGCCCCAGGGAAGGGAGGATATTAACTATGATGATATGACTGTGAGCACAGGGGAAAGCGGATAATTTAAAAGCAGGGATGGCTGATTGCTTCCGTCAGTGGACTGGATGATACCCACACATGACATTGCTACTCTTTCCCACACATTACGCCCATGCTCGTCTCTCCCTTGGACATTGACCAGAGAAGGTCTATTCAGTATCCTGCATGGAAGAACCCTCCTAGCTGTATGTCAGGCGATGCTGGGTTGCCTTCTCCTTAAGCACTGAAAGAGGGATGCCAGTCAGTTGACAAGGGAACCTGAGAGTAGCAATGCCTTTTTCTGGCTCAGTGCTGCTCTCAGGAGTCCTTCCAGTTTGGTGCAGTGGTTAGGAGCGCAGACTCTAACCTAGGAGTACTCGGTTTGGTTCCCCACTCTTCCACATGAAGCCAACTGGGTGACCTTGGCCCAGTTAAGTTCTCTCAGCACTGTTCCCTCAAGGACAGTTCTCTCAGAGCTCTCTCAGTCCCACCTACCCCACAGGGTGTCTGCTGTGGGGAGGGGAAGGGAAAGGAGATTGTAAGCTGCTCTGAGACTCCTTCGGGTAGTGAAGGGCGGAGTATAAATCCAACCACCACCACCACCACCTCCTCCTCCTCCTCCTTTTCTTCTCCTTCTTCTTCTTCTGCTCCTCCCCTGTTCCCACTGCCACACCCCACCACTTTCCTATTACCCTGACCCCACTTTCCACACCCCACTTCTTTCCCTCAGAGTGTTCCAGAGTATTCTGTGATGTCACAGAGGACTCTGGGTCCTGAAAGGCACCTGATGCCGGCAGCAGTGTTGGTGATTCTGGAGCCCTGGGCAAAAATCCAGGAGGGGGCCCTGAAATCACTGCTAACCCTCACTGGGGCCTTCCACCAGCCCTCTTGTCAGGGTCAAGCAAGCGGTGGTGCTCAAGGCATTTGAGGCAGGTGGGATCTGTCGCAGGAAACCAGCTGCCCACATCCCAACCATGCAGGCACAATTTTGTGTTGCTGCAAGTGGACAGCCTGACCTGTGGCCAGGACAGGTGCGGCAGCAGGTGCCTGCTCTTGCTCTTTGTCCCCCCTCGGTCTGGGGGTGGGGCCATTGGCATCTGGGTCCCCCCAGCATGGGGCCCAGGGCAGCTGCCCCTGTTGTTCATTGGCGAAGACTGCCCCTTCATGGTATGACACCCTTGCTGGAGCAATGGCCAGATCGAGACCCCATATATGCCCCTTGAGATCCATGACGGAAGCATGAAATAAGATGAAGTTAATAAATAAACCAATAAGCAAATTGTTGTCGAACCTCAAGATCGTCATTGTTAATTTTCCATTGCACTCATCTAGCTTCCACGTCGCCTGCATAAACTCATCAGCAAGTCTGTCGTTGTTTATACAATATGCTTGTTTAAGGAAGGGGTTGATAAGTGAAAGCGCTGGAACTTGGAAATGAATATTCTTACTCAGCTAATATGTTTCAGATGCTAACAATTCATATCCACTGAGACTCAGATTGCACATAATGGTAGGGCACCCAGTTTTAAGAGCAGAAAGGAGTGCATAGGGAAGGAGGTGTGGTTTCTGAACCCTCCCATCACCTGTATCTGACTTCCCTAAAATCTGTACTCCAGCATTACTTTAGCCATAGCTAGGCTCAGACACTGGCAGTAAGCCCAGCTGGGTTAAAAGCATTTGACTGGAGGAGATGTAATCAGCAGATAGTACAATCCTGCACTTCTCTCCTGCACACCTTTTGGCCTCTTTATGTCAGATCCCACATTCTCAGCTAGTGATGGGACTGACCTGTTTTAAGTCCTGCTGCCATCCTGTTTCGTTTGGGGTCAGGTATAAATAGACACTTGAATGTGACAAGATCATCGAAGTTTCGTCCTGGTTATGAGGGCATCATAACCCAGGGGCCCCCCAACCCTTTTGATCCTGTGGGCACCTTTGAAATTTTGACACAGTGTGGTGGCACAGCTACAAAATGGCTGCCTCAGGGGGCATAGCCAGCCGCAAAATGGCAACTGTGGCTTATCTTCAGTTACATAGTGAAGATCCTTGTTTGGTGTGGTTACGAGCAGTGGGCTCTAATCTGGAGAATTCCCCACTCCTCCACTTACACCTGCTGGATGACCTTGGGCAAGCCATAGTTCTGGCACAGCTGTTCTTGACAAAGAGCTGTTTCTGTCAGAGCTCTCCTCCTCCTTGAAATTTCTTCCTCCTCCTCTTCTTCTTCTTCTGTCACATAGTGAAGATTCTTGTGCTGTGGTGGCAGCTGCTGCCAAAGCAACATTTTAAAGAAATCTGCACAGCCAATCAGAAGCCTCACTGGGCAAAAGCTCCACTTGGTGGGCATCAGGAAAGCTCTCCACTGGTGCCATGGTACCTGTGGGCATCACATTGAGGACCGCTGTCATAACCCATTCACTTCTTTGAAGCCTCACCTGGAAAGACTGGCCACGGCAGTGGCTGTCTGGTCAGTTCTAAGGCTGAAAATACCAGTTACATGGTGAGAGACTTGGAGCATCACCTTCCCATTCAAAAGCCAAGGATTAGTAGCGCTCAGAGCAAGGTCTCTCTGAATCAAACCCAGTGCAGAAAACCGCATGGTAGGGAAGCTGTTATACAGGTGGGTAAATGAAATCAGCAGTAACAAACTGAACTTGAAAGAGACAAGGGATCATCAATGGGAAAATGAATATTTTATGTCAAGCGGTGGGCAAATTCTACTCCGAAGAAAGGGGAGAAGGAAAATCTGGGTTGTTTTTTTTGAGAAAATAAAATCATTATTTGCTAAATGGCACATGCTAAGCCTAATATTTGCAAAACAGTCAGCGGGAAGCGAGCGCCTTCCGCTAAGATAATGAGTCAAAAAACACAGAGAGCATATGGGACTGAAGCGATGATTGCGGAACCCTGTAAACAGAAAGGTAAATAGGTTCGATATTGTCAGAAAGCGGCCTGTGGGTGTGCTTCTTTTAATGGACCCTCAAAATAGAAGAGTGCGCTTAAAGGTAATAAGATTGTAATTTGTGTGTGCAGCTTTTCTTCTTTTAAAGCCCTATACGAGTCTGAAGGACAAGACTGTCATAAACCCAGGGCTGAGTCGTATGAATCTTGTGGTAGCTGGACGGGGAGGGGGAAATTTCTAGCTGGCCCAAGCAGTTCACTTGAAATCTGAGCTGCCCTCAGAGGAGGTTAAATTTTGGTCCTCCACACCTTTGGTCAGCTCTGAATGACTGAGTGGGATTTGGAAACAATAGTCAGAGCCTTCATACCAAGGAAGAAGAAGAAGAAAAAGAGATTGGATTTATACCCCGCCCTTTACTACCCAAAGGTGTCTCAGAGCGGCTTACAAACTCCTTTCCCTTCCCCTCCCCACAACAGACACCCTGTGAGGTAGGTGGGGCTGAGAGAGCTCTTGACAGAAACTGCTCTTTTTCAAGAACAGTTTTTATCAGAATGACGGCTTGCCCAAGGTCATCCAGCCAGGTGCAAGTGGAGGAGTGGGAAATCAAACCCGGTTCTCCCAGATTAGAGTCCGCACACTTAACCACTACACCAAACTGGTGTAGTGGTGTTCCTTGCTACAGGCAACCCCAGAAGTCTCAGATGTTGGCTTAGGGTTACCAGGTCCACTTGCTGCACCAGCAGGGGGATTGGGGGGGCGGGGCATTCCAGGACATCACCAACACAATGATGTCACCTGGAAGAGATATCATTGTGTCGGCAACACTCTGGTTTAAAGGCAAAACTCTATGGGTTTAGGCCATATTTATCATGGAGTTTTGCCCTCAAACCAGAACATTGTGTGTGATGTCCCCAATGTGATGACATCATTTCCAGGTGATGTCATCGTGTTGGGGCATTGTGCCTGGATGTGGCTGTTTGGGAGGAAGGTTTCCCCCACTGGCCAGCTGACCGGTGGTGGGTACAAGCCTTGAAAAGTGAGGAAGCCCCCGCTGGAACCTGGAGACTGGCAACCCTATTCTTGCCTAGTTCATCCACTCACCCATTTGGTGGATCCTCTTCTCCTGGTGTAGGTGGAAGAGGGGACGGTCTGTCCCTTAACCATCCACATCAGGCAATTTATGATGTGGGCACTCCATGTGGAGGCCCATATACACATAAACCTGATTTAGTTGATCACATCCTGTTTTATTTAGGTCAAAAATATGCTTTGTATAGATTGCCTTCCTCACCCATTATCTCACAGGCATGGTGGAAGGAGGTACAGCCTTTCCTCTGATGGATAATGAGATGAGTGTGCGAACTGGCTGGTACTGACATTTTGTATAATATCTTTTGGCTTGGGGCCATGGCTCAATGGCAAAGCATCACCTTGGGCTTACAGAAGTTCCCAGGTTCAATCCCTGGCATCTCCAGTTAAAAGGATCAGGCAGGAGGTGATGTGAAAGACCTCGACCTGAGATCCTGGAGAGCCGCTGCCAGTCTGAGTAGACAACACTGAGCTTGATAGACCAAGGGTTTGATTCGGTATAAAGCAGCTTTGTATATATTCATGTATATCCCCTTGAAAGTGCAGCCGCTTCCTTCACTAAGACTTCATTTCACCCTTCGTCCTGTTTATGCATTCAGTTTACCTCCATTTGTAGCAGAAGTTGACATAAACTTAAAAGATAACCAACCTTACGCTAACAGTGTCCTTTGATTCACCTTCTCTTCTGGTATAAATGAATAAGCCATAGTCGGCTTCTGAATGGGGAGCCTCAGCATGCAAAGGACCATGGATTGGGAACATTTCACAGAGTTGCCGAGTTTCAACACTCAGTAATCCTTGTAACCAGTGACCCCCCCCTTTTCAGTTTGTTTTTCTCCTTGTTAAAATCAAGAATAGATTTAGACAGACCGTAAATTTTTGTGCTATCTTGTTGACAGTGCTCTGAGACCAATAAATAACGTTTCTATCTATCCTGCAGTTTACTTGATGGGAACATTGGCTGTCACGTAGTGTGCCTCTTTCATTGATAGTGACTCTCTGCTTTTAAACTGCTGCCTGTCAGGCAGAAGTTCAATTGGTGTGACATTCCCTGGGCTGGCAGGTAAAGCATTGTCTGTGGATTTCTGCCTTGTGCACAGCTGCTAAGGTACAGTGCCAGGGTGAAAGTAAGCTGGTACACATTGGGTGCGTTTAGACAGCGTGCTGGAGCGGTTTAAACTGCTCCGGCACGATGCGTTTTTTTTAAACTGGAGAATCGCGATCAGACTCACCTCCTCCTTCCGAGCTCCCCGCCGTCCTCCTGCAGGTGGGGGGGTTTTCCCCTCTCCTTTGAGCATGAGCACAGGCAGCCCTCTCCCGAACAGGAAGTTTGGCGGGTGCGCAGAAGAGCGAGCTCAACAGGTCCCTTTAAAGTTTAAATGAAGACTCCTTTTAAAAATGGCCTCCCCGAGATCCCGGACTCCTCTAAATGCCTAAACTAGGCACCAGTGAACCTTTTCTTTTTTTAACTTAAGTGCGGAGCTCCGCTCAAGCGCACACCGGTAAGGAAAAAAAAAAAAGGAGGACTAAAACCGGAAGCTGGAGGCAGCTTCCCAGAGGGGAGGGGGGGTTGAGGCACCCGGAAGTGGCTGGATGGAGCGATCAGACAGGGAAAAGTGCGGCTTGAAACGGAGAATCATGGAAAACACCACTTGGGTAAGTGGTGTCAAAATACTCCGTTTCAAAGGGGGTTTGCTCCAGAAAGCGACGGCTGGGGACGGTAGGCAGATGTTGGGTGTGTGAACGCGCAGGTAAAAGCCGTTTCTGAGCCGTGCCGAAAACGGCTCAAACGGCGCGTCTGAACGCACCCCTTGGTACAGATTACCAGGAAGAAAGTGGCCAAAGCCACATGTCCCAGTTGGTGCTCTGAGCCTCCCAAGAAAGACAATACCAGTAAGAAATTTTACTTTCACACACACACACACACACACCATGCATAAGAGAAGCACTAATAGAGTGGCAAAACTAGCAGATGATAACCTGCAAAGAGGGTGAAATTGATTGTCCCTGCCAGCCTGTAGATATTTCTATCTGGTTTCTCTTACAAGGCCTTTTTTAGGACTAAATATCACAGAGACCCTAACTGCAGGTCTATCACCACGTACATTAGTGAAACTCCAGCTTTCTCTGCTAAATTAGGTAACTGGCAGAAAAGTATTGAGACCCCAGGAAAGTATTAATAAGGGTCAAACTCTTGTCATGAAGTGCCAGTTGTAGCTTTATTGCCAGTGGGCTGTTTCTGGACAAAAGAGAAAACCTAGCCATTTGCACAGAGGAGGAAATTGACTTCCTTCCCTTTCTTTTTATTCTGACCCTTAAACTTTATAGGTCAGCCCGACCCCGGGATGCATCCGTGCATTAATGAAGATGTTGTACTGCCCTTACTGCCGAGGACTGCCCACTGTGAAGCCTTGCGACAACTACTGCCTCAACGTAATGAAGGGCTGCCTGGCGAACCAAGCGGATTTGGATACCGAATGGAATCTCTTCATAGGTAAGAAAGGTAGCGGAGGGAGAGGGGAGGGGGAATTATTTCGCCTGACGAACTTCATGACATGCCCAGAGAAGAGTCAGAACCTGCCAAATTGGAAATAGGGCATAGTGACAGAATGCCTTCCTTCGCTTGTCACTCACAGTCTTCGATCAAAGTTTTGCGTTTGTGAGGAAAAGATCATTCTTCCCTCTTTGGAGCTGTTTCCATTCAGTCTCTCCTGGTGTCGTGCTGTCATGTGGTATCGAGGTTCCCGTGTTAAATTTCGAGATGGCTTTGTGAGGCACGCTGCAAAATGTTTGGGCTGAGTTTCCGGTAATAAGCCTAGGCAGGGGAAGAAAGAAAAAGGAGCGAGCGAGAGGAGATTGTGCATCGAAATTAAAGCTCTCCAGCTCCCAGCCCGTGCAAAATCTGGAGAGGGCTCGGTGTTTGGTTCATTTTCTTTCTCAAGTCAGCTATCATGGGGGTAGGGGGTGGGGAGCCACTCTGAGAACCACTGACATGACAGGCAAACGATCCGTTCCATAACGCACATTAAAAAGATGCCAAACTTTCTCCTTCGGTATGTAGAGTAATAATAAGGTATCATGCTGATAAATAACGGGAGAGGGAGACTGTCATTTCAGATAGATATACGTGAGTAATTCAGCAGCGGGTCGTCCCCCCTCCAAAAAAGATTTCTGTTTGCCAGCCAACCAGAAAGCTTTTCAAGACTTGGGGGGGGGGGCTAAGCTCCAGAGTAGCAAAGAATAAAGAGTGAGATGGAAAAGGAAGAAAAAGAAGTTGGTATGAAAGTGCCCTTCATCTGATTGACTGCAGCTACGGGGTGATAGGTTTCAAAAATCTAAGTACCAGTGAAACAAGGCAAATATCTGACATTTTCCTATTCTAAACAAATCCCAATGGGTGTCTACAGTGATTCTCTTTTCCCACCACAAAAATAGCAATTAATTTTCTTGAAGTGCCTACCTATTCTTGTTGCCTTTGTGTGAAAGAAATCTCCTCTGCTGAGCTCCTTGGAAGAAAACAAATGGGTACTGAATGATAAGGTAGAAGTCTGCTGTGAAGGGCAAAAAAAAAAATGGAGATGCTGACACCTTCATTTTGATAGAAAATGCACAAGTGAACTTGTTCTGCCTGCTGAACAATGTCAACGTGATGTGTTGGGTTTATAGAATTCTAGACAAGAAGGAGGGGGGAAGTGAAGGAAAGAGAAAGTGCTGTGGAAAAAGAATTATAATGTTACAAGCTCCCCATGGCCCTGAGCAGTTAGAAGTTCCAGGGGCATCAACTGGATATGGTTTCCTTTGGGCTGAGAGGACAATGGAGAACTTTGTGTGGGTCAAAAGAGTCAGCAAAGGTGTGCGGTTGAGGACCGATTGAAACACAAGGTAGAGGCACCTGATAGGTTTTATGGAAGGTGGGATCATGGTGCAGTGGTGGAGCATCTGCTTTTGCGTGCAGAACTTCCCAAGTTCAATCCCCAGCATCGCCAATTTAGAAGGATCTGGTAGTCAAGTGATGTATGAGACCTCTTTCTGCCTGAAATCTAGAGAGCTACTGCCAGTGGTGGGCCGGTGGTCTGACTAAGCTTCATGTGTTCAGTTGATATTCATGGTTTTTGATTGGCCACTGAAGCTCTGCTATTAGAGCATGTTACACCAATTTGGTGTAGTGGTTAAGTGCGCGGACTGTAATCTGGGAGAACCAGGTTTGATTCCCCACTTCTCCACTTGCACCTGCTGGATGACCTTGGGCAAGCCATAGTTCTGCAACAGCTGTTCTTGAAAAAGAGCAGTTTCTGTCAGAGCTCTCTCAGCCCACCTACCTCACAGGGTGTCTGCTGTGGGGAAGGGAAGGGAAAGGAGTTTGTAAGTCACTCTGAAACTCCTTTGGGTAGTGAAGGGCGGGGTATAAATCCAATCTCCTCCTCCTCCTCTTCTTCTATTCATTCCAATTTTGTTTGTATTCCCCCTCTGAAATCTCTTCCCTCCTGTACCTATCTGTTGACTTCCCAAAGCCTTTTAAGAGCATTCACTGTGGCCAGACCAAATGCCTCCTTCTCAGCAGTTATGAGGGGAAGGTTCATACATCTACCTTCTTCAGAAACAATCTGCCTCTGTTCCTTAGGTAAGATCAACACGATTGCACATATTCTTTTGGAGTGTCCTTTGTATGCTAATCTCAGAAGGAGTTATATTTCACCATATTTGCCAGCTGATTCCAATACATATTCTTATGTAGGAATGGGCACAAACCGAACCATGAAGCAAAATTTGTGATGAATTTTGCCCTGTTCATGGTTCCTGAACAGAAGCTCATGAAAGGTCCACCATGACAAATATGGTAAAGTTTAAAGGGACTGCAGAAGACAGCCCTAAAGAGCTGATGGGTGGGGAGGCACTCACCATTGTGCAGCTCTTTTCACAGTGTCTTCTGCAGTCCCTTTAAACTGCAGAAGGCAGTGCAAAAGAGCTGTGCAGTAGGGAGGTGCAGTTGTTTCATGCTGTCTTCTGCGGTCCTAAGACCCTGGAGTTGCTAATCGAGGAACATAATACTGCGCTAGGCTGTGGTCACACACACTAAATAAGCCATTTTCAATCCACTTTCAGTGCACTCTCCAAGTGGATGTTGCGAGTTCACACAGTAAAAATCCAGTTGCAAAGTGCACTGAAAGTGGATTGGAAGTGGATTATTTTGCTTGTGTGACCACAGCCTTACATAGGCTAATTGTTTCCCACAGCATATTGTATGTCTATATGTTTCCAGCTATAAACTCAGCAAAACAGATGTTTGGATGATCTTTACATATTGAAGGGCCATCTCCACCCTTGTTGTTCAGCCTACCAGTTAAGACCCTCTTTTGAAATTCTGCTCTCTGAGCCCTTGTGTTTAGAATTGAGGCAGGTGGCCATCAGAGACAGGGCTTTTTCTATACTAGCACCTTGCCTTTGGAATGTCCTGCCAGGCACTGTTCTTTCTACCCAGGCTTTTAACTAAGGGGTTTATTCTCTTAAATGGAGTTTGGGGGGTAGAGCCTGGGAAGGGTGGGGTTCAGGGAAGGGAGGGAGCTCAGCAGGGTAGAGGACCATAGAGTCCACTCTCCAAACCAGCCATTTTCTCCAGGGAAACTGTAGTCTTGAGATCTCCAGACCTCATTTGGAGGTTGGCAACACTAAGTCTGTCCTAAGCATCATTCTATCTACATTTTGTTAGGCTGTTCAGTATGTATATTATGCTGTTTTTATGCCCTGGCTTGTTTTTGTGGCTTTGTTTTCAATGGTTGTGTTTTTTTAAAAGAAAATTTATTAACCGGATATATTGACATGTTTCACATTTGACTTACAATTCTTGTCATATCCTTTTCTACAAAATTTATTCCCCCCTCCCCTGGCTTCCAACGATGCTCCACCCCCATTAACATTTCAGTCAATGTTCTCATATGTTCAATTCATTCTTAATATTCAAATTTTACATTTCAATATTTTCCTTTTTCGATTTTGACCAATAGGTAACTTTTCTATTACAACCTCCTTTGTTGCAACATTTCTGTTATTAATAGCTATTAAAACAAAGTAATCTATTTTTCACATCCCAATTAAGCTCTAAATAGTCTTTAAAATCTTTCCAGTCTGCTAAAAATTCTTCGTCTTCTAATCCATGAAGTTTTTTTGTCAACTTGTCCATTTCAGCCATAAAAATCATTTTCTTAATCCACTCCCATTTATCAGGTACCTGCTCTTGTTTCCAGAACTGAGCGTATGTCATTCTTGCAGATGAAATTAGATACCATAACAAAGTTCTTTTTGCTATTTTAACTTCTTCTAATTTTAATCCTAAAAGTAACATTTCTGGTTCTTTTTTCAAAGTACATTTCAAGATTTTCTGAATTTCATTATGAATCTCAGTCCAATAAGCATTTGCTTTTTCACAAGTCCACCACATATGGTAAAACGAGCCCTCTTTTTTCTTACATTTCCAACATTTGTTAGACATATTCTCATTCATATTAGCAATTTTCTTTGGTGTCATATACCATCTATACATCATTTTATAACAATTTTCTTTAACATTAACACATGTTGAGATTTTAATCGATTTTTTCCACAAACATTCCCATGATGACATTTCTATATCTCTATTTACATTTATAGCCCATTTCACCATTTGCTCTTTAACAGTCTCATCCTCTGTGAACCATTTTAACAAAATCTTATAAATTCTAGAGATCATTTTTTTACCTTTTTTAATCCAAATCTTTTCAATTTCATTATTTTCTTTTCTAAAACCATACCTCATTTTGTCAGTCTTGAATAAGTCATAAATCTGTCTATAGTTTAACCAGTCATACTCAAAGTTCAATCCAATGGTTGTGTTTTTAACAGTCTGGTTTTATTGTTATACTAGGAATAAGGCCTGTTGTGGAAATAAATACAACAGGCTCTAGAAAGAGGCTCTGGGAGAGTGCCCCGGCTTTGGGCACTCAGTGACAATTTGCTGTGGCAATCTCAGCAGGGTATAATTGTCATTATACCATTTTCTCCAGAGAAACTGATCTTTGCTACCTGAAGAGCAGTAGTAATTTTGAGTGATCTCCAGCCTACCCCCAAGATTGGTAACAGTAGCTCCCCCAGGAGGGAGTGGCTGGTTTGGAGGTGGAGTCTATGGCATTGTACCTGTCTGAGGTCCCACCCCTCCTCAACACTCACCCTCTCCAGGTTCGACCCCTCATATCTCCAGGAATTTCCCAACCTGGAGTGGACAACCCTATCTCCCTCCCAGCCAACCATCAACCTACCTTTAGTTTTCCATCTCCTCCCCCCTCCCTCCTAGAGAGCAGTTGTAATTTTGAGTGATCTCCAGCCCCCACCTGGAGATTGGCAACAATGGTTCCCCATCAGGGAATGGCTGGATTGGAGGGTGGAGTCTATGGCATTGTACCTGTCTGAGGTGCCACCCCTCCTCAAACCTCACCCTCTACAGGTTCCATCCCTCAAATCTCCAGGAATTGCCCACCTGGAGTTGGCAACCCAATCAAGACTGGGCCCAATGCGTTTTCTCCCAAAGGCCAACATAGGTGTGGAAAGGGCCTTTTACTGACAGAGGAGAAAGTACAGGTGCCAACTCTGATTAGGGAAATACCTGGAGATTTGGGGGGGTGGATCCTGTGGAGGGCAGCATTTGGGGTGTGTGTGGAAGGACTCAGCAGGCTATAATGCCATAGAATCTACCCTCCATAGCAACTATTTTCTCCCGGGGAACTGATCTCTGTCATCTGGAGGTCAATTATAACAGTGGTCCCACCTGGAGATTGGCAACCCTAGGGGAAAGGCAGCCGCACAGCGGGGAGTTGAAGAAAATGGTTTGATGGTCGCTAAGCAGGAAGCTAAGCAGGAGAAAGAGCCTTTTTCCATTTATTCTGACAGGAAAGTGGCCGTTGGGGAGGGGGTTATGGGCGGGGGAGGGAGTTATGCTGAAAGTCCTTTGTTTTTTTACTCACAGAACCAAGCTTGGTTGCCTACCAACAGCCACTGAGGGGACAGTCCCTCACAGGAGTCAAGAGAATTGTTTTCCTCAGGAGGGAGAGCTGGTCTGCCAGTAAATCTGACATACAAAAGTGGGAGTGGGTGGGGAAGAGGAGCAGACCCAGCACCCGGCCAATGGCACACGAGTACTCTTGAGTGGCAGCTGATGGGCCTATGGCTGAGGGAGGGCATTTTACAGCCAATGGGAGCGCATGGAATCTTGCAAAACCAAAAGATAATTATTATGAGAGATGTCAAAGCTGCCTTGAGCAGGACTCAAGGGCAGTTTTTAAATAAATACATTCTGCAGGGTTTTTCTTTCACTGGCGCACATTTTTCAGTGAAAATGGCAGTAATGAAGCAGGCTAGAAACACTGTTTGCAAAAAAAAAAACCCAAAACCCTTCTGAATAGACTATATACATGAGGTGGGTAGCTGAGGAACCAAAGGGTGTTCCCTTCCCTTTCTCTTCCCTTTTGGAAAACTTTTGTCTGTAAGCAACGTATTTAAAAGTTACAGACGGTTCACCCTAATACACATACATGTGGCCCTTGCCTTTGGGCTGTTCTGTTACCAGCATGTGAAATTTGTATTAAAACATATGAAAATCCAAAGATGGAGAGGAAAGCATCCTGGGTTTTCATTCATGCCTTCATTTTATGTCATCAAAAGATTTCCACACAGCTGAACCCCAAACATTTCCCAGTGGGAATACAAAAAATACTTTATTGTAACCAATCCCAGTTTTAGACCATTCAAAATGTAAGTTATGGGCACCAACTCTGAGTTAAGAAATACCTGGAGATTTGGGGGGTGGAGCCTAGGGAGGGCAGGGTTTGGGGAGAGACCGTAGCAAGTTCCAAGGCCATCCAGTCTACTCTCCGAAGCAGCTATTTTCTCCAAGTGAAGAGATCTCTGTCATCTGGAGATCAGCTGTAATACCGGGAGATCTTCAGGTGCTACCCTGACCTCAGAACAAGAACCTGTCCTCTGCTTCTGCATTTCTTTATGTTGCTAAGTTCACTGGTAAGTCCATTTAAATAATAACAGTTTAATATGTTGTCGAAGACTTACAACAGATGCTATGATCAGCAAAAGACAGAAGAGACCCCCTCACTTCTGCAGGAGTATACCGCATACCATGCAGTTGTGGACAAGTTTACATCGGGATGACACAACATAGCATTCAGACAAGAATAAAAGAACATGAAAGAGACTGCAGACTTGGCCGACCTGAAAAATCAGCAGTGGCTGAACATAGGCTAGCCCAAACAGGACACAGCATTTGGTTCCAAAACATTGAAAGACTGGACAACACTTCCAATTACCATGTCAGATTACACAGGGAAGCCATTGAAATTCATAAACATAAACACAATTTCAACAGGAAAGAAGAGAGTTTAAAAATAAATAGGGCATGGTTTCCTGTCCTGAACAACACAAAATGCTCTACAGCTGACAATAGCACTACAGATAAGATTAGAGTTTCAATAGCCATTCCACACACAAAAGAACCTCCTCAGGAAACAGGAAACCTCCTCAGGAAACAATCCATAGACAAAAAAACCTCCTCAGGAATGCTCCTCCATTAGCATGTTCATAGCCTGGAGAACTACTACAAGATAATGACTCAGCCCTACCCCACCTTCCAGGGTAGATATAAATTACCTGCATACCATTTTTCTGCTCACCTTGACACAGAGAGTACTCCATCTTTCTGTGTTACACCTCTGAGGATACCAGTCACAGCTACTGGCGAAACATCAGGTCCTACTATGCCAAGACCACGGCCACACAACCTGGAAAATCTACAGCAACTAATAACAGTTTAGTCAATAGATATTAATGTTGAAGTTTAAAGTTTTGTTTTTGTTTTTTTAGTTTCTGAAGAGAGATTGCTTTATCCTACTTTCTGAGGCCATCAGCAGGTTTTGCTGAAGGGGAAACTTTCAGAACTTGTCTTGCGTAGGGCTGAGCCACAAACAAACGGCTCCTGCCAGACAGCTGTCAAGCCCCTTATTATAACAAATATCATATGCAATTCCCCTCATACGAAACGCAACAGAACCCCTGCGAGCTGAATTAAAATGAAGAAGCACACAGCACCACTGAGCTATGAAAGATTGGATCGAATGCACGAGCAATTTTACCTCTGCTGCCTGTGTTGGGAGCCCAGCATAAAGAAGAAAATATAATTTTGTGCATTAGCAGTCTTTGCTTAGACAAACGTAGCTGAATATTCATAACACCCCCCCACCCCCCCCATCACCACCACCAGGTTGATCCTCGTCTGGTAGTTTGTATTTGCCAAGACTTGCTTCCCAAACAGAAGGAAGAAATACCCAGCAAATTTGCAGATAGAATTTTAATTACTGGAAGAGATAGGAAGACAACTCAGAAAACAAGGCGATAAGGTTGCAAACCTCCAGGTGGGGCTGGAGTTCTCCCGGGGTAAGGACTGACCGTCTCCACCCGTGTTGCTGTCCCCCAGTCACGATCTTCTTCTGAAACCCTGCTCTCTGAGCCTTTGTGTTTCCCTGGAGAAAATGGCTGTTTTGGAGGGTGGACTCTATGGCATTATACCCCACTGAGTTCCCTCCCCAAACCCAGCCCCTCCTCAGGCTCCACCCCCAAATCTCCAGGTATTTCCCAAGCGGGAGCTGCCAACCCTACAGTTAAATCCCTGTCTTTCCACAGACTTGCAAGGCCACGCAGTTAGGGTCCCCACCTTGCACTTTTGGCTGCTCCTGTGTGTGGTGTTTGTCTCCTCTGCAGAGTGGACTCACAGTGGAGGTGGGTAAATGGTCTGCCCTAAGGCCAGAGAGATGCAGCAGAGGGGATCGATGCGCCCTCTAAGCGGTGGAGTCTTGTGAGCAAAAATTTTACTTTATGAACTACTGGCATTAAAGTTGTGAGCGAGTGATTTGGCTACTGTGTAAATTAGTTTGCTCTGCAGCCATCCTCCCTGAGTAGGGTTGCCAGCCTCCACATGGGGCCCGGAGATCTCCCGCTTTTACAACTGATCTCCAGCGGACAGAGACCAGCTCCCCTGGAGAAAATGGCTGCTTTGAAGGGTAGACTCTATGGCACTGTACCAGGCTGAGGCCCCTCCCCTATCGAAACCCCACCTTCGCCTGGATCCACCCCCAAAGTCTCCAGGTATTTCCCAACCCAGACTTGGCAACCCTATCCCTGAGTCTAAGACAAAAATATGTGAGCTGGAGGCTAAAAAAAACTGTGAGCTAGCTCACACTAACTCAGCTTAAAGGGAACCCTGGAGGGGATGTCTTCAAAACCTTCTTTAATATGCAGAACAACAAGGCAGGGGACAACATGGACTTAACGAGGGCTGGAGTCCTAACTTCCAACCATCCAATTCAAGCTAGTATATGCCAGAAGAAACACCCATTCATGTGAAGAGAGGGAAGCAACCGAAGCCTGTGTCTTAAAGGGACGGGTTCCATATACTAGATTGCGGACTATTCAAACTTTGCTGTATGAAGTTCAGGATGGAAATAATGCAGAAGAAAACAATATCCCAGAGACATGGGTTTATGTGCTCCTTTTCCGCAGGTTCTTCCCCCCTTTATGAACTTTTGGGGTAGATTTTTAAAAAGAATAAGTTTGTAGTTTAGTGTGGGCAGCTTCAAGAGTCTGCAACTATGCCTCCAGCAGGTTGCCATATGTACCATGTAAAATCAGCAGTCCCTGGCCTGTATTCTGCCCCTTGACTCAGCCAAGTCTGAAGTCTTCCTCTATCCTGATTGGCTCCTCTGCCAGAGGAAGAGCCACTTAAGATGGAGGAAGGCTCCTTGGGAGGGTTGCCAGCCTTCAGGTTGGGCCTGGAGATCTCCCAAAAATAAAACTGATCTCTCACTTACAGGGATCAGTTCTTGGAGAGAAAACAGCAACTTTGGAGGTGACCTCTATGGCATTACATCCCTACTGAGCTCCCTCTCCTGGTTTCCAGCTAATTCTACCATAGAGGTTTTGCCCACAAACCAGAGCATCGCCCCAACTTCCCTGACGTGTCTACATCACTTCCAGGTGACATAGGTGCATTACATTTATTTTGGGCTTTTTCCCTCCCTGGTCCCAGAAAGTTCACCCCATTCCCCGCCAACTGGTTTGATGGAACTGGCAACTGTACCTCCCAAAACTGCACCTTCCATTTATGCTGCTTCCAAATCTCCAGGAATTCTTCAACCTGGAGTTGGCAACTCTACTCCTTGGGGAGTAGGGGGGGGGGTCTTTAAACTTGGCTGAGTTGAGTATTGGGATAAATACCATGATTTCAGAACTTTTTCAGAGTAAGAAGAACTTGAAAGCCAGTATTTACATTCTCCTCTCCCCCTCCCCTTGCACAGGTATGTGATACGGCACCCACTCTGAGCAAGGGCATGCCTTCTTATACCATTTTCCCCTCACTCTGAAAGGGCATTGTTATCTCCCTCTGAACTGGCTTTGTGATGTCATTACATAGTCAAATTGGATTAGGAGATCACATGGATTACAGGATCCATTCCCAGGGTGCAACTGTAGTAGGATGGTGGAAAAACAATTGTACTTTGTCCTGGATGCTGATAATTCTCTTAGAGATAATCTTGCCAATGTTCCTTGAAGAGAGAGATGTTATTAATTTATTTACTGGCTGTCATCCCCCCCCCCATGAGCTTTTCAACTGAGTGAGGATTTGAACCCATTCCTCAGTCCCTCTCTGACATTCTTACCACTGGCTCTCTAATGAATTTTAAACCAATTTGATCCCTCAGCACAGCACAGATGTGCTCTGAGTGTCTGAGGAAAAGGAAGCGTGAACAATGTAAACACAGACATAGCCTCAAAGAAACAATTATAAAATAATTTACCTCAGAAGAGTTTCAAGCCGTAAGAGATGTCTTTAAAGCGTGTCAATCATTTGGACTCCGGAGAGCTTTCCCAAGACGATTTGAAATGTCACATTTACCATGTTGTAATGTCAGTCACAGTGAGGTAAATCTGAGGCCTTCTCAGATTATTTTTTATTGAGCGAGAAATGTGTGGTTCTCGCTCAGGCTTTGTGTGTGGTGGAGACTTCTCTCTCCAAACTAGTGCTTCCACTGCAAGGAGATGGCCTACCAGTAATAACAAAGCAAGAAGAGGGTTAGCTAGAAACTGTTTCTCTCTGAAGGGCTAGTTTTCTACTAGAAGGAACTTTTCTACCCATGGAGATGCTTTTAAACATGCAGTTCCCCACTGGCTGTCTGAGATGGACTGTCCCAATAAGATTGTGCTGTATAAGTGTTATTATTATTTTTTTTACTCTTGAGTGCTCAGAAACAGACATGTGCAGCTTCAAGCCTGGTGTGTCAGAGCCAGTTTAGGGAAGGGCTGTGGTTATCCAGACCCAAATCAAGGCTGCGTTCCCCAGTTTGCCCCATTTAGAATTCTTGTGTCTTTTATTTTGACACCCTCCAATATCTAAGGTTGCCAACCTCCAGGTGGTGGGTGAAGATCTACTGGGATTACAATTGATCCCCAGGTGACAGAGTTCGCTTGGAGAAAATGGCCACTCTGGAAGGTGGAGACTATGGGGTTAAACCCCATCAAAGTCCCTCCCCTCCCCTCCCCCAACCCTGCCCTGCCCTGTTCAGACTCTACCCCCAAAATCTCCAGGTGTTTCCCAACCTGGAGTTGGCAATCCTACCAACCTCCATTTCGATTTTGTTTCTCCAGTGGGCAGACTTTACCCATGATCCTTTATGTTAACTCTAATTTCTGTTTCCTTCCCCTAAATTGGTTCCATAAAGGTACAGATTTTTCATGGTGTGCATAATTACTATCATCTATCTATCTATCTATCTATCTATCTATCTATCTATCTATCTATCTATCTATCTATCATCTATCTATCTATCTATCTATCACATATAACATTTATATGTAGGGCTATTTTGGGGCAGGAACACATAGGAACGGAGTTCTGGCTGGCTCCTGAGTTGGCCACACCCAGCAGGAACTCATTAGCATAATAGGTCACACCCAGCATCAGAAACTCATTAGGATTGGCTACATTAGGGGTGTGTGGCCTAACATGCAAAGGAGTTCCTGCTACAAAAAAAGCCCTGGGTTTTGACAACAAACAGGGTAAACAGAATAAGAAGCAAAAGGTGGGTGTGGCTGGATGACCACACTTCTCATAACATGGGGGTGTGGCCTAATATGCTAATAAGTTTCTCATGTTGGGTGTGGCCTATTATGCTAATGAGTTCCTGCTGGGCTTTTTCTACAAAAAAGCCCTGTTTATATGACTTCCAAAGGCAAAACCAGCAGTTCACGGTTGCCAGCCTCCAGGTTGGTCCTTGCAATCCCCCAGAATTACAACTGATCTCTAGATGACCGAGAACAGAAAAAAATGGCATCATATCCCTTCTTAGTCACCTCTCCCCCCAAAACAAATCCATTTCCCAAGGCTCTGCCACCAAATCTCCAGGAATTTCCCTACCCAGTGTTGGCAACCCTCTAGGGCTTAATCTGGGTTTTGAAATGTAAGACTCAGAAGGTATCATTCTGTAGGTCAGACCCAAGACTGTATTCCAGAACTGGCCAATCCAGAAGCTTCATACTGCCCGCCAGTCATAGGGGCTGATATTGCACATGCCTGGTTTGGAATACGGTGAGTGTATTTATCCTGTGGAACATTTGATGTGTTTTGGCTATCTGATATCGGTTCACTGATAGACTCACACATGTTGTTGCTATTTTTGAATTTATTGTAATGTGAATGAATTTATTGAAGCCTGGTGTTCTGCTATAAGGCGTTCGTAATGTAATCCAGATTTTTCATTTGATTATCTAACTGGTCTTTGTGGCTGATTATGGTTTTCCACTGTGTGAGTGGGATGTTGATTGTATTAATTATGTCTTTGGTGCTAGCCACTGATGAAGGCTCTTTGCCAAAATGCGTGCAGCATTTTGTTTTCTCTCATTGTATGTGGACAGTTGCATTCTGTTTTTTGTTGCTGTATTAAATTATTTGTGTAGTACTGTGTGCACACAATTGAATTGGTTGCTATTTATATTATTACATCACATATTGTTCCTTTCTCTCAACCTTTTGGGTTTACCATTATCTTGGTTATTTTTTCCTTTTCTCATGGTGACAAACCTATTACCTGCAGCATCTGGAAACACCTCTGGGGGTTGAACACATACATTGTATAGCAGCTTACTAGGCTACGTCCCAACCACAGACCTGTTCAAGAGTCCCTGACATGATACACATTTCACTAGAGCCTTGCTATGAATATTAGGTATTTAAATGAGTTCAAACAGCGGCCATGAACAATTTGAGAGAACGTTCCTATGACATGAAATGATAAGACAAGGCAGTGACTCTAAGCAACTTGTGCATTAGAGAGATTTTATGTTTTCATGGCTTCCCTGAATTATATATCGTAAGGATTTCTCTTGGTTTTCCAAACCAGTCATTTGCCATAGGTAGACTACCAATAAAAACTCCCATAACAGGAAGCATTTTCTCCCAGAGGGAATTATTTAGTGATCAACAGTATATAAAAAAGCCATAAAACTGACTTTGATGTATGGTTTGCAGAAGCATACCAAGCCTGTACTGTTTCTCATGTATTTTTCATGCAGAGCCACGTTCAAGAATACCTTCCATTTAAGCTTCCGTAGTAACTTTGCTTCTCAGGCTTCGTTCCTGTTCATGACAGTGCATGCTGCGTTGTGATAGCAATCCTGTAGCATTACTTTCATCCCATGAATTATTGATACTACACTACACTCTTTCTCCAAGAAGACCAGAATCACTGCTTGGATCATGATGAGGTCTTGCCCAAGGCTATCCAATGAAGTTCATGGCTGATCAAGGATTTGAACCCAAGTTCATCATAGCTAAACACCATAATCCATTTGTTTGTTGCATTTTAAAAAATCTCAACATAACAAAGTTTCTTGGGAAAGTATGCAAGACACTCCCATATTCCACTTTATCTCAAAACAACCCTATGAGAGAGGTTAGGCTGAGGGAGTATGTGCACAGCTGGTCCAAGGTCACTGTGATGGACAGCTCCAGTTCCGCCTTTTGCAGAGGCAGCCAATGGGAGCTGATAGAATATTGAGGGAGGCTGGCAGTTGAAAACAGAGGGTTATAGAAAGGGGTGAGAGCAGTCAGAAAAAGGAGGATTCTGAGTCTCTGAAGGAATCAGATTTCAGAGAACTGATAACTTTGTAATTAGTGGCTGCTGAAGTGATCGGGGATCATAAATTCAGATATTAGGAATGATGTATTGCTGTGTTTGAGTCATCCCATGTTGTTGAAGATGTAAATAAAACCTTTTGGTCCCTGTTTACGCCCTGTTGACTGGGTGTCTAGTGTTTCAGGGTAAATCACTACATTGTGGCAGCAAATAAGTTCCTTGACTCCAGTAGCCCTGTGTGGTAGCTGGGTAAGACAAGGATAATAAAGGGGACTGGTATGCTCTGTTTGGAAACATCTCCAGAGAAAGAGGAAGAAGAGGACCTGATGTTTGGAAAGGGGTCAGGGCTTTCTTCCCATTAAAGCGAGAAGCGACGGGTTATGGCGAATTATGACTGCCCAACCTACCTGAAGCCCTGGACCTGTGTGATAGAGCTTGTAGAGGGTGGTAGGCTCTCTGTGTGAGTAAAGAGGGTGACATGGTAACCCATAATATAGTCCTCAGCAGAGTTACAGCCTTCTAAGTCCATTGAAATAAATGGGCTTAGCAGCATGTAACTTTGCTTAAATTGGAATTGTCATTCAGCTTCATTGTTGAATGGGAATCTGAACCCTGGTCCCAGTCCATCGCTGTAACTACAATGCAGAACGGGTTATAATATGCATATTTTGTGCACGCAGGTCACTTGTCTGTTGAAAGCCAGACATCTGAGCCAGTCTTTTCCCATGGCTTTTTCAGTTCTTCATTTTAAAGATTCTTATTAATTAAAGCCCTATCAAGTTTACCCTAGTAAGCAAACTGTGTTTGAGAGGGGGCACTTTGTATCCCCCAAGTCACCCAGTGGCCCAGAAGTGCTGGAAGGATGAATGATCCAATGAGGGAGGGGCCGGACATCCACTTGCAAGCCAGGGCTGAAGAACCAGCACTGTGGAGGAAACCCATGGGTTGGGTGTGGCCAGGGACTAATGCTGTAGGAAGAGGCTGGATGGCTATGGCTGCTGCTGTTGGTGGAGATGGCATTTCCCTAGGGCTATAGAGAGCCTGGGAACCCTAGGTCAGGGGTGGGCAAACTTGCTCAACGTAAGAGCCACATAGAATAAATTTCAGATGGTTGAGAGCCGCAAGACATGAACAAATATTATGCACACGTTTCTATTTAGAAAATTTGCAGATTTGCTTTTATTACCATTAAATGAGGCTGCCAAAAATAAAAACAAAAGGGGTAAAAACAGATATTGATAATGATATTTATTTGTCCAATGATATTTATTTGTCTAAGAGAGAGAAAAAGAGGGAGGTGGAAAGAAAGAATGAAAGAGGTGGAAAGAAAGAGAGAGAGAGAGAGAGAGAGAGAGAAAGAAGGAAATAGATAGGAGGGACAAGGAGGAGGGATCAAATGCATGCCTCCCCTTCACTTTCCCAGCTGTCCTGCTGAGAGCCACACAATATGTGGAAAGAGCCGCATGTGGCTCCCGAGCCGTAGTTGCCCACCCCTGCCCTAGGTCGTGGGCCTTGGCCAGGGAAGGTCTAGATGTTGGGCAGGGTCCTAAAAGCAGGGGTTCAGAGTCCAAAGTGGTTGGAGTATGGAAGAGGAGGAGACACAGGACAGATGGGCATCAAGGGCAGAGTGAAGTAAACCGGCAGATGCTGTACGTGTTGTTTACTGGCCACCTGTTGTCCACAAAGTGTGTGGGAGCCATCATTGACCAGTGGTCCCTTCCCAGCCTGCTGCACACACCCCTCCTACACATGGCTCAGATCCTGTCTGCCACATCCACACCAGCTGCCATGCTTCTTCTCCGATCATGATAATTCACCTATTTTTTATGTAGCATTCTGCCCGGATTGCAGTACTTTGGCTATGCAGACTGAACACCCAGGGAGGGAGACTAGGTCCAAGCATACTGGCCACCCACCTCCATGCGATCTCCAGGTCATCTGCATGACACAAACATGTGGAGGAACTTTCTGCATGTACACTCCCTCCCTATGATCGGGGATGCTGCTTTCCAAATGTCGCCAGTCACAGGGGGAGGGGAGCATACATGAGGACACCTCCTCCGTATGTAGGTGTCATGCTCATGAGTTGGCAATCATGTGAAGAATGGGACCAGTGTAGTGATGCCCGCTTTCCTCCCCCATGTGTTCAGTCAGGGATCATGCGTACAGGGCTGCAATACAACCCTATGCAGACTTACTCTAGTCTAAATTTAAATGGGCTCATCAAAATGAGCAGGCTCAGACTGGAGTAACTGTGTGATAAGCACTAACAGAGTCCTGCTCCGCTTGCCAAACTCTAGATAAATATAATCTGCTACTAGTGCGATCCTAAATGGAATTACACCCTTCTTAGTCCTTTGAACTAATGATTAATGAGTTCCTAAATGGGCTTTTTTTTTTCTTCTAAAAAGCAGGCATGTGGGGTCTTGGATGTGGAGTGGTATTATGTAGCCTGATCTCATCAGATCTTGGGACACTAAGCAAGGTCAGTACTTTGATGGGAGACCACCAAGGAAGAATCTGCAGGGCAGTGCTCCCTCTAAGATGTGGAGTCTTGTGAGCAAAAATTCTACTTTGTGAGCTACTGGCATTAAAGCTGGGAGCAAGTGATTTGGCTTCTGCTTAAATTAGTTTGCTCTGGAGCCATCCTTCCTGAGCTAAGACAAGAATCTGTGAGCCGGAGGCTAAAAACCTGTGAGCTAGCTCACACTAACTCAGCTAAGAGGGAGCACTGCTGCAGAGGAAGGCAATGGCAAACCACCTCTGCTTAATCACTTGCCTTGAAACCCCTAACACAGGGATGTCAAACACATTTGTCATAAGGGCTGGATCTGACATAAATGTCACATTATCGGGCTGGGCCATGTGTATCATAAAATGTAATGCCAGGTACTGTAGATATAAACTTTATAAAGGACACAGGCAAACCCAATTAACAATATTTTTTTAACTTAAAATGCAAACAAAAGCAATTAATTCCTTGCAGTGAAAGCAATTGATTTACCGGGGAACCTCAGGGCTCTTTTTTGTAGCAGGAACTTCTTTGCATATTAGGCCACACACCCCTGATGTAGCCAGTCCTCCAAGAGCTTACAGTAGCCCCTGTAAGAAGAGCTCTGTAAGCACTTGGAGGATTGGCTACATCAGGGGTGTGTGGCCTAATATGCAAAGGAGTTCCTGCTACAAAAAGAGCCCTGTATTTAATCATATTCAGGGCTTTTTTGGTAGAAAAAGCCCAGCAGGGACTCATTAGCATAACAGGCCACACCCAACAGCAGAAACTCATTAGCATATTAGGCCACACCCTTACAACACAGTTCATTAGCATATTAGGCCACACCTCCATGTTACCAGAAGTGTGGTCATCCAGCCACACCCACCTTTTGTTTCTTATTCTGTTTACCTTGTTTATTGTCAAAACCCAAGACTTTTTTTGTAGTAGGAACTCCTTTGCATGTTAGACCACACACCCCTAATGTAGCCAATCCTAATGAGTTTCTGCTGTTGGGTGTGGCCTGTTATGCTAATGAGTTCCTGTTGGGCGTGGCCAACTCAGGAGCCAGCCGGAAGACCGTCCCTGTGCGTTCCTGCCCAAAAACAGCCCTGATCATATGCAAGACTTGGTTTTTTCCAAAGGGATACCATGAATGGTGGAATATCTTACATTTCCATACATACCAGTTGCTTGTGGGCCAGTTAAGAGCCCTGGATGGGCCAGTTCCAGCCCCCGGGCCTTATTTTTCATCTGCCCTAAAGGGTTACCATAACTTGATGGCACTTTAGATACACACACATGTGGGGCCCCAGTTCAGTTTTTGAGCTGGGGTGCTTGGGGATGGGGTTAAAGCCTACCCCCCCCATGCTACTATCTCAACTCAAATCAACCGCATTGGTGTGAACACTGGAGTCTTTATACAGCTCCTGATTAAGATCCATATATTTACCCGACCGGGGCAAATAGCAGCTTGGTGAAACCGTTTCAGATTGGGATGAAGTGTAGGGAGGGGCTTCACACACACACACCCTCACTGCACTGTAGTTTTGTTCTGAATTAGGGCTCCATTCACCTGCTTTTTACAATTAAACACCATTCGGGGAGCTCATTCACCGAACTCCCAGAGTCCTCCGTAAACAGATGTAGTTAATTCTCACAGATGCCAATATTTGGCCGAGAGATAATGAATCCATTGTGCGTAGCTGTTGGTAGAAAATTTTGCTTTCAGTATCCTAAGTGCTCATAAGTAGCAAGAGGATAGAGCTCCATTTTGATTCATTGGTTAATTATTTCTTGTTACAGTTCCCCCCCCCTTATTTGTTTGCTTCTTGCTCGAAGCAGACTGGGTGGGAGGGAAGGGGGAAGCGTATCAGCAGCTCAGTGGGAAAGGACGAGAACGCTCACGCTCATCAGTCTTATTCCCAGGAGTTTCAAGTAATTTGTTTTAAAATGGATGATTATGTTTTGGAAACACTTCTCTCTCTCTCTCTCTCTCTCTCTCTCTCTCTCTCTCTCTCTCTCTCTCTCTCTCTCTCTCTCTCTCTCTCTCTCTCTCTCCTCTCATTTGCTTACAAATCAAAAATGCTGACATTTTTGCAATTATGAATTATCCCTAAATTGCCGAGCATTTCATGTATAGTGCCGGAAGCAAAATCTCCAAGCTAAAGTGGCTTAGCATTCAGTTTCCCTTTGTTTTGGGTTTGGTTTTTTTTTTTCCTCCCGGCTTTGCTACTTTGCAGAGAGGTAATAGTGTGAGACGGAATTTTTACAGGCTTGTTCCCTGGGCAAAGCCTTTGGGAGGTGGGGAAAGTTTCAGCCGCTGTAGGATACAAGGGAACATACCATAGAGACATGCATATTTAAAGGATTGGGGAAGAAAGTTAGGATTGCAGTGTGTGAGAGAGATGAAAACAAGGCTCTTAGAAGACTGTCCGTGGCGGGGAGAGGGGGCAACAGTGTGCCCTACAGTCCTGTTGTAAGCAGAATCTCAATCCTTTGATCACAGGAGGCGGAGGACTGTTAATCCCCTCCCAGCTGTGGCTCCTAGCAGCCTTGTGTGTTCATTTGCACAGCTGGGCAACTGGTGGTGAACGGCTCCTTCTGCCTGACGTTGCTCTGGCGGACGTATGAAGAGAAAGTGGTTGGTGCCACCATGTTGCGTGGCAGAACAGGAGGGGAGGAGATCCAAGGAGAGAGAAGGGCCCCGTCCCTTTGGGGAGGCCGAGCTAGATATAGGCTGCAGTCCTAAGAATACTTTCCTGGGAGAAAACACCATAGAATGAGATGGGACTTCCCTCTGACAGTCCTCATTCGGACTGGGCTGGCACTGTTGCTGCCCAACAGTAGTGACCCGGAGTGTGTAGGGGCCCTGACCCGGATGGCCCAGGTTAGCCTGATCTTATCAGGTCTCAGAAGCTAAGCAGGATCCCTTGTGGTTTGTACTTAGATGAGACGTCACAAAAGAAGTCCAGGGTTGCTCCGAAGTGGCAGGCAATGGGAAACCACGTCTGAATGTCTTTCACCTTGGAAACCCTACAGGGTGGCCATACATTGGCTGCAATTTATTTATTTTATTTAATCAAAGTAATGTATTTAATTTAGTAATGTATTTAATTTAATCAAAGGGGCTCAGGGTGGTTGACGACAATTTATAAATGCAATTCTACAACACACAAACACACATATATATACACCCACAGATTAAAATTTTAAAACAATACATCAACTTGATGGCATGTTTCACCACCAAACATGTAGGGGAGAAATGTTTCATCTAAGCCCAAATCTGCCTGGTCCCATAGTGCATAGAGTCGTGGGGAGAGGGGCAAGGAAGTCTGGCTGAGAAATGTTCCTCCACCTACACTGTTGCCAGGGTAAGGGGCAGGAGACCTGAAATGACTTCGGCCCATAACAAGTTCTTCTGAGTTCTTTTTCTGTAGGTCTTGACATTAAATATTTCCACAGTATTCTCCCAGAGATATAAAATATTCAGCATCTGTAGGTCTTTTTCTGTAGGTCTTGACATTAAATATTTCCACAGTGTTCTCCCCGAGATATAAAATATTAGGCATCTGTATTTGACTTCCAAATATATTGGATTTTAGTGTTTCACTGTTTGAATGAGGTTTAGTATTAGATTGGATCTTATAACTGACATACACTTCATTTGTTGGAATAAACTTTAATATTTGACTGTATCCGGCAGCATTTGATACTCGGCACCTAAACAAACCCAGCTAGCAAGAGTTTCCAAAGAGTATCTGTGTTAGCCAGTTGTAGCAAAGTAAAACAGGGAAAAAAATAAGAGGGGCCACCGTGGCTCAGTGGTAGAGCCTCTGCTTGGCATACAAAAGGTCCCAAGTTCAATTTCCAGCACCTATAGTTGAAAGGACAGGAAAGAAGTGGTGTGGAAGGCCTCTATCTAAGACCCCGGAGAGCTGCTGCCAGTCTGAGTAGACAATACTGAATTTGCTGGACCGAGGGTCTGAGTCAGTACAAGGCCACTTCATGTATTCATGTGTTCAAAGTTGCACCTTTAAGACTAACCATTAGTACAGAAGAAACTGTCATGAGACAGGCCTTAACTTCTTCAAATGCATATGAAATGCAAATTTTACATGAACGTAACATCTGTAACCAAAATCACAGGGATCAAAAAATGGGCGGCGGGTGTGGAGTTTGGGCAGAGATTTTGTAAAATATTCCTGCTCTTTCGAAAAGTAGACTCCTGTGTCATTCCGAAACTGAAGAACTGTAAAAAAGCTGCTTTCTCTGTAAATGTGTGGAATGGAAGCATAATCCATAGGGACACCAGGCCTCCCTACTGGGCCAAGAGGACTCCTGCCAGCAGCCTTGTTTTCCTGGTGTCGCTCAGAGCAGCGGCAGGAGAGGAAAAAATTGAAAAACAATGTCACCTACATTGTGACATCACTTCCTGGGGAAATCCTGAAGTGTTGTAGGGTAGCTCTAGGAATTGCCAGATACACTATAGTAAAATCTCCCCCATTCCTCTGCCTCCAACCTGCCCGGGCCTGATCTGGATGGCCCAGGCTAGCTCCATCTTGTCAGATCTCGGAAGCTAAGCAGAGCTGGTAGTTCATATTTGTATGGGAGGGTTGGTACTTAGTACTAGGGTTGCCACGTCTGACTCTGACAGGGCTGCCACATAAGTTGGCTGTGACTTGATGGCACTTTCTGCCACCGCCAACCCGCCTGCCAGTTGCCACCCTCCTCCTGGCACCGCTAACAATCCCTGATTAGAATATTTTGAAATGAATAAAAGAAACCAAACCTTGCAAGTGCAAGGACTGAAGGGACCTGGAAGGGTGTAACTCTCTTTAGGGTTCCACTGTTAAGCCACCGACAGTTTCAAAATTAGGGGAACTTATCTGTGATTCACTTGGTACCCCAAGTAGTTAACAACTTAGGGTGCCACAGATCAAAAGAGGGCACTGACTGGCAACGAGGGTTTAGCTTGCTCCCGGCTGGTTGGCATAGGAGGATGCAATGGGCACATCCTATGCCCATCATCAGCCTCCAGACTTGTGTTGATGCCACCCAGTCCAAACCAAGCCCCAGCAACACTGCTAGCACCACCAGGGCTCCGCTGGCTCCAGCAACAAGCGGAGTTCTCGGTTTTGGACTGCAAAACATATTGAGCCACCATGGAATTGTCCAGTCTCAGTGGTCATCTGTGTAACGCACATGGAAATCCTATAATGAGCAACTCTGTCATTTAATTAATGTGTTCCCATCATGAAATGGAATTCAGTGCACTTTGAAATTTGGGGGGGCAGCTGGCATCCTGCTTTGGGGGAACCCTCGGAATAAACAACCTCGGAAAGTAGTCCCGGTGCCATTGTAAGCTGGTCAACAGAAGCACAACAGCTTCTGTTAAAGACCAGTTCAGGAGCCAATTGTAATAGCTGGGGCAAAAGAACCATTTTTGACTCAGGGAAACAATATATGTGGAGAGAGTTTCTGGAATTCTTTTTTAAATAAAAAAAAATAACTCAGTTGGGAGTAGGTAGCTTTCCAAACCGTTAGCATTTAATTCAGGCACTGTAATATTTTATTTGGAAGCGAAAACACCATATGTCTTGTTTTGCTATGTAAACAAATGCGAAAATAAAATTGGCTGACTGCAATTTTTGGTGCCTTTCAGGTGACCTGAAATCCTCGCTAGTTTGTAAACAGTTTGCAAATAGCTTTGTCCTTAATGCAGAGCTTTTTTTCAGTGAGGTGCTGTTACATCTTCCCCCCACCACCACCTATCCACCCATTTTAGGGGGAATGTTGCCAAATAGCCCCTTCATTTACTTGCACGATGTTCCAACTTGAGGGTTTTCTAAATGTGAGGCTTATAAGAGTCTTGTTGAGTACAAGTGGTTTCTTGAAATTACGTTGTATTTTGCATGGTACAAAATAGGCACACTATACAAACGTTTCAGAAGCAGTACTTTCTCCATGTAATTTGCAGATCAAAAACTATATTTCCCTGGCTGGTTTTAAAAGTGTACGGTTCACTATTAAAGCTCCAAAATACAAGTGCGTTATTGGTAGGGTTTCCAGGCCCCTGCCAGAGTAAGGGGAACTCCCACTCCAGGGCCCTCCCCTGCCACCAATCAGCTGGCTGGGGGACTTACTGGCAGCAAGAGGAAGCCTAGTCCGGTATCATTGGCAATTTGGCGATGCCTCTACTGACTGACACCAGAAGTGACATCATCACATTGCCAATTATGCAGGTACGCTCTGGTATTTGGGCAAAACTCTATGGTTAAATGACTTCAACCATAGAATCTTTGCCCAAATACCAGAACATCACTACATCGCCAGTGACGTGATGACATCACTTCCAGTGCAGACCAGAAATTACATGACTGCATTGCTGGTGACGCCAGCCCATCTTGCTTGGCTCCTGGGGCGCAGTCTCCACCAAAGTAATCAAGCCATTGGTAGGACTGCTGGGGCCAGAGGGGCAGGAGACAACAACTGGTGTAAAATATGATGTGGCTCTCGATTCTTCTATCTCAGTGGAGGACAGTCTCCACAGCAGTTACAGAGGACCATGAGGAGAATACAGTCATAAGATCCAAGCCATTATCTTGGACTTTAGCACTTTAACTATTGGATGGTTTCAATGTTAATTGTGTAATGTTAATAATTATGCTTAAATGTTTTAATCTGCATATGGTTTTATGGTACGGGGTACCAACTAGTGTAAGCCGCCCAGAGCCTGCTCGCAGGAGGGCAGGGTATAAATTGAAATAAATAAATAAATTTTCTCGGTATTTTTCTATTTGTGTGTGTGCCATTGCCTGGAAGTTATGGCAACTTCTGGAGACCCCTAGTGGGGCATGGAGAATGTTCAGAGACGTGGCTGATATAGCCAACTTCTGCTTCTTGGTCCTGATATTCTTTGGAGGTCTCCCATCCAAGTACTTGCCAGAGTCAGCCCTGCTTAGCTTCCGAGATCTGATGAGATCGGGCTTATCTGGGCTATCCAGGTCAGGGGAGGATCCAAGCCATTATCTTGATAGGTAGACATGGCATTTGGGAGGGAGGGGGCAGTTTGTCAAAAAAGTTTGCCTGCCCCGGATTAGACCGTCAGACTGCAGGTAAAGTGGTAACATGTTTGACTGCTTATATATACATACATACATATAAGGGTTACCATGTCCCCTTGTTGTTCTGGTGGGGGGATTCAGGGGGTGTTCCAGGGGTAGGTGGGGACATTGCATGGGGGAGCTCTGGTATTTGGGAGAAACTCTGTGATTTTTTCACCCTCAATTCATAGTGTTTGCCCAAATACCAGAATGTCCCTGCACAACGTTCCCAACGTGATGATGATATCCCTGTTTAGGGATGGGGTTTTCATGCCAGCCAGCTAGTCTGTGGCAGGGAAAAGCCCCTGAAATCGGGGGATCCCCTACCTGGACTTGCGGGCTGGCAAACTCTCCTCTCTCCCTCTCCTTCTCTCTGTATGTGTGTGTGTGTATATATATATACATATACATACACACACACACACACACATATATATGTATATCCCTGTACATATCAAATTAGCATGTCCTAGTGACCTAGCTTTGTCCACAATGTGTCCTTTATGCAGAAATCTTGAACCTTCTCCCCACCCAAACTTCTTGAAATGGTATTTTCTAGAAAGAACTAAGCCAAATAATTCTGTTGACTGTGTAGCTCGATTCAAAGATGGTTTTCCCCCCTGCCTTGAGATCAGGCCTCTAGAAATGTACCCTGATCCACTGCCTCAGATGCCACTGATGCTGTGACATAATGTTGTGTCTGAAAACACACCTGTGGTGACAGGTCACGGCAACATGATTTCACACCAGGAGGACTGTGTAAGCTTCATTCAAGCTTTGAAATTCTTACAGCCATTAGAAATGAATATTTTCCTCACTCGCATGAGAATCAGACATTCCACAGTGCTGAAACTCGGTGGTACTTTGAGAAGGCGAGGCCAGCTTCAGCTCATCAGAGGGCTTGCTTTTAATGGGAGAAATTAAGATGATCTCACACCCAAGCCATTTACCTGGGAAAATGCATTGTGAACATAGATTGACAAAAAATTCAGGTGCTTACAACATTTTTAATGGGTTGTATTTTTGTCAGAGTTACATTTGTAGTTCACCATGAAGAGCTAGGCATCCTTAAAAAGTGAAGAGAGTTTTTATTCTAAACCTTTAAATAATTTTTTTTCAATATGGTACCCTCCTGGAGGCTTCCCATGAAGTCCAGGCAGTAGCCACAGTTAAAAGGATAATGGTCACCTTAACACATATTTTGTCTCTATGGGAGTGTGGGGAGGGAAGGTGGCATGGTATAGCCTGATCTCCTTAGATCTTGGAAGCTAAACAGGGTGGGTATATGCAGGGCTTTTTTTGTAGAAAAAGCCCAGCAGGAACTCATTAGCATAATAGGCCACACCCCTGACAGCACAGCTCATTAGCATATTAGGCCATACCCCCATGTTATGAGAAGTGTGGTCATCCAGCCACACCCACCTTCTGCTTCTTATTCTGTTTACCTTGTTTGTTGCCAAAACCCAGGGCTTTTTTTGTAGCAGGGACTCCTTTGCATGTTAGGCCACACACCCCTAATGTAGCCAATCCGAATGAGTTTCTGCTGTTGGGTGTGGCCTGTTATGCTAATGAGTTCCTGCTGGGCGTGGCCAACTTGGGAGCCAGCCAGAACTCCGTTCCTGTGCGTTCCTGCCAAAAATAGCCCTGGGTATATGGATGGGAGATTAACAAGACAGACTCTGAGGAGGAAGGCAAGGGCAAACCATGTCCGCTTCTCGCTTGCCTTGAAAAGCCCTTGTTGGGGTCGCCATAAGCCAGCTGCGACCTGAGGTACTCACTTAGGTACTTATAGGAGTGAGGGCTTAGTTGAAATTTGCCACAACAGCTGCACTTTCAGGAGGAATAATGGGGGACACATGTTTATACAAGAAGAACCAGAAGAAATGAGGACAGAGGAAGAGACCAGAACTTGCCATATCCAGAAAAGCTTTACACACTCCAAATAAAATCCGTTGCACATACGCTTCTGGGCTCCCCACTATTGGCTTCAACTGGATCCCTCCATCAGAGTCCCCAGTCTCTCAAAGGTCTGTAGACAGTAACCAAGGCCACCCACCACTATTGATTTCAATTGGATACAATTAATTACCTCAGGCAAAGGAAGTATTACTTGAAAATTGTCTTGGCCACCTAGGGAAGTAAGACCTTTTATTCCCCTGGACATTTCATTTATTTAAATATATATAAATTAGAAGGTTAGAAGTACTGCCTCACTCCCCAATACACTTTGTGGTGGAATTTCTCAAAATTCCTGGAGTACATGCAAATTCAACAAGGTTAGGGGCCCTCTTTTTTACATAGTTGAGCGCAAGAATCCAGTTCACCCCAACAAGTGAAGCTCCATATTAAAAGCTGTATGCAGTATAACAGGACAATTACATTACCCATAATTCTTCAAGCCATCATGTTTTTCTGCTGTCAGGGGAAAAGGCATGGGTTTTCCAGTGTTCCCTTATGAGGGTTAAGTGATCCAAGATGCTCTGGATTAAATGTTCTGTAAATTCTTCCAGCAGTTTGTATGTTAACTATTCGATTGCACTCATTTGAGGATAAATCAGATAGGGTGAAATCCATCTTGTTTACAAACACCTGGAGAATACTTGATTTCTAATTGTGTTGAGTAGAAAGGTGAATTTAATATACTAAAAAATGATCTAAAAATAAGAGCTCGCTTGATGTTTCTAACTCTTAAAACTTAGAAATGAAAGATACTTGCCAGCAGAGAAGGGTGATGTTTTAGCAAATGCTTGCAGCTTCTTCATGAGCTCATTTATACACATCATTTTGGTGCCCCCTCTGTGCTTAAGAATTGCCTTCCAGTCTAGGCCTCTAGTATTGTATAAAAGTCACTGTTGGCCTTGTGAACAGCCTGATTTGTAAAGATTAGATGGATGCAAATGCTGGAAACTCGACAATGCCTTTTCCCACATAGACCCAGTCCTTGGCAGGAGCCAGGATGAAGTTGATGGAAACTGTCCAATAAAGCTTCCAAAGGACTTCACAAAACAATTCTAAAACAAGAACCTCAGAAGAGCCCTGCTGGATCAGACCAGTGGTCCATCTAGTCCAGCATCCTGTCTCACACAGCGGCCAACCAGTTCCTCTGGATGGCCAACAACAGGGCGTAGAAGCTGAGGCCTTCCCCTGATGTGGCCTCCTAGCTCTGGGATTCAGAGGCTTAGTGCCGCCAAATGTCAAGGTTCCCCTCAGCCACCATGGCTAGAACTGAGGTTCCCCTCAGTCACCTGATCTGTGCCTGTCTAGCTGGCCCTACGCGTGAAATTGGCAGCACTTCTAAGAATGCTGCCCTTGAGGTCCTGGCCTTTGGCTTTCTACCTAGTAACCTAATTTCTTCCTCCAGGACCACGCAACAACATCCCCCCCACACAACATTCCCATGTACCATGGCTGCTGATTCCTCCCCAGCACTGTCTATCAACCTATCTAGACAATGCATGATGTCCACAACCTTCGCACCAGGCAGGAAGGTCACCATGTGGTCAAAATGCCTGTCACAGACCCCACTCTCTATATTCCTAATGGTTGGATCACCTGCTACCAGAAGCCGCCCTCCCCCCAGCCCTCCAGGGGTATCCTCGGTATGAGAGGATATCGGTCTGTCACCCAAGGAAAGGGTCCCTTCTAAGGGATCACATCCCTCTTCCTCAGACTAACGTCCTCCAACCTCAAGACTCTCATTCTCCACAGCAGCAAAAGAGTTCTCAGCAGAAGAGTGGGACTGTTCTGGTAAGTCCCTGAGGGTCTCTTCCCCAAACCTCTCTCCCTCTCTGCCTCAGCTTCTCCAGGTCAGCAACCCTAGCCTCAAGGGCATGAACCTGTTCCCTGAGAGCCACCAGCTCCATGCAGTGAGCACACACCCAGGATTTCCACCCATTGGGTAGATAATCCTACATGTGGTGTGGCGCTCTCTGCGAAACACTGGATAGCCCCCGCCCCCCTGCTGGTTTTCTGCCTTCACAACTGGTTTGTGGTTTAAAGGTATCCAAAGTGATGCAAGGTCCCCAGGCCCATTGACTCTCGCCCTTCAGCTCTCACCAAAGGCCTCTTGCCTAGGAGGAGCCTTCCAGTTCATAGGCCCACAGCCCCCGCCTCCCGGCAGCAAGAGCAGAGGGTGGGGCCTGCAGTCAGCTCCGGGCAAACAGGCCTTGCTCAGTGTCCAGACAAAAAGACCACTCTCCAGAAGGCTACAAGCACCCGCTCACCCTCAGACTCTGTCCTCTGACAAAGCAACCTCAGTTAATACTTCCCAGTAATTTAGCAGTTTAGGAGAGGCAAAAAAACAAAACAAAAACCCTCACCTTCTCAGCAGCTCTCTCTCCTGGGTTCGGTCTCCCAATCCAGCAGGCTGTAGCTGGAAAGCACATCTTACAGCCACCTTGCTGTGGCCAAGTAGATCTGGCTGTAGTCAGTGTCAGGACGGGAGGGCTCCAGAAAACATTGCCTTAAGTTAAGGAGGAAGGGCCGGGTATAAATTCAATAAAATGAAAATAGAATTGCCAGGTCCCCTCTGGCCACGGGGGGGATGGGGGGTAGGGTTGCCAAACTCCAGGCTGGGAAACTCCTGGAGATTTGGGAATGGAGCCTGGGGCAGACAGGGATCTCAGTGGGGTACTGTGCCACAGAGTCCACCCTCCCAAGCATCCATTTTCACCACTGCAACTAGTGTTGCCAGCCTCCAGGTGAGACCTGGGGATCCCCCGGAATTACAGCTCATCTCCAGAGTACAGAGATCAGTTCCCCTGGAGAAAATGGATGCTTTGAAAGGTGGATTCTATGGCATTGTGCCCCCCTGAGGCCCCTGTCCTCTCCAGGCTCCATCCCCAAAATCTCCAGGAGTTTCCCAATCTGGATTTGGCATCTCTCTCCCCCCCATTCCCGTCCCGCCGCCTGCACTGGTGGTCAAGGGGGACCTGGCAACCTGAAGGGCCAACTGATCTCTCTAGTCTGGAGATAAATTATAATTCTGGGGGATTCCCAGTTCCCACCTGGAGGCCGGCGTCCCTAAAAGAAAAAGAGTGTGAATTGTGCATCACATTAGACAGGTGCTGTACCTGTGAGCAATATCTCTACTGGAAAGCCTTATAAAGGGCATCTTGGAGATTGGGACACAGTGGCAGGGGAAGAGGTAAATATTTGTTTATGAATTTGCTTCCTATATGCCCTGACTTTCTTGCCACTGGGAACCCAAACCTCACAACAAACCTGTGAGGTTAGTTAGGCTGAGAGGATGTGACGAGCCCAGGGTCGCCCAGCAAGTCTGCACAGCAAAGTGAGGATTCAAAAACAGATTCCCGAGATCCTAATCTAGCACTCGGACTGCAACACCTCCACATCTCTGCTTTCAGTCGCCTCCTCCCTAAATTACTTCTTAAAAAATTCTAGCACCTGAGTTCCAGTGGATGTGTTTGCCTCTAATGTTTAGTTAACATTTGGGAGAAACGTGTGATATAAAAATAGTAAAAACAAAAACTAAATTCATAAAGCTACGCATTCTTACTTTAAAAGAATTTGTTTTCATTCCAACTTTTGCTTTATGTGTTTCCAAACTATGCAAGATCAGAAGGTGCCATATGGTTTGAAAATGTTCTCAGAATTATTATTATCAGCAAAGCCCTCTTGTAGCAAATGAATCTATTGCCAAGTTGAATTCTGACTCTGGTAAGTCGGCAGACTATTTTAGTATCACAGAACTATAAGTATAGTTTGCTATGGTTGCTTGGTTGTGTAAATGTTAGCATTGTGTGTAGGTGACCTTGCTTCATTAACCGGATTATTATTTTTATACAGAACATCATAGGGGCTAGGAAGTACTGCAGTGCAAGGACTACTATTAAGCTTTAAGTCAGCGTTAACAGTGTGGTGAACTACGGTTTATTAACCAGAGTGTGATTAAACTCTAGTTTATTGTGACAATTGAATGCAATCTGCTCAACCAAGTATAGCTTGTTGATTTGCACTAAACTAGGCCTCTAACTACAATTTCTTCCTGGCTAGATCCAACCCCTGCCGACGAATGGATCTCACAGTCAACATACATTCCTCAACAAAGATCATACAGAGGGGCATCAATAACAACAGTTTTTAAACAGCTTTGCTGTGTTTCTTTCCTCCCCCGTCAGTTTAGTGGCCTGTTTTGCATGGCATGGGCAGGATATATGGTGGCAGAGTGAGCCATAAAAGCCATTTTGCGACTTCGTTGAGATGACCCGCATCACTCACAGGTAGCAGAGCATCAATAAAACCTTTATATCGATACAAACTATTACAACAGTATACAGTATTATTGGATAACCACCCTGGCGTACGCTGTAAAGAACCAACGTGTACCCTGGCCCCCGGAGCTTTAAAAAAAAAAAAAATTAAGATGTCTATCAGTTTACCGTAACAATGGGCACATAAAAGAAAGTTTCCAAACTGCAATTTGGAAACTGTGATGTGGCCTTCTGGAGCAGGCTGTAATAAATCTAAGGGCAAACAAGCGTAGAGGGGTTTGGGTAGCTGATGAAAGTGTTTCATTCCCTCAGCATTTATTGCCAGCTTCCCACCCCCCAAGGTGTCACTCCTGTTTCATAATGCAGGTGGCGAAATATGCCAAGTTAATTGCACCGCAAAGCTGAAAGGGTGGAGGTGAGGCAATTAGGGTGTTTGATTTCATCGATTCGTCTTCCCCAGATCAAAACAATACTGCTCTCCAACCAGGGACGAACCACGGGTGGCCCCACGAGCTGCGTGAGCCCCTTTTCTTGGTTTTTACTAAATTCTAATTTTTTAAAAAAATGGTTATTCACAGTTTCACTTTTAAGAAAAAGAAGCAAATGAGTTTGTATTCCAGTTTCGAGTTCTCCTTTGAGAGCATCGTTCAGTGAACATCTTCGTCTGACTGGATTGGATTAAGCCAGCTTCTTTGGTTCAATCTTGCTTAACTCTCCTCCTTATTACAACCCCCATCCCACCTGGTTGTTTGTCCATACGGGTCATGTGATGCCAGCTTAGCCTTTTGGGGCAGTCAAAAGGGATTGCCTCCTTTTTAATAGGGTTGCCAACCTCCAGGTGGTGGCTGGAGATCTCCCAGTATTACAACTGATCTCCAGGCAACAGAGATCGGTTCACCCGGGGAATGTGGCTGTTTTGGAAGGTGGACTCAATGGGCATTACATCCCACTGAAGGCCCTCTCTTCCCAAACCCCGCCCTCCTCAGGCTCCACCCCCTAAATATCCAGATATTTCCCAACCCAGAGCTGGCAACACTACTTTTTAATCGAGGGACAAGTTGGTTGGATCCAGCCCATAACTTCCACCATACAGTCAGGAAACCTATAATATCCCAGCTCATGTACTTCCTGCCTGCACAGCCGTTTCTGCTGACTGATGCAATTTGTTTCATACGTCTTGACTGATAAAGGGGTAGGCACGGGAATAGTTTCTGGAGAACATGGTAGGTTATGCCTCTATTCAGGGCATTTTTTGTAGGAAAAGCCCAGCAGGAACTCATTAGCACAACAGGCCACACCCAGCAGCAGAAACTCATTAACCTATTAGGCCCCACCCCTGACAGCACTGCTCATTAGCATATTAGGCCACACCCTCATGCTACCAGAAGTGTGGTCATCCCGCCATACCAACCTTTTGCTTCTTATTCAGCTTACCTTGTTGGTTGTCAAAACCCAGGGCTTTTTTTGTAGCAGGAACTCCTTTGCATGTTAAGCCACACACCCCTGATGTAGCCAATCCTAATGAGTTCCTGCTGTTGGGTTTGGCCTGTTATGCTAATGAGTTCCTGCTGGGCGTGGCCAACTCAGGAGCCAGCCAGAACTCCCTTCCTGCCCAAAAATAGCCCTGCCTCTATTGCCGAGTGTCCTTGTAAGCAGAACTCACTTTCTTTTAACTGGTGTGCATTTCTAACATCCTTGTTCCTCCTGGCCCAGGTTAAAGTCCTCATGTGAGGGCAGAAGCTTGGATGCACACACAGAAATTTGTGGGAAGCCCCCCTCCCCACATGCATAGGAATGCTCTGTGGAAGCAACTTGCTTTCTGTGTAGAACTGTGCATTCCTCTGGATTTGTGCTTGAGCTGTGTTGATATGCATTAATGAGCTTAGATATCTGGGCCATAAGTGTGGAAAACTGGAGGTGCTATATAATTTGTTTGTTCTTGACAAAATCCCTTTTTCCTTTTTCTTTTTACCAGCCCTACACTTGATTTTTATATGCTGAGTAGGTGGGTAGAGAGTGAGATTATACTATCTATTTGCTTAAATACACTTGAGATTTTCGGTCATATGAGTGGAAATAAATTGTTGTTGATACTATCTATACAACTGCAATTTAGCAGCTATTACAGAAAGTTCCATAGGCACCAATCCAGCTAAGATGCCATTTTGAGAACTCCAAAATCTGGGACAGTTGAATTTCATATTATATGTTATTTGCAGGAATGAAAAGCAGCTCCCAGCAAATTCTAATCACGCACATGCTAATTCACTTAATTTCCCACCCCACTGTTCATTAATGGCAAAATGTAATTTAAGTTCAAGTTGAAGTGAGATGCAGTCTTTGCTACCAAAATGTGCAAAGAAGAATAGTTGGATTTATACCACTCTCTTCACTTGAGTGTCTCAGGGCAGCTTACAATCTCCTTCCCTTCCTCTCCCTACAACAGACACCCTGTGAGGCAGGTGGGGCTGAGAGAGCTCTGAGAGAACCGCTCTTGAGAGAACATCTCTGAGAGAACTGTGACTGACCCGAGGTCACCCAGCTGGCTTTATGTGGAGAAATGTGGAAACATGCTGCTCTTAACCACTAGAGTCTGCTGCTATTACCCACTATACCAAATTGAGGGGGGGGGTGTAACAGCTGTAGAGTGCACAAAGTGTAGAATAATAGTGGCCGGATACTCGTATTGTGCTTCTGACTTCAATAGGTGTTATGCATCATTTTGAAGGTCAATGTCCCTAATGCAAGAAGTGTGGGAGTGGAGATGAAATGTACTTCAAAGCACTTACCATCTCTTAAGCATGAGCTTCCAGACCTTTTCAATGACCTTGCCAGGAGGGGCTTTTGTCATGCGGTTTGTATTTAGCAGGAATGCCTTTTACTGCAATTTCAGGTGCCAGCCGCAGGTATTCAGAAATTACCATGTCGACCCCCAAGAAACATGAGGTTGGCTTGAAAAGTCATGGTATTTTAAGAGTATATTGCACAATGAACTCTTTCTGTCTACCTTTTCATTCTCGGTCTTCAGGGGACGTTATCAAGTGCTTTTTTCCTTCTTCTTTTTTGCCTGTTGTGAGCCACAGTTTCACTTTGCAAATTCAGCCAAGGGCCACATGTGATGAAGCGGGCGCCGTAGCTGAAACAATAAATAATATTGGGGTCAAAATCTTTAACACAAGCAATGTTGGGGAAAGTGAGCGTATGCCGAGATTTTTCCCCCTAGGATAGTTTCAGAGGGCTGCAGTGCTGGTCTGCGGTAGAACAATGGGAGCCCAATAGAGAAGAACAAGAGTTTTGAGGTAGGAGATTTCAAGAGTCAAAGGTTTCTTCATCAGCTTTGATTCTCAAAAGCAGTGTTCCCTCTAAGCTGAGTCCATGTGAGCTAGCTCTCATTTTTTTAGCCTCCGGCTCACACATTTTTGACTTGGTTTATTGTTCGGATAGTAGAAGACTCATAGGACTGCCATAGTACTACCAGTGCATTGGTAGATGGAGTTAAACTTCATAACATTAAAAAACACTGAACTCTTCAATACTGTGCTGTCATCATACACATTATCTAATTTTAGCTGTGGACAAAAATATTCACAATTAATAAATATATACTTGGAAATATGTTAATATATCTCCTGTAAGGTAAAGGTAAAGGTTCCCTTGCTCGAAAGCCAGTCGAATCCAACTCTAGGGTTGCGGTGCTCATCTCCGTTTCAAAGCCGAAGAGCCAGCGCTGTCCGAAGACATTTCCGTGGTCATGTGGCCGGCACAACTAAACACCAAGGCTCACAGAACGCTGTTACCTTCCCACTGAAGTGGTACCTATTTATCTACTTGCAATTTCTTGCTTTCGAACTGCTAGGTTGGCAGGAGCTGGAACTAGAGACGGGAGCTCACTCCATCATGTGGCACACTCGGGTCTCGAACTGCTGAACTACTGACCTCCCACAGCCTGCAGTTCAGCGTCTTAACCACTTGAGCCATCGCAGCTCCTTCATGTCTCCTGTATCATTACCTAATACTGTAGATTGTCTTAACATAAAAATTGTCCTGCTGCACATTTTGACAAGGTAACACCTTGTGCGAAAAAGCATTTCATTTATTCCAAAAGATAAAATATTTCATAGGAGGGTTTCTTTTTTCACTTCCTCTCTCCTAACAGTTTTCTCTGTCCCCCCAGCCCTGACAGTTTTCCATCCCCCCCAGTCCCCTCACCACTTTTTCTCTGTGTGTCATGCGGCTGCTTTCTTCCAAACTGCAGTCAGGCAGGAGTTGTCTAGGCCTAGATTCTGCTGCCTCAGTTGCTAGGCAACCCCACAGTGCTGACTGTGATCTTGTGAGCGTCTATGAGATCTTAATTTTGACATTCTTCATTTTGGGGAAATTTTAACCAACCCACTCAACCCCCCAAAAATCTTCTGTATTTTTCTGTAGACCCAGGTCTGTAGAAAAATATCCCCCTATTGCTACATGGCCTTATTTTGTGGATTTTTACATCTGCATTTGTGGGTCATGTTCAAAATTAGGTCTAATGATAACCTGCTTTTCTCCTCAGTGGAGATGCAGAGCAGCTTACAACATCATTATTTCTACCCCTGTTTTATCCTCACAACAACAACCCTGTGAGGAGAGAGGGTGTATGGTGTGAGTGGCCCACAGCCGCCCAGCCAACTTCCAGGGACTGAGTGGGGATTTGAAGCTAGGTCTCCCAGTTCCTAATCAAACACTGTAACCACTATTCCATGCCAATACCTGGTCCAAATATTCGATCCAAGTAGTGAATGGGCCAGTTTTGCATTGACCAACTAAGAGCTATCAATTGTTGTCCAGGATCCAAAGTGTTGTAAAGGAATAAACAAGTTTCCAAGACGTTGTTCTAGCAGAATGAAAGGAAGAAGGAAGCAGGGTTGCCAGGTCCCTCTGACAGCCAATAGGAGACTTACATTTCCGGTGGGGGCATGCCTCACTGATGATGTAATGACATTGCTGTCAACATACTGATATCTCCAGTAATGTGCTGATGTCATTCTCAGTGTGCCTGGAAGCGACAGTGCAACATAGGGGATGTATAACATTTGGGCAAAACTCTATGGTCCAACCACAGAGTTTTAACCAAATGCCAGAGTGTCCCTGACATCTCCCCAGCAATGCAATGACATCGCTTTCAAGTACCCAGAGAGTGATGTCAATGCTTTGGGATGCTGCCAATGCCCCCACCCCAGTTCTTCCCATTCCCCCCCCCAGCCAGCTGAACAATAGCAGGAAGGACCTGTTGACTGTAGGGGATTTGCCGAGCCTAGAAGGAAGTACTGCCCTGTACAGAATTAGAAATCTTGAGAGAGGAGGGAGGATTATGGTAGGGAAGAGATGGGGCTCTACTGGTTAGAGTAAATTCTCAGTCTTGTTTTAAATTGTATCAGGTGCTGTAATAGTTGTGAAATATGTTGCTGGGATAAAACATAAATGGAAAATAAAAAGGATTAGAGCAAATTGCTCCTAATTTCGGAGAACAACTTCCTCAAAGCACTGAGTTTCCCGGCCTCCCCCCACTTTCTGCTGACATGTCACAATTGGAAAGAGCTCCCAGTGTTTACGTCAGTGAGTTACCATAATCAGTTTCAGAATTATTATCCTTTTCTTTAATTCTGCCTACAGGTGCAATAGAGTGAAAATATGCATGCACTGAACCATATTTATAATACTACTCAGGCTGGCAGGTGGGCTGTTAAATAAACATAATTGTTTCCAAAGTATTGAACTAGATTAGTGTGGATTAACATGTTTGTTTTCAAAGCCCAGGCAGGAAAACATTTTACCTGTTTTGCGCACCATTCCTCCCGCACTTTCGCCAATGCAAAGTAAACTTGCCGTGAAAGGGAAAGAACATTTTGTTTTATTATTCCTTTTCACCTAGAGAAAAACAAACTGTTCTGGAAGCAAAAGAGAGGAGCGGATGCTGCCTGTTTTGAAGAAAATAATACAACACAGATGCTCAGTGGTAGGGCATCTATTTGGCATGCAGAAGGTCCCAGACTCAATCCCCAGCATCTCCATTAAAGGGATCGGTTAAGAGGTGGTGATGGAGGAGGAGACTGGATTTATACCCCGCCCTTCACTACCCGAAGGAGTCTCAGAGCGGCTTACAATCTCCTTTCCCTTCCCCTCCCCACAACAGACACCCTGTGAGGTAGGCGGGGCTGAGAGAGCTCTTTTGAGAACTGCTCATGAGAGAACAGCCCTGAAAGAACTTGTAACGGACCCAGGGTCACACCGGGAGCTGCATGTGGAAGAACGGGGGCTCAAACCCAGTCCTCCCAGATTAGAGTCCACACTCCTAATCACTACACCAAACTGGCTCTACACCAAACCACTACACCAAACTGGTGATGTGAAAGACCACCACCTGAGACCCAGGAGAAACGCTGCCAGTCTGAGCAGACAATACTGACCTTGATGGACCAATGGTCTGATTCGGCATAAGGCAGCTTCATGTGTCCAAATGTGAGCTAAACTGATTCATGAAAATCTAACTGTAATGGTGGCTCAACTGCAGCAAAGCACCCGATTTTATGTATGTATTATGGCTTAGATTCTGCAGAGGCTTTTGGCGGGTGCAGGAACAGGATTTCAGGGGGCTGCTGAGGGAGGGGTAAGGAAAGCAATCTGGCCTCCTCGAACACAAAGCTCTCCATCCACAGAAAAACTGCCGGGAATCTAAGCCTGTGCATTTAGCAAATTAACAATCTGCCTTTCAGTTCCGTGATGCCATCCAGGGTGGTGACAATTTTGTGTGTTGCGTTTTACCGCTTTTTCAACAGCAGTAGCTATCTATTTATTTGAAATGTTTGCATGCCTGCCTTTCGCTCGAGTACCTAAGGTGGGGAATAACAATATTAAAAATGTGCTTTATGGCATTCCCAGTGCTTTACAACAGTTTTGCAGTTCTTTGATTCAGCAGACTATCCTGCTTGCAGGTATAACCAGTTGCTACTGTTTATCCAAAGGAGACAGGAGGCGTCCTAGTAGAGGAACAGGAAAAACAGATTTGTGCCAGTAAAAAGTGATGTCTTGGATTGTATATAGTTTGTCTATTGGTCATGCCATCTATTAGTCCACAAATGCCCCGCCACCAGGAAAGCTTTTCCATGTTCATTTATCTGCCAGTGAATCCCACTACACCGTAAGCTCATAGGATATATCCTAAAGTACCACAGTTCCTACACAGGGCTGGTAGGTCTTTCTATTGTGTTGCTTTGTCTCCATGAACAGGGTGCTCTAGAATATTATGAACTCCAGTGCAAGTGATGGTAAGAGAAGGCTTTGTAATGGCTTGTGATTCTTCCAATATTTCAACTACTTTTTGCTTCACACTGTTTATGGACATATTTTGCCGTCCTTAGGGCTGAAGATTGTAAAAATGGAAATGAAAAATGAAATTTCTGAACTAAGACTTGCATATGCATAGAGTCAAGTAAAATAAATTGTCTGAAAGAATCCAGTGGAATTTGGGATCACCACCCTGTATAGGGTTGCCAGCCTCCAGGTGGGACCTGGGGATCCCCATGGAATTACAGCTCATCTCCAGACTGCAGAGATCAGTTCCTCTGGAGCAAATGGCTGCTTTGGCAGGTGGGCTTTCTGGCGTTGTAACCCACTGAGGTCCCTGTCCTTCCCAGGCTCCATCCCCAAATCTCCAGGAGTTTCCCAGCCTGGATATGGCAACCCCAAACACCCCCCACACCCTGCCAGTAGCCAGGCGGAACCTAGCAACCCAAACTCTTGCTTTTCCAGACTGTAGTGGCAGTAGATTCTGTTCCATAGAGGACTCTATTGTCATTTTTCTAGATGGCTGTTCTGCAGTGAATGCAACTCCTTTCCTAAAAACTGTAGCTTCTGGGGGTGGGGGGAGAGAACCTGGTTGAATCCGCCTTTTGTAGATGCAAGAGCATTCAGAACTTCTTGATGTTATGCTGAGATGTTTTTTTCTAGTGAGATTTCCCCACTAACAAAACATACTTGTTCTTTCTGCTGTGGTGTAGTGCCTGTAAATATAACTGCCTCACTTTGCACTTCTAGTTACTTAGGACTGATTCTTACATTACAAAAGCAATGTTGTGGCCATTTGCCTGTGGTCCCCTCCCATTATATTCCAGCAATGCAATACTGTTTTAAACAAGGAAAAAGAACAAAGATATGGGAGGGATTATATTGGATCGGAAGAACTATTGTAGTATCAGTTTGGAAATTATTGTATGCAACCCCAGCTCTCCCAGGTGTTTCTGCACTCTTGCTTCATTGGAGCAACATAAGGTGTTGATATAAGAAATAGCCCTTCCTGTGACATAAGAATCAGTCTATCGCAGATTGCAGTCCATATATCCCTCAATAGCATTCAGTGGAGGGGTAGCTATAAAGCACCTTTTACCCCCTTCATATTTAACACCAGGGCTATTTTTGGGCAGGAGCGCACAGGTACGGAGTTCCAGCTGGCTCCTGAGTTGGCCATGCACAGCAGGATCTCATTAGCATAACAGGCCACACCCAACAGCAGAAACTCATTAGGATTGGCTACATTAGGGGTGTGTAGCCTAACATGCAAAGGAGTTCCTGCTACAAAAAATAGCAGGCTTTTGACAACAAACAGGCTAAACAGAATAAGAAGCAAAAGGTGGGTGTGGCTGAATGAACACACTTCTGATGACATGGAGGTGTGGCTTAATATGCTTATGAGCTGTACCATGAGGGGTGTGGCCTAATAGGCTAATAAGTTTCTGCTGTTGGGTGTGGCCTATTATGCTAATGAATTCCAGCTAGGCTTTTTATACAAAAAAGCCCTGGTTAGCACAGTAAGGTGGTTACTAGGGATGGGCACAAACCGGGAAAATCGAGGTTCATTTCAGTTTGTGGGGCCACACAAAGCACAAACCTCCATGAGCCTTCCTATTTAATGAACAGGTTCATTTCATGAGGTTTGTGATGTGATAGAA